>OX638214.1:16544826-17144826 GCA_951805285.1 Thymelicus acteon | reverse complement strand
CATAGTATGTGACCGTCTTATTTACTCTTCGGTATTTTAGCATAGGCACAACAGGGATATCTATGTTATATTACGATCATGCACATTAAGTTATTATTGCTATTTCTCTTGTCATACCAGACGCGCGTATATTCGTTCACTGACAGCAACCAACTAGGAACCATATCGAAAAGTATGTAGATAATAAATACAACTTATCCAAAACACAGGCGCACCCTCGCTGTTGTCTACTTACGATGAATGAAACGCCGCTTTAGTTATGAATTACATGTTTTTGGATTAACATTAACACCATTTTAAAAAGCTGATTAAAAGGGTAAGTTATTTTAATAATTTATAAGCTCTGTGTCATGGTAATTTTTTGAACTACATAGACAACATATTTTGTCACGTAACATATATTTATAAAATAATTTAATTTTTGTTGAAGCTCGTAGTTTTTCATTCTGAAGGAACTTTCGTTTTAATAAGGTAGGATTGACTTTATTAAAGTATTGGTTATAAAAATAAAGAAGTGATAACCGTTTAATAAGTAGTTTTTTATATGCATATAAATGCCCAATTCCGGGTAAATAACGAAAAAAGCTTGAATTACAAATATCTCTACAACTAGGAACAATTTTTTTTCGCTCTCACAAATAAGCGATCAAATATTTGCATTTTGGCTCCTTTATCACCACATTTCTGGTATTTAATGTATTTCTAAAAACATTCCTATTCAAATTAAATTTTTTTACCAAAAAAATAAAAATAAAATATGTAAATAAATGGAGTTTGGAGAGTACACCGCAATTACATTTTAGGTCTTAGATTATGTTATTAAGAATCTATGTATTAAACACCCCTGAATACTTTACTATCATATAGAAATAGATCACTATTTAAACTACCTATATGTACATATAAAATCATGCATGATTGTAGTATACCTTCACACATTAATTTTCAACCTCGCTGTCTTAAAAAATTCACTTGGGAAATTCACCCATAATGTATTTATCATAGCATGCAGTTAGACAAAGCGCCCCATCGTCAGCTACTCGAAAAGTTAGTATAAAAGCATAACATAACAGAATATTATATTGAATGGTTTCAACCCATTAATGGCCCACTACTGGGCACGGGTCTCTCCTCTTGAGGAGGCCTAGAGCATACACCACTACGCTGCTCCAGTGCGGATTGGTGGAGGGGTTAGTGGCCAACCAGAGTGTCGGAACCGGAAGTTTTCAAACCGCCCGAGGGCCTTCGACATGGTTTATCGACTGTTATCTTATGAAAACAATCGGGACCGACGGCTTTACGTGCCCTCCGAAGCACGGAAATGCTCAAGAAATTTTTGCCACTAGCGGTCACCCATCCAACTACCGACCGCGTCCACTGTTGCTTAACTTTATCGATCACATAGGATCGATGCAAGCCGCCGGGCAACGAGCGCTTCGCTTTTATATTGAATACGCGTTGAAATCCTTTGTGAGTCCAACTGACACTTGGCCGGTTTTTATTAGGTATATTATTGTAATTATTATTACTCCACAGGAATATTACAATTTATAAATAAAACAAGAAACAACAATAACAGAACTAGTATATCAAAACTTTACTGTTAAGATGTCCAGGGTCAGTTTTTTAGCGTGCTGTACCGTGGTGTGCGATTAAAGACAGGAATAACGTGCAAGTGAGAGGGAATGATAGGTTCCACAAATTTAGATCCGTTTCTTTAATGGCGCGAGCAATACACGATTTAAAGCTTTACTATTAAATAAGTATAGTTCTTATCACATGGCGCATCTGATTCCTCAAAATGTTTATTGGTGTCCAGATATCGTCGATTTATAAAGACTAGGCAAAGAAATTACGTTTCTGGATGGGTTCTGACTAAATATTTAAAACATGTGTGTAAATCTTGCCAGCATTGTTTTCTATAATTACTGAGGACAACCAAACAAATGTCTATGTTAGAGCAAAAGAGTACAGTAATAAAATTTGGTGATGATGTTGAAAATGGCTGCCGTGAACAACAAATTACAAGTATCGTTATGAAAAATGTTGGGTCAAAGACACATAAAAAAGAAACAATAATAATTTATTATAATTTATTTACCCGTTCAAATGCGAAACACAAAGATAAATTACAAAGGCCACGTTTTTAATCTTACTAATAATATACACTACAATATGTATAACACAGTTGGTGCAGAACTATTAACAGGTTTTAGTCTGGTAAAACAAAATAATGAAGATGAAGACAAAAAATACGTTGCAGTATAGGTATGCATTATTATATGTAGTATGGTTATTTTTTTGCAAACTTTGTTACCCTCCCACTCCCTTAGGTTACTCTCAAATCGTCAGATTAGCGAATATATGACACTTTTTAGCTTGTAATTAACTCCCCTTATCTTAATCTGATGCGCTCGAGTATTTCCATGTCATTATTTGTTTTTAAAATTTTGAAAATCTGTAAAGGCTTCTTCCTCCACCGCTGAAAGTGGAAATATTACAAGACCATTTATTCTTCCTATTATCTAATCTACCAAATCTAATCGGTTTCCACCATGCTCGAGTAACTCCACATTTAGAATCATGGGCTATTATAGACAGACGTAACAAAAAATTTAAATAAATATCTTGAATTCCTGTTACATTATATCCTTTACAATTCATGAGTTATTTATCTTTACAATAATGCAGTATTATTAATAAATAAAATAATAATAAACAGTTTTAAAATCAATGGCTTTTCTAATGGAAAATTTAACCATCCTAAAAACCAGAACTCCAGCGATGTTTATATAAGTGAGTAATAGTAACTGGTCGAGCAAGAGAATACTCTTGACTTAAGGGATGAACACGGCAAAATTGCGATAAAAACTAAAATTACATCCCAACTCAAACCTGAACCCCATAGGCCATACATTCCATTTACTGACACTACATTCTAAAACACTTAAGTTATTTATATCGTCCTAATATTATGTTTCCTCCGCATATGAGCTACATAGTACCGTCTCCACTCAAACTCCATTCCACATAGCTCACAAGTCGTGATCCTGACCTTCTCCTTATGTTTCTCAACCATATGCAAGTGTCTCTGAAATGTACCGTGGAACTTTTCTGGACAGTACAGACACTTATTATTGAGCTCTTGCTTATGGACATGATCGAAGTGTTTCTGCCTGTACCTATCCCTGGCGAAGACCTTGCCGCACGCCTCGCAAGGAAACAGTCCAGTTTGGTGTACCCTTGAATGCTTGGTGAGCCGCGAAGCCGAAAGAAAAGTGTCCCCACACTCCGAGCATACGTAGCTAGTGTAGTGCGAGTTCATGTGACTGTCCAAATGATGGTAGTTGGGGAAGCTCTCGCTGCACAGGGCGCATTTTAAGTCCCTCTTCAGGATATATGGGATGACTTTCGTGTAAGCTTGGTCCAATTCGATGTTGTGAGTTTCTTCGAGGTGCTTGAACATGTTTGTCCAGGTGGGGATTATTGTGCAGCAAACTGTGCAGTGTAGAGCATCTATGTCCATCTTGATGACCTCGTTCTGGTACTGCGGCCTGAGCACTATTTCGATGTTCCTCGTCTTGTCATCCACGTGCTCGGTCCTCGTATGAGCCCTCAGTTCGTCAGCGTCCTCGAAGCAAGGCCCGTCCGTCGAGCAGTAGGTGCAGAAATACCGCGTAGCTTTCGTCTTGAACGGTACCGCGTTCGTGTACGTTAAAATTTTCTTCACTTCATCGATGAATTGGTAGTGGTTCTCCTTTTTCTTCATTTTGTTACGAATTTCGTTGTTGCTCTCGTCTGGAATAATCACACTTTAAGTTGGTAAACGTCAGTTAATCATTATAATTTGTCAATAATATTATAAAACACAGTTATTGCTACTTGCTTGCACTTGGATGACGTACGTGTATGTAAATATTTACAGAAAAGTATACTATAAAAAATTTAGTAGTACCCAACTATACAAATTTCCAAGACTACGCCGCGTCAGACGCACGCACACACATTCCGACTTAATAACATAAAGTGAGCGCGAGAAATTAAAACATTACGCATACGCAATGTAGTTATGTACTTAAAGTCAAATTAGCGCTTAAAGTCGATTTTACGTCGTCTTAAGTTAAATATCGGATTACCCTAAAACATACATATTACAAACCTTTCAACTTCTCGGCCATAAGCAACTTCGTGGCAAGAGTTTTCCTCGGCACGCTGAATTCTCTAGCCGCATCTCTCGTACTGAGCAGTCCACTCTGTACCGCCGCCATTGCCTTCAGCATGTCCTCTCTAATGTACTTTTTGTATGTCTTGAGTTTATCTTCTTTCTTCTTCTTCTTTTGAGGCCCTATCCTCTTCCCTATAGCCACCGCCATGCTTTTTGTACCTTCGCCCACGTTGGGTTCTTTATTTTCACTTGTGGATTGTGAGTCTGTAGAATCTGTTGCCTTTGCTGAAAACAAACTTTTTATTTACTGTTTCCTCCGCAAAAACATTTAATGAAAAGTAAGAACAAAAATATGTGTATGTAAATTTTGAAAAAACAGCTTTTGTTAAAGTAGTTTTGGACAGACTGAGAAATAAAAACTAAGTGTAATCTGTATCCAGCTACAGGGGGAGGGAGTAAAGACATTCTAACGTGATATTTTACAAGTCGAAATACTAATGGACTAAAAATCTTTATTTTATCTCAAATTTTGAACTTCTAGTGCAATTGATCTTTTTCTAAAACTAGGTAAAATCTATCGTAAGAAATGGGTGAGGGAGTCCAAAAAATCTTATGTAGTCCTTCATGTGGGTAGGGGAGGTCAAAAATGGCAAACATTTTCCTAATGCTGCTCCCTCACCGGGAGCATTCACGTGTAATGTAACATTATAGATTCGTCTTTGAGCATTACATTACAATACTACCCTCCCTGACTGACGAGCATCCGTGTGTAATGTAACATTATAGATTCGACTTTGAGCATTACATTACAATACTACCTCCCTGACCGACGAGCATTCGCGTGTAATGTAACATTATACGGGAAGTGGAGCGCATTGATGTTACAAGTTGTATCAAGATATTACACATTGTATCATTACAAGGTGCGCATTGTAATGCTCGGTTCTCCTCCTTCACTGACGTATGCGCGTTTTGTATCATTACAAGGTGCGCATTGTAATGCTCGGTTCTCCTTCTTCACTGATGTAATGCTCAAATCTGTAACGTTACATTACACGCGAATGCTCTCGGTGAGGGAGCACCTTTACGTAACTAATTAATGGCCCCTAACCGAAACCACGTAACTCACGTATGCACAGCATCATGAAATGTTACGTATGTATATCGTTGTCGGTAAAATAGGATGATAAATAATTGAGCCTGGGTGCCAAGGTAGCGAAAGAGTTATAGTTTGGCCACTGAGATAATGCATTACTGACATCTGTCAAAGTTTACGTTTATAATGAAGTTTTGTAATTTACCAATATCTTTAAAGAAAAAAAATTACGTACTTATAGTACGTCAATTCTGACCTTAAAGATAGGTAATAATAATTGATAGACGTATGAAATACATTCTGTCAGTGGCCAGACTATATGTAAAAAAGCTGGTTACCTTCGGTGACATCCTCTTCATCGACCTCCAAATACTCCACATTCTCGAAGTCCGGCTCCTTACAGCAACCTGAATCTGGATCGTTGTCACTGAGCGCATCTTCTAAATATTCACCTTCCTCATGTTCTTCGATCACTTTCTTCGGAAACTGCAAACCTGCAATCAAAGTTTTCTTTGTTTTTATTAAGGTTTTTATTAAGAAATATTGGATTTTTTGGCATCGAATCAACTGTATAAATCGCTGAAATCTATTTGTTGTGTGTGAAATGTGTTACTGTATCTCACTGTTAAAAGGTAAGTTGAACAAGCTGCAATGATTTATTTTTTATTTTTTTATTTATTGATTGAGCAGATACGCGTGTATAATTCGTTAAAAAAACTTGAGAGGTATCAAGGGACACCCGGATGGAACGAAGTTCCTTGCAGTAAGTACTAGGATAGCAAAAACATGCAGCAATTGTGCCAAAACAAATCTGGGGTAACCTAGTAGCTTGCTACTAGGTGAACAAAGCCGATGAGAAATTTAATACCCCAGATTTGTTTTGGCACACTTGCTGCATGTTTTTAATATCCTAGTACTTACTGCAAGAAACGAAAATATCTGACTTGCTTTCTATAAGAGAGAGAGAGAGAGACAGACAGAGAAACATGCGCACGCCGCACGACATGTAACGACGCCGCACGAGTTGTAACGACTAAGACGGCAAAAAGTGTCGTTACAACTTTTCGTTACCAAATTTTCCGCCTAGCCCCCTTTTGCAACGCGCGATAAGGAACTTCGTTCCAAAACTTTGAAACGGCGAACTATTAGCAATAACTTTCGTTTGTAAGCACTAATTATACAAAATTTAGTTAAAATTAAAATTATAACGTCAACCTGCAATAATATAAAACTCCCAGCAGCTGATAAACAGTCACATGTAGGCCCCAAGAAGTTTATATATACAACTGGACTGCAAACTTCGAAGCGGTACCTGAAGACGGATCAAATTATATTGGATGAACAATTTGGACCAATAGGGCTGATTGATGTTGACTTTAAGACTCGTAGCCACTCGTAGGGTGTTGGTGTAACTTCGACCAATATTAGGGCGCAGATATTCATCCAATTTCACGTAATCCGATCTTCGAAGCTTGCTGTCCAGATGTACATATATTTTACCGACCAAACCCGATTTCCGACAAAACTAATTAATCCTACTCGTTTCAGGACAAACTAGATCGGCGGCCTAGGACTATCTAATTTGGACTAGGACATTCCAGTTTGTCCCGACACGATTAGGATAATTAATTTTACTAACAAAAAATAACCGACTTCAAAGTCTCAAAAACTACTTTTCAGATCTCGTTCAAATTTATGTGGGACCACATGACAAGCACCTGCTTTCGATTAAAAAAAAATCATCGAAATCGGTTGCCGTGATATTGAGTTATTCGTCAATTTGTCGCGCACATCTTAACACAAATTTACGACTTATGTGGTTTTCTCATGGATGCCATTGTCAGATCTCAATAAAATTTATGTGGGACTACATGACAGCCACCAGCTTTCGATTAAAAAAACAATCATCAAAATCGGTTCGTCCAGTCCAAAGTTCTGAGGTAACAAACATAAAAAAAAATACAGTCGAATTGAGAACCTCCTCCTTTTTTTGAAGTCGGTTAATAAACTAGGTAGTCAAATCAAATCAAAATCTTTATTCATATATATAGGTATCACTGATACATTTATGCACGTCATTTTTTTATCTACCAGCTTTTCAGAAGGATGCTTTGTCATAGAGAAGAAAAGCCGTAAAGAAACTCCTCAGCACATCTTTACAAATAATGAAAGTTACATAATATATGTATTACCTGTGACTTGCGAGTTAACCTCCAAGGCGTCTTTGTCATTAGTATATTAATTTATGCTATATAATTTGTATTATAGGTATTTTTTAAATTAAACAAGATGTTACTACATATTTAGTAACGAAAAAACAAATACGTAGTGGCGGTCAATGAGTTGTTAGCCTCACATAGAAAATAAACAGAACGTAATTTGTTTTTTCCTTCATAAAGTAGGTACAAGTCTCAACATGCACTGTTTTGAGTTTCAACTTGTTCCACTTGGTACTTTAGTTTTGAGAGCGATTTACATACATGCAGTCGAGTGATTTTCACAAAATGTATAAAATGGAATGTCGCGCTGTTATAAAGTTTTTAACTAAAGAAGGTCTAACGCCAACGCAAATAAAAGAAAGATTGACTGTCGTTTACGGTAACTCTTGCCCTTCGTATGCAACAATAAAAAAAAACTGGTCTTAGCTGTTTCGTTGGGGTAGAGAATCATTGGAAGATGATCCACGTGAAGGTGGCCCTGTCACAGTGACGACCCCAGAAAATATTCAATTTGTGGAAGATATTGTTCTGAGTGACCGTAGATTAAAAACAAAAATAATTGCAGCACAGTCTGGACTTTCAAAAACAAGTGTTCTTAGAACTCTTCACAAGCATTTACACATGACAAAAATTAGTGCAAGGTGGGTGCCACGGATTCTTAGTGCAGTCCAAAAGCAGCGACGTGTTGAATGTTGTGAAGAATTTTTAGAGCTTTGCCGCGATGACCAGGAAGCAGTTAATCAATCGATTGTGACGGGTAATGAAACTATGATTCTTTACTACGATCCGACGTCTAAAAGGGACTCGATGGAATGGCACAGAAAGGGAGAACCGGCACCAAAAAAAGCTAAGGTCACCCGAAGCGTTAAGAAGCTCATGGCTACAATATTTTGGGACTGTGTGTGTGTGTATAGTAACCATCCACCATCTTCTCCTTCGCCATGGCTTAACAATTTTCTTTCTATCGTAAATTGATAAAAAATTATAATAGCTCACAGCACAAAGGCAAACAGCAGCTGCAATTTCCACGTCCATTGTCACAGAAATCTTCCGTACAAATGAAAAAACGAATGTGTACACGTATGCTCTCGCCGAGAACATCATCGGCCGAGACTCGACGAGAGGCTCTCGACGAGTGTGTACAGCCGCCCTGACACACCACAATGCAAAAAGCGAAAATGGATTAAAGTGATAATATTAAAGTGATAATACACTCACCCTTTCAAATTTTGCTTCTTCCAAGTCGGATTAATGGACTAGTTTTGGGAAATTTATTGCTGATAAACTCAAAACATACTCGCAACATACTAGGGCCTGTGTACAGCAGCATGTTTCCAATATCTTGTTCAGTGCCAACAGCGGCGAATATGAGTACATGTACCAGCAACAAGGATATTGGACTCCTGATTCTCAACTGTCACACTCGCGTGATCGATCAACCTGTGCTGAACCGTCATCGGTTCCTCAAAGTACACCCATGCCGCCAACACTTCCATCCACCGCTGACACCTGAGTTTCTTCGCTTGAAGCGTCTAATTATAGTCAAGAAAATGAAGGTTTCTTACTCGTACAAGAATTTGGAGATCTCGTTTATTAAATCCCTTAATTTCTGAGAAGATTTGAGACCACATTACAAAGTAATAAATGAATGAAAAAAATCTCACCCGTATATTTTCTTACAGCTGCACTCACTTCTTTGATGATACAACTTATAATCTGATTGGACATTCTAGAAGTAACTTGCAAGCTTAAATAAGAATCACCAGCTGCGTAAAATCGTAATGTAACAGCCAATCTTTCTTGCACTGCTATTGCTTATGCTTAGTATCTTGTTTTTTGACCTGTCATCATCACATTATCATCAATTAATTATCGTCAAGTTCGGACCTACGAGTATTCAACATTTTTTAAATACAAAATTTTTCTAATTAACAACAGCATAATATCAAATCATATTGCAAAAGCAATATAGTCCATATTAAATTGTTTCAAATTTTAACAGTGTAGTGCTGTGTAAGCAAGTATCGCTCATTGTCGCTTGGAGTCGTCAACACACATTTGCAGTATCGGTTAGGTCAGCTATTTAACACCTGCATAATTGTTATTTTTGGCGTTATAATTACCTAAAAAAATGAACTGTGCTGCATGCTTCGAGATCTGCAGCGGTGTAGACTACTTAGAACGTGTATAATGTTACCTCAAATACCACAAAAAATGTGTCAGCATCCCATCTGTGCTCGATTGGTTGTGCCCGTCGTGCATCGCACAAAATTCCAAAAGGAGACAACAATAATACGCCAATATAACAATTAACGCCTTCTGCCAACATCAATACAAGTATAGTACAATACAATCAATACAAGATAGTTCAAAAGCCTCAGTTGGTTACCAAATCACAACAGAGGATATTCGCGAAATGTTATGTGAAGAATTAAAGGCTCAAGACACTCGTATCGGCAAACGGATTGACGAGGTTGCTACTCAAATGCAAGAGTTTAGAGTGGCTATGGACTTCATAAATGAACAATTTGAAAAATTATGGACAGAAAACATTTCTCATCAAGGCAACATAAATATTCTCAAAAAAGAAAATGAAAACCTACGTAGTTAGTGACTTACTAGTAAAGTCATTAGAAACCCGCCTGACCCAGATTGACCCAATCTAGAATTGCAATGTGTCCCGAAAAACAAATCTGAAAACCTCATGACTACTTTCAAACAAGTAGGTCGAGTCGTCGGTTGCCCCATCAATGACAACGATGTTCACTACTGTGCACGGGTAGCAAAGGTCAACACGCAGTGCTCTCGGCCATGCAACATATTAGTAAAACTAAGCCACCCTCGCCTCCGAGACAATCTTCTGGCAGCTGTCATCACATACAAGGGTGCGTTTTTAAGTTCGCACAATGAGAGGGTTGTAGGGGCATGATAAGGCTCATTAGCATCGTAACGTGTTCAGTGACTCATAATTAGTATAAATACGAAGTTTTATTGTTATTAGACAATTAATCTTTGAGCTATCGTCAACCAAGCAACATAATCGGGAGTGAAAAGTAAAATACGGAAAAAATCGAATATCGTACAGTTATAAAGTTCCTTATCAAACAAGGAAAATCGGTTGCGACCATAATGAATGAGATGTCATTGGTTTACGGCGACTCTTGTCCAGGAAAAACCATGGTGTACAAGTGGCACAGTTTATTTAAACAAGGTAGGGAATCTCTTGGAGACGATCCGAGGCCGACTAAGGCATGACTAAGGTCAGTGCAAGATGGGTGTTGAGAATGCTCACGCCACCGCAAAAACAACAGCGCGTAGAGTGTTCACGTACATTTTTGGAGCTCTGTAATGAAGACA
This sequence comes from Thymelicus acteon, assembly GCA_951805285.1. Taxonomy (NCBI): domain Eukaryota; kingdom Metazoa; phylum Arthropoda; class Insecta; order Lepidoptera; family Hesperiidae; genus Thymelicus; species Thymelicus acteon. Next base: position 17,133,989 of record OX638214.1, on the reverse strand, counting down.
AGGCTAGTGTATCAAGTCCAATTGTTACTGAAGACGAAACTTGGGTTCATCATTATGAACCTGAGTCGAAACAAGACTCCATACAGTTACATACATAAAAAGGGCACAGCAACTCCCAAGAAATTTAAGGTGTCACAATCAGCTGGAAAACTCATGGCAACGATCTTTTGGGACTCGGAAGGAATATTATTGATCGATTATAAAGAAAATTGTGTTTCTAAAGGGTGTCCAGCGGGAATTTTTCAATTTTAAATTGCAATTATCGAAATACTAGCGGGGTGACGTAAGCGGGAGGAGTATCATTCAAAGCGCGGGATTTGCGGATTTATTAGTCGCCATGAGTCACTGGTCGGGAGAGCACCACGCGTTCGCGGTTGAGCAATACTTCAAGAGCGGTGAATCGTTGGTTCGCATGCGTCGCGGTTTTTGTACTCATTTTAATATTCGACGACTAAGTGATGAGCCGAGCACGCAACTTATCTGGTCGCAAAAAGGGATTATGATCAACAGAACTCCTCCGGGACCATCAACGTCAGCAACAACGACCGAACGTGTGTCTGAAGTTAGAAATTAAATTATTCGAAATCCACTTAAATCAATTAGGGAGATGGCGGCCTCCACAGGAATGAAAAAATCAATAGTGCATGTTATTTTGAAAAAAAAAATTAAGGCTCCATCCATACAAAATGCAAATTGTTCAAGGCCTCAATGAAAGTGACTATCCTTTGCGAGAAACCTTCGCAAGAACAATGCTGGAACCCTTTCGGATACCTACCACTCTAGGAAACATTTTGTTTAGTGACGAAGCACATTTTCATATCGATGGATATGTTAATATACAGAATATGAGATACTGGTGCCCGAACAACCCTAGAGAACGCCATCAAAAACGTTTACTTTGTTTAAAAACAACAGTTTGGTGTGCTTTTTCAGCCAGCGGGGTAATTGGCCCTTATTTTTTCAACCAAGGAGAGACAGTCACTGCTCCGCTGTATTGCCGTATGATAAACGAGTTTCTGTTACCGCAATTGCAGCTGTATTTAGGTTACAACAACAGAAAACGATTTCAGCAAAACGGTGTCACTCCGCATACTGCTAGGGTGTCGATGGAATTTCCGAATAAACTGATCAGCAAGAACGGAGACATCCCGTGGCCGCCTCGGTCGCCCGACCTCACGCCTTGCGATTTTTTTTATGAGGATACCTCAATTCAAAAGTTTACAATAACAATCCCCAGACAATTGAGGCCCTGCAAGACAATATTCGCCGTGAAGTTAGAAGCATTACTCCAGGCTTTGCCGTCGCGTAATTGCAAATGTAAGGGTCCCACTGCAAGAGTGTTTAGAGAAAAATGGCCATCATTTAAACGATACAGTGGACCCCCGGTAATCCGGCCGCTGTCTAATCCAGCACCCCTGTAATCCGACATAGTCTATTATTTATTATTGAATATTTTTTTGACAATCTTCGCTAATGCATGATTGAACAAGTTATAAATTTCCCGCTGGACACCCGTTATAACCGGAGAATACTACGATTCAATATAAGAGCGACTAAAAGAAGACACCGTTTGTGTTAGGCGCAGCCAAAAGTAATCTCGGTCGTCACTCTACTCTTAACGAATACAGCGGCGGTACATCTCTCTGACCAAAGCAACAAAATTTTTACGTTTAAAAACTGCGTAAAGAAGTCTCTAAGCAACAGTCAGCATTGATTTTTTTATTTTTATTTTGTATACTAAATTTTAAATTAAGCTGTTTAATTTATTAATCTCTTACTATAATCTTTAGAAATAGTTTTTATGTTATAATTCTTCGTCCACGATGCATGCCGTGGTAACCTATAATTAAGGCAACATTTAATTCTTAAAATATTTGTCTGATGTATTCGTGTATACTTAATGTGTCTTGTTGGTTATCCATAAATAAATAAATAAATAAATAAATAAATAACTAAATAAATAAATAAATAAATAAATAAATAAATAAATACAGCCACTTCTAACTATCCTAAGCTAATCTCTTTGTAAATCAATTTCAGGGGCTACATTAGTAGTACTTGAACATACTGATTTGGATCAGCCTTTACTATAATAGCCGTTGCTAGCTGGCTTCACTAATAGTGAACGGCCAGTTAACAGGCTCCCTGAACGACAACTGCGGGATAGTGGGGTGCGGTCAGACAGGTCAGATATAATCATTACCATCGAGTACCATTGGGTAGTATAAAATGGCGAGCGTTCAAGCGTTTAGTTATTATGTTTTCTACAAGCAGTCACAACAGTAACTATGAAGACTCCAATCACTTCTCCGACTGCATCAACGTCGAACGGACGTACGGGAAAAAATTTAGCGGTGCATTTCCAGACAATTTCGCCGGCCAGTTCCAGCAACGAAGATTTGGACATAGAACAAGTGGAGGATCGAGTAAACAACGAGTTAGACGAATTTCTTCAGATGAAGAAGAATTCGCAACAGAAACTTCAAGCAACAATAGAATTAATAGAAAAAGAACAATGTCAAGACATTTGAGCGAGTACCCAAGCAGTAGTGGAGGAAATGGAATTGGAAACAGACAGACGTGTGACAAAAAAAGTGAACAAAAAAAAAGGAAAGAAAAAATCAGTAACTCCAACGAAGAAACAATCGAAGATTTATCCGGATCCCCAACCAGACTCTTTGGCTGAAGGTATTGATGTTCTTTGCCTGAATTTTCCTTCGAATTTTTATGAAATTTGGATTGTCATGGAATATTACTTTCCTGCCGGACTGTCAAAAGGTCACACAAGGTAGTTGTGAATTAATTTAGTTTTTTATAAATTTTCTTCATTTTCGTCAAAGTAATGTGACGTAATTTCAATTTAAAAGCAGTTATGCTGTTAATCACATATTATTCATCGTTTTCTTTGTCGTTTCGTCATATATTGAGCGATTAATTTTGCCTCATGGTAAGTTTGCAAAATATTTTTCTTCGCGAATAAAATTTCGGTTGAAATTCATATTTCATATAGTGTTTATTATCTTACAGGATCCAATTAAGTACCTTTTTTGCGTAACTAATGGATTATTTTGTGAAAAACACGGATTCACTGGGTAAGTTTTGACAACTTTTTGTGACTTCGAATTCGAAATTTGGTAGATAATTGATTCGAGTTTTAACGTGAGTTTTTCTCTTGTTCAGTGTTTTTTATTCCTTGTTAACTTTCCAACGGATTTCCACGTGGATTTAATAGTAGTTTTGGACAATTTCTTATACTTACAATGATTAGTGGATCATTTTGATGCCATGATACTATGATACCTACCTTACCTTAACACGGATTTGCCGGTACCTACATACGACATGCGCTGGGATACCGAGACCCGCGTTTTCAACATTTTGGTTTTTATAACATAATTTTTGGATTGCTACGTTCTGGTATGTAATTACATTTTCTTACAAACTGAAGAACTGGGCATTCAACCTTAATTTACGTATCTATACATGTGTACGATTTATTTTAAGACTAGGATACCTACTCTAGTTAATATTAAGTCGGTTTATTATTTGTAAATTGTTAAAACTTTTGAATAGTAGTTTTCAAACTTATCTTTTTAGGATGGATTAAGCCATCCAGGCGCCCGAAATTTACTAAATTCATTTTTTCATGTTTTCAATGTAACAATTCGAAAATTTAAAAAATAACCCTTTGGCATGCATCTTGTTCGTCTACAAAATTTTATAGAATTGGATTGGATTGGAGGATTGAAGAACTGGGCTGAAGAATAAATTAAAATTAGCCGGTAAATTAACCAAATCAGCAGCCTATAAACCTGTCACGAGCGGCAAAACATTATTTGCTATGTAAAGAAGGCAGGCACGATTACGATATCTCTGGCGCCTTCATTTTACCGTGGATTATACATATGGCCCATAAAAAGCACTTCTAAAAATAAAAAAATCTGGGGGAATAAAATTTAAGGGTTTTTGATTCACAAACAGGCTTCCGAAAGACTCCGGCGCTGCGGGAAGTGAAGCTTCTCAATGCACTCCCTCTGCGCCTTGGGGTTCATTCTAGGGGTAGGGCAGACTAAGTACCAAGTCGGTTCTATCACCAATTTTCAAAAAATTAAGTAGAATGTAATAAATATGATAGTCTAATAATTTTTGCTATTCGGATCACTGTAATTCCAAAACTAAGGCTCAAAACGAAAAAAGTTATTCTTGTTTTTCGCATTTTTCGGCCATTTTATATCGCAGTCCAATGGTCAAATAGAGGCGCCAGAGATATCATTATCTCCCCACAAGGCAAGCAACTGACGTTTCACTTTGGATTTAAAAAAAACTGGCTCTTTCACTAAATAAACCTAGTCCTAAAGCCCATAGATACATAGCCAAAATATTTGTGCTGCTAAAACAAGTACACTAAATAAATTAATGATATATCGTTGTCCCCTGGGCCAAATGATATCATTTTTGATCACTTAAAAAAAGGGTTCAAAAGAGGGAAGCTGGGAGCGTGTCACAAATACATATTTGATGAATATTTGATGGCAATTTCTGCTAATTAGTACTTTGACAAGCACAATGATAATATAAAAGGATTTTGTGATAATGGATCTCAACGGTCGAAATCCTTCGCTGACCACGTGCTGGTCTTCGTGATCCGAGGAATTTTTAAAAAATATAAACAACCTATAAACTACGCATTCTGTGGTGGAACAACAAAGACCTATAGCTTGAAATATCAAATAAAGAAAATATTAGAAACTGAGCTCAGAGTGGTGGCAACAACCTGTGACCAAAGGTCTACTAATATGGCCGCTATAAACTCTCTTTTGAGCGACACAAGGGAAAATTACATGAAACAGGGAAAAGACTATAGAGGTTTTTTTTTGAAATTAATGGAAATCCCATATACCCCATATTATGACCCTCCTCATCTTTTAAAAGGGATTCGCAATATTTAAATTAGATTAGATTAGAAAATTAGCACTTTAAAACCAAATATTTCGCAAACGGACCCCTGATTCCAAAAATTGGTCTTAGAAGACCCATAATATTTTTAGAAGACCTTTTCAACGATACCCTACACTATAGGGTACACGAAGAATAAAAAATTCATCATCACGTTACTTATACAAGGTACCCTGAAAAAATGTTCATCAACACAATATAATTCTACAATTCTGGAGTTTTAACAAATATGAATAAAAAAACTTGCCAAATTAGAGCTTTCTAGCACTAAGGGTCTCGGCGCTATGCTTCGGTCAGGCGGACGGACGGACATGAGAAACTATTGTTATCGCACCTACGGTTGCTAACATGCAATTTTAGCAAGCAAGTTTTTTTCGAGGGGTATCGATTTTTCAGGGTGCTGATTCCAGTCCTGGTCAATCGTAAAATGGATTTAATCAATACGATCCGCTTAATCCTACCGGCAATGGCCACAAACGTTACAACGTTTTCGAAGTATATAGACTTGTTTCCGCCATTACAACGCGGCAATATGCGTCCTCCTAGAAGAGGAAGAGGACAGACAAAATCGAGACCAGAAAACTACCTACGCAAAATTATAACTGTCGACCGTCACTTCCATACATTCGCTCTCTATCTGTACTTTCTTACAAAATTAAACATGTGTTCGGAAAAAGGTCTCAATTATTTGCTGCAACAACCAGTTATTCCTCTAAAGAATTAAGAACTACACACACCGGCATATTTAGCGGAACATAAAATAAAGATTTGATATCAGTATCATATAAGGTTGCTGGCTGGTTTATACGTCATTTAATTTAAAAAGAAATATTTTCAAATTAAGAAAACAACTGAACATCACATTTTATGCAATTGTTTTAATTTTATTCAAATATACCTTATCTGGAGCGAACTTCGACTATTTCTTCCTTATGTGTTTGATTTAAAATTTCATTGAAATACTGTTTTTTGTTAGTTTTTTATAATCGCGTATCTTTCTGGAGTTGAGGACTGAATTATGCCTGACTTAGCCCCAACGGAGATTGCCAGGGCACTCGAAATGCGAAGAAATGGTCAAACCTACAGAGTGATATCCAGAGATCTTCGTCGACCAGTTTCAACGATCCATCGCAGTGTCCAACTGTTCAGGGAGACCGGTACTTATGTGAGAAGAGCAGGACAAGGCAGAAAAAGACGCACTTCGAGTAGGGATGATCGTTTCATTCGGCTTCGTGTACGTAGGAACCCCCGTTTGACGGCCGTCCAAGCCTGACATGAGTTAGCAGCAGTGCGGGGTGTAACCGTAAGTGAGCGTACGGTACGAAGAAGGTTCGAAGAAGCTGATTTGGGTTCATTTGTGCCCGCCAAGGCTCCAAGGCTCGAGGTAAATCATCGTAGAAACAGGTTAACTTTTGCTCAGGAACATCGACTTTGGAACGCGGGCCAATGGAGTAAGGTATTGTTTAGTGATGAGTGCAGAATTCTCTTAAATCAAATTGACGGCAGACAAAGAATATACAGACGCAAAGGAGAACGATACATTCAGACAAATTTTGAAACTACAGTTGCATACGGTGGTGGATCAATAATGGTTTGGGCGGGCATTTGTTTGGGAGCTCGCACAGTTATGGAGTGGCCGGCGAGATCACCGGATATGAACCCAATAGAGCACGTTTGGGACTTGCTGAAAAGAAAAGTTAAGTCCAGAATTCCAGCTCCTGCCAACGTGGGTGAACTGGGAATCGCCGTAGTTGAGGAATGGCGGAGACTATCCCAGGAGACCATCGATAACATCATTCTCAGTATGCCTAGACGGGTAGAAACTTTAATAAGAGCACGTGGAGGAAATACGCGATATTAATCACCATTTTTCTAATTTAATTAATTGTTATTTTAATATTAATTTTCACTTTTCCCGGTTACATGAAAAGTTCAAAAATGTACCATTTTTCACAAATAGCCTTTACTCGCGAAATCTGTTTTTAATGTGATCTAATTTTAAGTAAAACAAATGAAAATGTAAATAAGAAAAGAAGTGTAGTAAGTAGATTTTAAAATAAAACCATTTTTTTTTTTAATTATGGACCTTTTTTTGTGTTCCCCTAAATATGCCCGTGTGTTTATAAGGCACAAAGGCCAGTTTATAAAGGGGTAAGATTAGTATCTACCTAAATTAACTGTACGCCATGCCATACCCTATATAATACTAAAAACTTAAGTCAAATACTACACAAAAGTATTTAGTAAAATGGTCAGTGTGGCAATGGGGATAATTGCACGTAAATAGTTTTAAAAATATTTATTTTCCAATCTAACTTCAGCCCATCATAGGCTACGGACAGTATACACTACACTATAATATATTTTGTTTTAGGTAAGGGGCCATTAATTAATTACGTAAGGGTCCCGAGGGAGGGGGTTATCAAACTATCTTCATGTCCTTACTTCGGTTTTTTTTGTAATTTTTTTTTTCTTTTTTCTCAAATTGTAAATAATGTAGTTAATTTTCCATAATGAAACTAAAAATGTTAGGAGAGGGTAGTCCAAGAAATCTTATGTATCCTTACATGGCGGTAGGGGAGGTCAAAAATAGACAAAATCGTCCTCTCGTAATTAATGAATGGCCCTTAAGCGTCGCATTCTTCGGGAGAGCACAGAAACCTCCGACCTATTAATGTTTTTCGACAATTTATTCGATTCAGTTAATAGCAGCTTTAGAAAATCCAAAAAAAGGGAAAATTTATAGGTCAGCGGTGAAGCCAAAATCGCCGCACTAGCAACTATGGAATAAAAGTTTACCAGTCCTGAAAAGTATGAAGTTTTTGGGAGCTAATGAAAGAGGATTGTAGCCATCCATATCAAGTTGGATTAAAACTGTAGAAGCATTCCAGTTTTGTAAAAAACTCCACAGCCTCAGTCTTAAATCTTTGCTGCTGCGAAATTTTAACCAAGATCCGTTGCAAAAAATTTTCGGCGCTATTCGAGCTCATGGGCACTCCAACACAATGCTCAGCTCAACAGCATTTGAAGCCTTTTATCATTAATTGTTACAAACATGGTCTCGCCCAAGTCGGTAGAGGCCAATTGCGAAATAGATGACTGTTACTGTTTAGAAAATTTAAACTTTTGTTAAACAGTGACAGCATCCAGCCTCTACCCTTGGGACCATGTCGAATCAATATGGAGGACCTCAACATAATGTTACCAAATATTAACGTGATGTTTGCAAGCCAAAATCCAGCGGATTTAGTAAAATGTGCAGCAGCAGCATTACTACTGTGGTGGCTGGATAAGTATGATTTATAAAAAAAAAACAGCAAAGACTGTGAGGCATGTAAAATGGATTTAGAAGGTGGTAGTGAAAAAGAATACTCATTATTCATTCATTTCAAAAAAAAAAGTATACTTCACTACTCAAACTAAAACTTGCTGGAATGTGTTATTCATTTGGAGGAGACTACAATAGAGACTTTAAAAAAACGCTGTCAATCTTCTCAAATCACAAAATACATAAAATTAATAGCTTCCACTTTTATATAATTCAATTTTAATTGCACACAACATAAAGAAAGTGTCACTAAATTTATAACCCACAAAAGCGTCGTACTTTTTATTCAGGACCGGTGCAAAGAAAATAATAACATATTAAATGGTAAAACCATAATATATGATGATTATGATCCTATGAAAAAGTCAGCACATGGAAATTTTGTAAAAAATAAGAAAAAAAGGGAGATATAGAGTACAGTGGTGAATATTTTAATAAATTTAAAATAAACTGTAGAAATATACGCAATTACTTTTATTTAATCTCCGTTTAAAAAATAATACCTGATAACCTGTCCCACCCTTGTTGCAGTTGCAATCGACAAAATGTAAGCGCTCTTACACACGAGCAGCACGTTACAATCGACACGTCGACAGCAGGTCGACAGCAGTTCGACTGCAGCCGCCGGCCTATAGCAATTTGTCAGTCGACTGCATATAGTTCAGGAGAGTGCAAGTGTCGCAGATTTATAAAATGAGTTCTAGTGATGATATTGATGTGGAATTGCTAATTGTGGCACTAAAAAGTATCCTTCCTTGTATTTGGAATTATAAATTGCAAGAATATAGTATTTAAACTATAAAAAACCGAGCATGGATGGCTGTATGTGAGGAAGTTGTAAATGATTTTAAGAATAAATCCATAGACGAAAAAATACCATAAAATAACTTTTACGAATTCGTTTTTCATCACGGTGTTAGTTCCATTAGCTACATGTGTTAAAAATAATTTAAGTATACAACTAAGTGATTCAAACTCTCCGATAGATATTTTAACACAAGACGAGAATGAAAGTGCCAAAAGCGCACCTGCTCTCGGAGTGTTCCTGGCTGTTTGGGTTGCTGTATGTGTCTGTGCACCGGTGTCTCCACCACGCGGTGTGGTGTGGCACGTGGTTGGTCCCGCGAGTCGGTTCCATCGAGGACCTCGGCTTGCGTTTGGTTGGCGTCCCGTCCTGTCTGTTCGGTGGCTGTCTGCTGCTCTCTCCAAGCTCCGACACCTCCCTAAACAGGAGGTGTTCCGACGGGGAGTTCTTTTCCGACGGGGAGTTCTGTTCCGACGGGGAGTTCTGTTCCGACGGGGAGTTCTGTTCCGACGGGGAGTTCTGTTCCGACGGGGAGTTCTGTTCCTACGGGGAGTGCTACTGGTGAGGTGGGCCGTGTCCGGCGGGACCCCTCTCCGGTGGGGTGCCAAACGGAGGTGGAGCGTCTGCGGGGGCTGCGACGGGAGACGCTGGCGCCGTGGTGCGGGGCTTCGGCAAGCCGCCCCCCCATCACCTACGTGAACGCATTTCTTCTTTCCTTTTACCTTTTTTTTGCGGGTTGTTTCCCCGCCACATTTATGAAGCCGATATAATGTTGGAAGCGCATGGGCATAAAGTGGTAAGGCTTTCACCTTACCACTGCGATTTAAACCCCATAGAGCTGATATGGAGTATATTAAAAAAAATTGCTGATAAAAACCTTGGTCAAGAAGCAAATAAAATCGTCCAAATCACAGAAGAAGTCTTTGCAAAGATCACCGAAGAATGGAGAAAAGAATGCAAGTGCAGGAAAAATATTACACCGATGGCCCAGTTATTGATAGCGAGATGAACAGGTTCATAATTGAAGTGGTAGAAGATAGCGACACTTCTCATAACGAGGATGATATGGAAGATGAAGATGACGACGATCTCTTGGGTATAAGTCCGTTGGATGAACATTTATGTCAGATCATAATTATAATAAAAATTATTAAATGATTTATGATTTTTATTACTGTCCTGATTTTTAAAATGAATGTTGTTTCATTATAAAGAGTGAAATCCGCGTAAACATTAGAAAACAATAATCTAATAATTTGTAAATATATAAGAATCTTAACTAAAAACATACTTAAAATCATCAGTGGCAACACTGGATAACATCGCTGCCAACATAACGCCATAGGTACTATTCGTTGAAACGAACTAAACGGAAACGTTGTTTATATTGTAAACAAAACCGTCATGTGCGTGAAGACTGTCGTCGTAAGCTTGCGTTGCGTAAAAGTGCTAATAATAATAGTGATAATGAAACGCGTGTTTCGTGCTACGGATGCGGAACGATCCCAAATGTAGATCAAAACCATCCGAATCTTTTAGTGATTGTGATATTTCCGGAGCGAAGCAAAATAAAGCTAAAAATAAAGCAACGCCAAAAGTGATGGGGAAGAGGAAGTCGAGAAAGTATCATTGCCTACCGCAGAAGAGGCATTAAAGGCTGCAGAATTATTATCACGATTTGTTCAAAGCAATATTGAAAATAATAATTTGACCATGGCGATGTCTCTTTAAGCAATATTATTAGAGACTATTATTACAATATAAGGAAAATGCAGACAAACATTATTGTTTCGACAGAAAGGTCCGGGGAACTCCGGCGGCCTAATATGATGTAAAGTTCAGGCAACCAGAGTGGACCATTATCTTCGCTCGGTACTCGTGCATTTTAAACGATATTTTTGCCTATACCAGTTAGGGAAAGCTTCCTAAAATTTATACTAGATGGTACTGTATTAAATAACTGTTATACTTTCGCTTGGAATCGAAACAGACAAACTTTTCTTGGACGACGCGAGACTGACCAGACCAAACCCATCAACGTCTTCGACAAAATGTTTGACACAGACTTCACTGATCGACTTTGTACAGAGACGAACAGGAATGCTGAGCAAAAGATTGCTTTACTGCGAGAGCAGAACAAACTTTCTCAGCATTCCCGACTTATATATTTCTTTCCATATTTTCAGCTAGAGAGCCACATGTTCGGACTCATAATAAAGCGGGGAATCCACTAGACGGACATGCCCGCCGGGCCTTGCTACTGGTCTGTGCAATGTTTGCTAGTGTATGATCGATGCAGTCAGTCTGGCAGACATGCCTGTTGCAAGTCCGCGCGATCTCATTTTGTCTGTGGGTACACAGACATCATGTCCGTACGTGAGTGGTCACCGCGGGCTGCCTGCTCACAGACCCGAGAGCGACAGCAACTAGTACAGACGTCCCTATCTGATTTTATTTATCGAACTGTGGGGTACATATGTATAAAATGAGTTTTAATGAAAATAAAACATTCTGGGCAGAATCCCTAGCGGAATATAGAACATTATATCCATGTTTGTGGAAAATAAAAAGCAAAGAATTAATGAACTCCGAATTGCGAAATGCTGCCTACCAAAATTTAATTAATAAATTTAAAGATATTTTTTTACTAAATTAATTAATTCGTAATTTTTTACGCACTAAACTAAAAAGAAAAAAATAAGCCCAGTAGTTTAGAATGTTGTTAAAAGTAACACTGAACAGGTTGTCTTAAAGACAGGATCTACTCAAAACCCATTGCAACATTGGATGAGCTTCGCAAAAATCAATGACGCTGCGAATCATATCAATAGTAGAAGATATGCACGACAGATAAAACGATCTTTTTATGGCGATGTCGTGCCTGTATTAATGCCGGTGGTAAACAATTTGAACATTTACTCTAATGGTAATAATGCAATAAGTTAAAATACAAGGCAAAAATTATTTTTACCTTTTGTTTTGTTTCATTCAACATTTTTCATCACCAAAAAAACATATTTTGGTCAAATAGTAGAAGTGATTAAGAACAATGTATGAAATTTGGTTTTTGCTTAGAAATATTACCCATTATTTTGTGGCTAGAGAGGTCCTGAAAACTTGAGTGGTATCTGAATCTCGATTACATTTTAGGTCTGAAGATAGAAATATGCACGGAGTTTGGACGAGTACGTGAGAGAGAAAACGTACGTGTCTTTTTTGTCATAAAGAATACATTTTCACAACGTCTTTATGGGCGTTTTTCCCAAACGTTGTTCACTAGAATTTTACCATGTCCTACAACTTCTTAGTCGGTTATTAGTAAGATATTGCTTCAAAACATGTTTTTCTTTATATATATCGATAAAACATCTAATAAACTCTATCACAGTTTACATTGAACTTTACTTATTAATCTGGAATATTTAAAAAAACGCAAAATAGGAAGAAAAACATGGCAAATTTTGAGTGTCCACCCTCAATTACAATATTTCAAGTGAATATTTTTAACATCCTCATTTCTCTTTGGTATTGATTGAGTTACTTTTTGAAAAGATTGTGTGTCTAAAATATAAGATTCAACCTTATTGCAAGACTTTAAGAGTTAAAATGTAACATAAATAAACATTTTCATCGTGTTTAAAATCGTGTCATGTGGAAATTCCCCAATACGTCACGGCGGTTTTGGTCAAGTTTGAGTAAAAAAACTAGCAGAATAAAAATTTATTTTGAATAATGGCAACTTCGTTGTCCCATAGATAGCCGCCATATTAGATTTTGAACAGCAGTCTTACCGAAAAAGTCGTGTGAAGTGGTGGCCCGTCACACGTTCTAAATTATTGTTCCAATACGAACGGGCTTTTTTGAAGGTAAATGTTGTTGTTTTACGTTAAGTTTTTGTAGTTTATATTGTTACGTCCTACTAGTGGAGTCCTTTTATAGGTGGCCGAACTCAACTCGCGGGCCTTCGAGAAGGTTCCGCACTATTCCAGATAATTAACAAAACACAGTCATAAAAGTTAGCATCAAGGTCAAGACACAAAGGAACGAAGGTCATTCGCCCGGAATACAATAGTGCAATAAAACGATTAAAGACGTCTTCGACAATTGGGGTTCCATTTTTCCGTACGGGGTTCCGTGGTTCGTAACAATATCACAATTATTTTATATTTTCTGAATGTAGTTGTAGTTTATAGAAAATTCTGTTGATTTAAGTGTAATTTCGGTTTGATTAAAGGCTGGCGGAATACGTCACAGCCATTACGTAACGTGATGTATTAAAGGAACGCAAAATGTGACGTATTGGAATTCTTAAGCACTGTTTAGATTGCTAACATTTAACCAGATATGAAATTTGATTTAATAATATACAACGTGTCCCAGAATTCAACGATAACCTGGCACCAGAGGGTGGGCCTGCTCATGACTACTCCAGGAAAAATAAGAAAAAAAAATCATCTCTTCTTTTCTTTTTGTAATTGAAAAAAAATGAAATCCTTCGAAAATTGACAACCCTAATGATATTTTTACCAACCATGAGGTTAATTTCTCAAATATCTTAGATATTTTTTTTTTGTATCGTCTACCTAAGTAGCACTGCTATCCAACACAACCCTTAAAAACTCCTTTTTTTCTGTAGTTTTTTACACAAAAATCAATTGAATCTATTTTACCCTTAAAATTTTGAAAAGATTTTTATTTTCAGTCCACTTTCACTCCTCGTGGTGTAAAAAAAAGTATGAACACTACTATGGCAAGTTTTTTTAAAAGTTGACGCAACTAACCAAGATTCCAAAATGGTAAAATACTCCAGGAAACCTACGCACAAAAAAAAATATACGCACTATTTCTAAGCAAGTGCCACATTTTATAAAACGTTTTTAATGGTAATCACTTTTACACTATGGGTCCAAAACAGCTTTCTTGTTACAGGTTCTAGGAATTTGAATGGGACCTGTGCGTACTGCGTAGTCAAAAAGTTTCGAAGTTAAAGAGAGAGCGATTGTACGTTAGAGAGAGATAGATAGATGTTTTTGTTGAATAACAATAAAGCAGGTAGGGACGCCTCACGCCATTCGGCCCGTTCGGCAGTACGCTCTGCTCCTTTGTTTACTGTGCACCGTTCCGTATTCAATTGACGCGACTCTTGTACTGAAGACTTTTGGCTTGGCTTTCTGGACTTGATTAAGTGATGTGCGTAATGAACTGACCTGGCATTATTTTGGACTTTGATTGTGTTTTGTGAATTGTTTTTTTTTGGCGTATTTTGGACTTTACTTTTAATATGCCGTTACCATACACGGCGTCGGAATACGCTAATATGCACCTGATTTATGGTGAAAGCCGATGCAATGCTAACGCTGCTAGCAGATTATATCGACAAAGGTACCCAAATGCTCAAAGGTACCCAGATTATCGTGTATTTTCAAATGTGCATCGAGCGTTTTCGGAGGGTCGTTTACCTTCTGAGAGGAGAAATGCTGGACGACCTAGATTGGAACACGAAGAAGTTTTAAATGAAATAGAAATTGATTCCACTACCTCGGTACGTGCCATAGAAGCAGCTACGGGAATCCCAAAAAGTTCTGTGCATAGAATCCTAAAAAGGAACAGGCTTCACCCTTATCACTACAGGCGTGTGCAGGCTTTATTACCACGGGACTATCCAATACGGGTCGCATTTTGCCGTAGGATGCTGCAAAAACACAGGGAAGATCCCCAATTCTTAGATAAAATTTTATGGTCGGATGAAACGACCTGCAAAAAAGATGGCTATTTGAATATTCGCAACCTTCATAGCTGGAGCAATGAAAACCACACCTGATGATGCAAGACAGGTCCCAGTATCAATTCAAGGTTAACCTATGGACGGGCATATTAAACGGAAAAGTGATTGGGCCCTTTGAGTTACAAGGAAACTTAGATGGCAATAGCTATTTGAACTTCCTGCGGAATGACTTGCCAGAATTATTAGATGACGTGCCGTTAAGAGACTTACAAAACATGTGGTTTCAACACGATGGTTGCCCCGCTCACTATGCCCGTCCTGTGCGGGAATACCTAAACCAAGAATATCCAGGGCGTTGGATCGGGCGACTTGGTCCTATTTTATGGCCCCCTCGTTCACCCGATCTAAACCCATTGGACTTCTTCTACTGGGGTTGTCTCAAAGACAGGGTCTACTCTAAACCCATTCAAACATTGGATGAGCTTCGCCAAAAAATTACTCAGGCTGTGGATCATATCAATGGCAGAAGATATGCACGACGAATAAAGAGATCATTTTTAAGGAGATGTCGTTCCTGCATTTTTGCCGGAGGCAAACAATTCGAACATTTATTGTAATAATATTATTAAGCTGTACAATGTACATTAATAAAACAAAGGACAATGTCCACTTTGTATGGACATTTGGCTATCAGTGAACACCACATTTCAACATAAATATTATATAGGCTTAATACCTTTACTCAGTTTAAAAACGAAAATAAGAATTGTTTTGTAACCAGATGTTTATTATACTAGTTATTTGAATAAATATTTTGTAGGTATTTTAAAGAAAACGCCCAATTTCCTTGACATTTTTTTATTAATATGACTCGTATGTTATTAATATATTGTCCAAGAACGGGGCTGGTGCATTTATATCATCTCTGTACCTTGCCCAGCTCAGAAACCAAAAAAACAGTCATTACATGAGCAACCATACAAACCAAGGGTCAACCATTCCTTCATCTGAGAGTTATACATACAATAGTGCCAAGGTCAACGTGGGAAGCAGAGTCTAAATCCATTTTCATAAGCCAAAGGTCGTAATAATATTAATGATGAAAAACACAGACGAACCTGATGCGAAAAACAAAGCGAATGTGACTTGAAAGTTGAACGTAGATTACTATGCACTATTATCCAACTAATAACGATTGACAGTTGAGATTACCACAGAGTACTTAATCACTACGTATGACAGTTGGGGATGCAAACAATGCATCGATTCGAGCGTGTTTGCAAAACATCGATATATTGTTCACTATCGTGAATTATTATAAAAGCAACGTACATAAAATAATATGTTATTCTAGTAAAAATAATACCTTATTTATAGTTTATTGCTTTTTATACGTGTATCTTACCAAACTTAAGTTTTTATCGTGAGAATTAAAACTTCGAAATAACATCGATATATCGTTTTTATTATCGTTATCGAAATAATGTTGCAATTGTACTGACGTGACTACTCTGTGTATGTGACAAAAGGAAATGAGTTTATCAGTAGAATGTTTTATTAAACATATTATTTTAAAAAAGTAAATTGATACAAAAATAATTCGCGTGTATAAGTAAAAAAACAAAATATATTTTTTCGTGTAATTATTTATTTCTGAGCATCCTGTCCACGAATAGCCGAAAATGGACATTGCCCTTTAAATTGTTTGTAACACTTTATTTTGTCTCATTTCACCTTTTTCAACAGAAAAGAATCCATTTTAGGACAATAGTAAATGTGCTTACAATCAACAACGTTTTATGAAATGTGGCACTGGCTTAGAAATAGTGCGCACATTTTTTTGTGCTTAGGTTTCCTGGAGTATTTTACCATTTTACCATTTACCATTTACCATTTACCATAGTAGTGTTCATACTTTTTTTTACACCACGAGGAGTGAAAGTGGACTGAAAATAAAAATCTTTATGTTTATTAAATCTTCTAGCAGTGCTACTTAGGTAGACGATACAAAAAAATATCTAAAATATTTGAGAAATTAACCTCATGGTTGGTAAAAATATCATTAGGGTTGTCAATTTTCGAAGGATTTCATTTTTTTTCAATTACAAAAAGAAAAGAAGAGATATTTTTTTTTTCTTATTTTTCCTGGAGTAGTCATGAGCAGGCCCACCCTCTGGTGTCAGGTTATCGTTGAATTTTGGGACACGTTGTATATTGTACTGGATATAATAAAGATATTTTTCATTTTCATTTTACAAGTTTCATTCTAATTATTTTTAATTGCATTATTTTTAGACTTGTAAAATGGCTTTGACGGCTGCAGAGCGAGCCAAACGGTACCGAGAGAAGATCAAGCAGAATCCAGAAAAATACAAAGCACATAAAAATAAAGAGTTGAAAAGGTTGAAAAAAGCTCAAAAAAAAATAAACGATTTAAATGAGGAAGAAAAAAATGAAATGAGAAAAAAATGGCGAGAACGAAAAAAAAGGAAAAAAGAAAAACAAGAAGCATGTCAGTCGAAATCAAACCTGAAACCGCAAGAAGTTTGTCCTGATTTGAATTTAGTTCAAAAAGTTAAATACCGTAATTTACGCAGGAACTATAGATCAGCTATCTATAAAGTACACAAATATAAACACACTAATTAATCTAAAAAAGAAAATATACCGAGAGAGAAAAAAACATGAAGAAGAGATTATGTCACTAAAAGCTGAAAAAGAGAAACTACTAGCACGTCATGAACTATTAGAGCTATCACTGCGGGGAGTATATTCTGGCAAAAAAATCACAAAAAAACCGGATCGTTACCATCGGACCACGCATAGAACCCTTAACAAGAGTAAGAGGAAGTTTACGAATGAAAAGATACTGTCAGAAATGGAAGAGTTTTACAACAGAGATGATATAAGTAGATGTACTGCTGGAAAAAAAGAAACAAGAACTCGGAACAAAAAGAAGATGCAAATAAGATACCTCGTTGACACTTTAAAAAATATCTATCAGATTTACAGGGATGAAGGAGGGAGATACGGTTTCACGACATTCTTCAGATACAAACCGTTCTACGTTCTCTCTCCAAGTTCCATGAGCAGAGACACATGGATGTGCATTAAACTAAAAGGAGTTGTTTCCTACGCGAAACTCAGTGAGCTATTGAAAAATGTTGTATGCGACGAGAAATCACTGAACTGTATGTATAGTAAATGTAACCAATGCGAATCTACCCGTATTCAATACAGCGAAGATAAATTACAAGATGAGATCACTTGGTATAAATGGGTAAGAGTGGATCACAAATACGAAAAATCTGGACGGGAGCATATTACGAAAAAAACCGTTAAGCAACAAATGAAAGGGACCGTATGTGAACTTATAGCTGAATTTGAGAAGCAATTTAAGCATTTCAAAACACATGTTTTTAACTGGAGAGAGCAACACTGCCAGTACAGAGCATGTGTTACAAATCTTACAAATAAAGAAATTGTCATATTATGTGATTTCTCTGAAAATTTTGATTGTAAATATAGAAATGAAATACAATCGATGCACTTCGGTGCATCGAAAAATTCAATAACTTTACACACTGGAGTCCTTTTTGGAAAAGATTTTTCTCAATCAAATGCAATTTGGGCCCACCTCTTACCGGTCATAAATCATGCAAAAACTCTAACGGACATATCAGTCATACATTTTTTTTCTGACGGACCAAGTAGCCAATACAGACAGAAGAAAAATTTCTATCTGCTAAACTTATTCGTGCAAAAATTAAAACTATCTTATGCTACTTGGTCATTTTCGGAGGCGGGTCACGGAAAAAGTTTGGCTGATGGTATTGGGGGGTCTGCCAAAAGACAGTTAGATAGAAGAGTGTTTTATGGCGAGGATGTCACCAACGCAAATGATGCTTAACAAATATTGCAAAATACCATGAAGAGTGTAAAGAGTTTTTTATACCTTCTGAAGATATACACACCGGCACAATTAGCGGAACACAAAAAAAAGCAGGATTTTAAAATCTTTTACTTGAGGAACTGGCCAGTTATGATATTTTTTTTTAATTTATTGTCAAATTTGAAAATAGAAAATTAGATGACATACACTTTTTTCATTCATTTGTTTTATTTTCCCGAACAATACATTTTGCCAACTTGTTCGAGTAATAACTACGTAATTGTAATTTTTTTGAAAAATTGCACTTAATGGTTTTTTATAAATTTGTTATTCTATAGGCAATTTTGTTTATTAAAAGCTCTTTATTATGCCTGACTTAACATCACTGGAAATCATTAGGGCTGATGAAATGAGAAGAAATGGTCATACCTACAGATCGATTGCCTCAAGGCTTCGTCGACCAGTATCAACGATTCATCGCAGCATCCAGCGGTACAGATCGTCTAATTCTCTTGTGAGGAGGAGGGGTCAAGGTAGAAAAAGATGTACATCGAGGCGAGATGACAGTTTTTTACAAGTTGGAGTTCGTAGGAATACGCGATTAACGGCTGTACAAGCTCGAAATGAACTGGAAGACGTTCGAGGAGTACGAGTAAGTGAGCGTACAGTTCGCAGGAGATTTGAAGAAGTTGGTTTAGGGTCGTATATACCTGCCAAAGGCCCAAAACTTGAGAGACGTCACCGCGTAAACCGATTAAGCTATGCGCGAGAACATCGTCATTGGGATTTGAACGAATGGCAGCAGGTTATCTTTACTGATGAGTGCAGAGTTCTTTTAAAACAGATCGATGGGAGACAGCGAATATGGAGACGCAAAGGAGAACACCACATACAGTCTAATTTTGAACACACAGTGGCTTATGGTGGCGGCTCGATTATGGTTTGGGGAGGGATATGTTTGGGAGCTCGCACGGAGTTAGTGATAGTCACAGATAGTCACAGGAGGGACCATGACAGCAGATCGATACATCAGAGACATTTTAGAAGAACATGTTGTACCATTTGCCCCATTTATTTACGACGACTTTATTCTAATGCAAGATAATGCTCGTGCTCATAGTGCACAATCGGTACAGGCATATCTGAGCCACGTAGGTATACCGGTGATGCAGTGGCCAGCAAATTCCCCCGATATGAATCCGATAGAGCATGTCTGGGACTTGCTAAAAAGAAGGGTTAAATCCAGAATGCCACGCCCCAACAATCTGAATGAACTTGGAAACGCATTACTTGAGGAGTGGGAGCGATTGCCTCAAGAAATCATCGATAACATAATCTGTAGCATGCCCAGACGAATGGAAACCGTAATCAGAGCAAGAGGGGGAAACACTCGTTATTAATTTTGCTTTAATTTTATTGTTAAATCATTTAAAGCTTACTTTTTTTATTTTTTGTGATGGTTCATAATCATCTAAAAATTTCACTTATTTCAAATTTCTTTATTTTTCAATTAAAAATAACGAAGACTTTTCAAAGTCGTTGTTAAAAGATGTTAATCAATTTGTTAGTTTGTGTCTAATTACATTTTCGTCAAATATATGCGTTATTATCTCATAGTCTCACTTTTTTTTCTGTTCCGCTAATTGTGCTGGTGTGTAGATAAATTTTTTTAAAAAGTTGATCGAGGGCATTCGAGTTGTTCCTGGTACAATGCAACTCCATCAAGTGATATCTGCAAAACCAAGCAGATTAAATATAGACAATTGAGCTGTTTCTGTGGGGAAATGAGAGGCTTGTGTAGTTGTCTTGATCCTAGAATACACACAATAGAAACCATGCCTTATATTTCCCATACGTAACGTCATGTTCCATTACCGTAACATGTCCTATTTTGGCTGTGATATTTAAATAAAAATTTCTATTTAATACTATTAATAATCTTACATTGCGATTTTATAAATAAAGACTAAGACAATACGCTTTCCAAGTTTTTATATAAATATGTCATATGTGTCGTATAGCCACATAAAAAGAATTGTTGTGAAGTGATGCGTACATAAAAGTGACGTAATCTTATTATAATCTTATTATATTGGACTTAATCACATTTAAATGATAGATTAATCTCAATGTGATACATTTATCAAGACTGATTGTAACAAAGTTTCAAATAGTAAAAGCTGTTATTCAAATAAATGGCCGGTTTTTATTTGATAACAAGTTGATTTCGTGACGTAAAGGAACCCCTCATTGGCCGAGTATAACTTTAAATTTAATTTACAGGAAAACTTATTCATATTCCTGGTAAAGATTATTATTTTCTTGTAGTTTAATTTATTCTTAATCAATAAAAAAATACCTCCCTTCAAAATTTTCATTTTTGAAATTACGGAATTCCGTTACGTAACGAACAACGTTTGGGAAAAACGCCCTTATATTCCAGTTCAGTTAAAAAAATATCTTCAATGTTTTACAAATGTATTTTTTTGCAGTGTCGCTTTGGATATTCCTTTGCGAGAAATCAGGGCGCAAAGGCAAATAAAGGCACAAAGGCCGCGCCGGTTGGCTTCACTGCCGAAGGATGCTCGCGCCCAACTAGTGGCGCGAAAACGTGAAGCCTATCTGGAGCACATGTTGTTGCCAGGCGCCCCACCGTGCGAACGTCCATCAAAGTTTTTTTTTTCTCCTAATTACGTTAAGTTTTATCGTACATTTAAGAATTACAAGAAATTCCTTAATTTTATTTGTAAGAACGTGTAAGTATAGATATTTATTTTTCAGAAGGCCGTCTCCAGAGCGACAGGAATACATCATGGTCCAACCAATGAGCCATGATGCCTCCTCTGAAGCACTCCAAACTAGATGGTTATTTAAAATGGGTGATTAATCCTTTGTTTTTAATGTTCCTTGCATCACATGTTTCTTATAGATCGATTCACTGCCGGTGCAGAGGTGAATTATGGAGTACCCACGTTGGGAGTTCTCCATACTTCCGGTAAGATGGTTATTTAAAATGGGTGATTAGTCCTTTGTTTTTTAATGTTCATTATATCATCACATGTTGTAAGATGGTTATTTCAAACATTGGAATTTCAAGTTGACGTCTTTCATTTGCTGTTTAATGCAGACTACATATTGTCTTGTTTGTTACAGATCACATCAAGTGATTCAATGATATACACGGAGTATATCATTGAATACAGTAGTAGTAGTAGTAGTAGTTGACGAAACCGAAGGTGTCAGGGTTGAAGTTTTTGTTGCCGCGTCCTCCTCGCCACGTGCTCTGGGGCCACACTCAATAGGTCATTATGAATGACTGCTGTACAGATTCATGTTCATGCAGTAATGCATGAACGTGATTGTTCATGCACATCAAAATATCTGTGTCATATTTTTTGATTCCAGGTGTTAACGACTCCCACTTCGACGAAGTGATAACGAAGTGGTTGACTGAGGTTGACGACGACATTGACCATGATTTGGACATTGATAACGAATTCCTCCCCCCGACTGGTGAACGAGACGCTGCGGCTGAACCCGCTATAGAAACTGACATGTCAGAATTTCAAGCGCAATTGTTACAGAGGGAGATGACTGTTATACTTTCGCTTGGAATCGAAACAGACAAACTTTTCTTGGACGACGCCGGACTTTCACGGGTACGTCAGGACCAACTTTTGATGTAACTGACCAGACCAAACCCATCGACGTCTTCGACAAAATGTTTGACACAGACTTGATTGATCGACTTTGTACAGAGACGAACAGGAATGCTGAGCAAAACATTGCTTTACTGCGAGAGCAGAACAAACTTTCTCAGCATTCCCGACTTACATATTTCAGTCCATATTTTCAGCTAGAGAGAGGGAGATGACTGTTATACTTTCGCTTGGAATCGAAACAGACAAACTTTTCTTGGACGACGCCAGACTTTCACGGGTACGTCAGGACCAACTTTTGATGTAACTGACCAGACCAAACCCATCGACGTCTTCGACAAAATGTTTGACACAGACTTGATTGATCGACTTTGTACAGAGACGAACAGGAATGCTGAGCAAAACATTGCTTTACTGCGAGAGCAGAACAAACTTTCTCAGCATTCCCGACTTACATATTTCAGTCCATATTTTCAGCTAGAGAGCCACATGTTCGGACTCACAATAAAGCGGGGAATTCATTAGACGGACATGCCCGCCGGGCCTTGCTACTGGTCTGTGCAATGTTTGCTAGTGTATGATCGATGCAGTCAGTCTGGCAGACATGCCTGTTGCAAGTCCGCGCGATCTCATTTTGTCTGTGGGGGCACAGACATCATGTCCGTACGTGAGTGGTCACCGACCCGAGACGAGTGTCGCTCACAGACCCGAGAGCGACAGCAACTAGTACAGACGTCCCTATCTGATTTTATTTATCGAACTGTGGAGTACATACGTATAAAATGAGTTTTAATGAAAATAAAACATTCTGGGCAGAATCCCTAGCGGAATATAGAACATAATATCCATGTTTGTGGAAAATAAAAAGCAAAGAATTAATGAACTCCGAATTACGAAATGCTGCCTACCAAAGGGCTTCCAACATTTTTGTATGGAGCCTGGCATACCTACAAGTCCGCCATTTTGAAAAAACCTCGATTCGGCGGCCAGTGATGAAACACATGTCAATCGATAGACTAAATGATTGTGATCAAAAAGTATTCAGTGATCAAATGTCGTAAGTGGTATACTTTCTGAGATATTTGAGTTCAAAACCGTAGGAAAATAAAGCAAAAAACATCGTTTCGGCCGATATTGATAAAACATGTGTCAGTCGATAGTCTAAGTAATTACGATCAAAAAGTATTCAGTGATAAAATGTCGTAAGTGATATGGTTTCTGGGATATTTGAGTTCAAAACCGTACAAAAATAAAACATTTGTAATTAATTATCTTTTTATTTCTAGTGTATCTGTAACTGTATCAGTGTTATGCCAGATAAGAAATATTATGAATAATTAGAATAATTACTATATACATATAAAATCACAATATACATAAACAAAATTAAATAAATACAGTTTTATTCAGATTTACATATAAACATCTTATATATTAAGTAAATAAATATTTATAAATACATATATAACATCTGGTTGAAGACCACGGGCGACAACATTCTAATTGCTTCAGCTAGTGCTGCCGGACTTCTTGAAGGAGCTTTTGGTAGTCTATGATTTTTTGATGTCTACAAGCAAGCAGTTCCAGAACAGTATGAACTATATTGTGAAGGAATTATCGAAATAAGCAGTGCTATAGGGGTTTCCTTTAAATAAATAGGAGAAGACACATTATTCAAAATGGCATAAAATGTTGAGAGAATTCTGAAGTTTCGCCTGTATCGAATGGATAGCCATTTAAGTTAGGAATGGAACTGGGAAATGTGGCCATACTTACGTAAGCCGAAGATATATCTAATGCAGTTATTAAGAAGGCGCTCCAATTTATTCAGAAGTTCCTCTGACAAATCTGTACAACACACATCAGCATAATCAAGGTGAGGGATGACCAGAGTGTTTATGGCGTATTTATGGTTAAGTTTTTATGGCGATACAGCAATTGAAGTGTACCGGTCACTTTTTTCCTTACCTCAGTTACGTTATGTATTATAAAAATTAAACAAATTCTTCAAACAAACAACTTAAGGGTAGAGATAAAATCGCGGGATGGTACTGCTCATGCATAGTGGGAAAAAGAACCTTGTCATGTTGTTCCCACATAATGTGTGTTATAATTATGGTTCTTGGCATAGGCTTGACATCAGGAAACATTGCCTTTATCACCAGCGGAATTTTTAGATTCAGTGATTGTCAGACATGATATAGAAAACTAAGCCAATAGTGAATTTTAACTTTTGGTTTAGAGTAATTGCCAAAGCTGTAGCCGCTGGTGGCAAATAAATTATTTATAAAACAACCTAGTAGTTTGCTTTTGCTTTGCTTTTTTTAATTCAAACCTACCCGTTATTAATAAATCAAGTACCTATGCAGCACATACACATATGACATAATATACTTATTTTTCATTATTGACCCAATAAATTCAAAATAAGTAAATGATAACTTTTAATGCATTATTTTTGTACGGTTTTGAACTCAAATATCTCAGGAAGTATATCACTTACAACATTTCATCACTGAATACTTTTTAATCGTAATTATTTAGCCTATCGATTGACATATGTTTCATCAATGTCCGCCGTAACGAAGTTTTTTTGCTTTATATTTCTAGTTTTGAACTCACTTATCTCAGAAATTATATCACTTACAACATTTCATCACTGAATACCTTTTAATCGTAACTATTTAGCCTATCGAATGACACATGATTTATCAATGTCCGCCGAAACGAAGTTTTTTTGCTTTATTTTTCTAGTTTTGAACTCATTTATCTCAGAAAGTATATCACTTACGACATTTCATCACTGAATACTTTTTGATCATAATCATTTAGTCTATCGATTGACATATTTTTCATCACTGGCCGCCGAATCGAGGTTTTTTCAAAATGGCGGACTTGTAGGTGTGCCAATTAGGTTCGATGCCCTTTAATAAATAAATGTAAAGATATTTTTTTACTAAATTAATTAATTCGTAATTTTTTACGCACTAAACTAAAAAGAAAAAAATAAGCCCAGTAGTTTAGAATGTTGTTAAAAGTAACACTGAACAGGTTGTCTTAAAGACAGGATCTACTCAAAACCCATTGCAACATTGAATGAGCTTCGCCAAAAATCAATGACGCTGAGAATCATATCAATAGTAGAAGATATGCACGACAGATAAAACGATCTTTTTATGGCGATGTCGTGCCTGTATTAATGCCGGTGGCAAACAATTTGAACATATACTCTAATGGTAATAATGCAATAAGTTAATAAAATACAAGGCAAAAATTATTTTTACCTTTTGTTTTGTTTCATTCAACATTTTTCATCACCAAAAAACCTATTTTGGTCAAATAGTAGAAGTGACTAAGAACAATGTATGAAATTTGGTTTTTGCTTAGAACTATTACCCATTATTTTGTGGCTAGAGAGGTCCTGAAAACTTGAGTGGTATCTGAATCTCGATTACATTTTAGGTCTGAAGATAGAAATATGCGCGGAGTTTTGACGAGTACGTGAGAGAGAAAACGTACGTGTCTTTTTTGTCATAAAGAATAAATTTTCACAACGTCTTTATATTCCAGTTCAGTTAAAAAAATATCTTCAATGTTTTACAAATGTATTTTTTGCAGTGTCGCTTTGGAAGTCCCTTTGCGAGAAATCAGGGCGCAAAGGCAAATAAGGCACAAAGGCAGCGCCGGATGGCTTCACTGCCGAAGGAGGCTCGCGCCCAACTAGTGGCGGGAAAACGTGAAGCCTATCTGGAGCACATGTTGTTGCCAGGCTCCCCACCGTGCAAACGTCCATCGAAGTATTTTTTTTTTTCTCCTAATTACGTTAATTTTTATCGTACATTTAAGAATTACAAGAAATTTCTCAATTTTATTTGTAAGAACGTAAAAGTATTTATTTCTCAGAAGGCCGTCTCCAGAGCGACAGGAATACATCATGGTCCAACCAATGAGCCATGATGCCTCCTCTGAAGCACTCCAAACTGGATGGTTATTTAAAATGGGTGATTAATCCTTTGTTTTTTAATGTTCCTTACATCACATGTTTCTTATAGATCGATTCACTGCCGGTGCAGAGGTGAATTATGGAGTTCCCACGTTGGGAGTGCTCATACTTCCGGTAAGATGGTTATTTAAAATGGGTGATTAATCCTTTGTTTTTTAATGTTCCTTACATCACATGTTTCTTATAGATCGATTCACTGCCGGTGCAGAGGTGAATTATGGAGTTCCCACGTTGGGAGTGCTCATACTTCCGGTAAGATGGTTATTTAAAATGGGTGATTAGTCCTTTGTTTTTTAATGTTCATTACATCATCACATGTTGTAAGATGGTTATTTCAAACATTCGAATTTCAAGTTGACGTCTTTCATTTTCTGTTTAATGCAGACTACATATTGTCTTGTTTGTTACAGATCACATCAAGTGATTCAATGATATACACGGAGGATGATTCCAGGTGTTAACGACTCCCACTTCGACGAAGTGATAACGAAGTGGTTGACTGAGGTTGATGACGACATTGACCATGATTTGCACGTTGATGACGACTGCCTCCCCCCGACTGGTGAACGAGACGCAGCGGCTGAACCCGCTATAGAAACTGACATGACAGAATTTCAAGCGCAATTGTTACAGAGGGAGATGACTGTTATCTTTTGTTTGGAATCGAAACAGACAAACTTTTCTTGGACGACGCTAGACTTTCACGGGTACGTCAGGACCAACTTTTGACGTGACTGACCAGACCAAACCCATCGACGTCTTCGACAAAATGTTTGACACAGACATGATTGATCGACTTTGGACTTTGTACAGTTGAGACGAACAGGAATGCTGAGCAAAAGATTGCTTTACTGCGAGAGCAGAACAAACTTTCTCAGCATTCCGGCTTACATATTTCAGTCCATATTTTCAGCTAGAGAGCCACATGTTCGGACTCACAATAAAGCGGGGAATTCATTAGACGGACATGCTCACGGGCAAGTCTGCAGACATGCCCGCCGGGTCTTGCTACTGGTCTGTGCAATGTTTGCTAGTGTATGATCGATGCAGTCAGTCTGGCAGACATGCCTGTTGCAAGTCCGCGCGATCTCATTTTGTCTGTGGGGGACAAACATGCCCGTACGTGAGTGGTCACCGCGGGCTGCCTGCTCACAGACCCGATAGCGACAGCAACTAGTACAGACGTCCCTATCTGATTTTATTTATCGAACTGTGGAGTACATACGTATAAAATGAGTTTTAATGAAAATAAAACATTCTGGGCAGAATTCCTAGCGGAATATAGAACATATCCATGTTTATGGAAAATAAAAAGCAAAGAATTAATGGACTCCAAATTATATACGAAATGCTGCCTACCAAAACGCACGTAGAGTGCGCTACGGCGCGGAGCGATTTGACGCGAATGCGATCAATTGGTTTGATATTTTCGCGCCAACTTCAGCGGCGCGACGTATGTCAGTGGCGGTGAAGCTACAATTCGCGTGCACATAGGACAGAGTCGCCACATCTCACCGCATCGCACTGAATTCGCATCGGATCGCTTCGTGATCGCATTCGCGTTGAGTCGCTTACGTAGGACACGATGTTAGGGTCTGTTGTTGGTACATTTTAGCTATCGTTGTAACCGGCGTTACCTTTACCATGCCATAACCATTACCACGTTCTTACCGAAGGTCAAGTTGCATGTGGCGTTGCAACAATTCCTTTTTTAACCCTCTTCAAAAGTAACACCAGTCAATGAGCTTGCCATGATAATTATGACTCCCTTCCCGGGTTTTAAATTTGTTTTGTGTGGGGGAAGATATTTGCAGGGAATGGGCACATACAAAATGTGCGCCAGGTGCTGGTATTACTTTCGTTTGTATCAATTGCAACAGTGACAATGACGATTAAGTTTCCAAGATATTATTAATATTTTCTTTCATGTTATTATAAGCTACGATTATATTGATAATTACATAAATATTCTAGTCTGATTTTGAACAGAAAGACTGAATCTGATCCCAAAGTTAAGCTTAAGATACGTTAATGTTTTGGTGATTCTATTTTCAGTTTATTATTCAAAGAAAATTACTTTTAGTTTTGTTGTTTTGTCACTAAAAGACTATAAATAAAAAATTGGTTGTCAAACAGAAATTTTATTTCATTTCTAGTTAACATTAAACCTATAGTTTGGCTAGACATTCTAAGTGCTCAATTTGCCCCTTACCCTTGCTCAACTTACCTCACCTATGGGGTACGTTGAGCGTAGTTGACTTTCTGCATTTAAACAACTGTAACTTTTAAATTGGGCTTGTTAGAAATCCATCAGTATGCATACCAAGCCATTAAGAGTTATCGTTGATTTGCTATAACAAATACATAAGTGCTATTTTTAACTGTGAGTAGGAAAACAGATTTTCAGATTGCAAAAGGAAAATATTAGAATTGATTCAGCTATGGAAAAAAATTGTTATAATAGCGTGCGCATTGGCAGAGAAAGAAGAAAATAAAATTCGAAAAAAAATAAGATTCTGGGTTCACAACATCAATTTAAAAAGGCAGTTATACGGAGAATACTATAGGTTATTTCCCGACTTGATTGATCCGATTTTTTAGATATTTTCGTATGACATACAATACAATACAATCAATTCAAGAATTGCTACATATCGTCGCTGCGCGTGCGAAACCGCGTAAGAGCAGTTTGTAAATACCGCGTAACAGCAAAACGCGCAAAATTCAAATATCGTGCTGGTCGATTCTAAACGCTTATTGGCTTATACTAGACTTCATCTGATTTGAATTATCCAATGAGAAACGTCAGTTATGCTATCGAAACAATACCGCGGAACATTGGGAGGCCAGAAGTTGGAAGCAAGTGCGCGTATTTACTACGGCGGTGAGAAAAATGTAACGCGATTAGTGTGTGCTCCCGAAAATAATTATTTTGTTGTAATTAACTACCATGTAAGAATGTTTTAAATGTTTATTATTTTTCGTTTGTAATATGTTCATGCTAGAATATTTAAATGACATGTAATTCTGTTTTAATATAATGGTTCTGACTAATAATAACCCCTAACAAGTATTTACGCGGTCTTGACATCGCTTGATTTATTTGTTTTGTTTAGTAACGCGGTATTGCATTTTACAGAAAATAAAAATTATTCATTTCCTATTTATAGATAAATCCTTGTATTCTCAAGTAAGTACCCAAATGATGGAGGACCAAGATAACTTTATTTTAGAAAATGCGGATATTAATGAAAACGTCGTAACTTTGCAAGAGCTATCTGAAAGGCGAAAAATATTGTTACAAAAGAAGAGAGAAATATTAAATAGACTTAACTATCAAAATCAAGCAGTAATACAACCGTACCTTTGTCTGAGAATCAAAAGGACAATGTCCACTTTGTATGGACATTTGGCTATCAGTGAACACCACATTTCAACATAAATATTATATAGGCTTAATACCTTTACTCAGTTTAAAAACGAAAATAATAATTGTTTTGTAACCAGATGTTTATTATACTGGTTATTTGAATAAATATTTTGTAGGTATTTTAAAGAAAACGCCCAATTTTCTTGACATTTTTTGTATTAATCTGACTCGTATGTTATTAATATATTGTCCAAGAACGGGGCTGGTGCATTTATATCATCTCTGTACCTTGCCCAGCTCAGAAACCAAATAACAGTCATTACATGAGCAACCATACAAACCAAGGGTCAACCATAGTTATACTCGTACATACAATAGTGCCAAGGTCAACGTGGGAAGCAGAGTCTAAATCCATTTTCGTAAGCCAAAGGTCGTATTAATATTAATGATGAAAAACACAGACGAAACACGATGCGAAAAACAAAGCGAATGTGACTTGAAAGTTGAACGTAGATTACTATGCACTATGATCCAACGAATAACGATTGACAGTTGAGATTACGATGTCCAACGATTGACAGTTGGGGATGCAAACTTGCAAACAATGCATCGATTCGAGCGTGTTTGCAAAACATCGATATATCACTATCGTGAATTATTATAAAAGCAACGTACATAAAATAATATGATATTCTAGTAAAAATAATACCTTATTTATAGTTTATTGCCTTTTATACGTGTATCTTACCAAACTTAACTTTTTGTCGTGAGAATTAAAACTTCGAAATAACATCGATATATCATTTTATTATCGTTATCGGAATAATGTTGCAATTCTACTGACGTGAGTACTCTGTGTATGTGACAACAGGAAGTGTTTATCAGTAGAATGTTATATTAAATATATTATTTAAAAAAAGTAAATTGATACAAAAATAATTCGCGTGTATAAGTTAAAAAACAAAATATATTTTTTCGTGTAATTATTTATTTTTGAATATCCTGTCTACGAATAGCCGAAAATGGACATTGCCCTTTAACCCTTAAACCCTACCCGGGGGTCCACCAAACCCATGGAAGGTCTATTTGTCAATATTTACAAAATAATAAAACGCACTGATGCACAACCCGAGCTAATCCTCAATTACGTCGGCGGCCAACTTGTCATCAGTCTTGCGCTAGCGCTGGAACAGTGTAGACGGATTTATAGTTATTTTTGGGCTTGTCAGACCCCAGGGTAGTAATAACGTGTTATTCTGCAATTTGTTATTGTCGATATATCGGTGAATGCTGTTATTTTTGATACAATATTTTAAAAGGTGAGTTGGATATTTTGATGACGCAATTATGATAACAGTATTCTATCTATCTCTAGGGATTTATTATGAGAATAGATAAATTACGTTTCGTTTTAACAGTTTATTCACTAAGTCGTTTTATATTATTATTTTAGTTTAAACACCTAAAATGGATAATATGGACAAGCAGATCACTCAGTGGTTGTATGAAAATCAATCAGAAGATGAAGAAGCATATGAAGTTGCTGTTCCTGACCTTGAAAGTGATGTTGAGGACGACGGTATTATTCAAGACTTTCGTGTAGAACATGCGGCTGACGATATAGAAAGTTCTTCTTCGGAAGATGACACTCCTCTGTCTAATTTTACTTCAGGTAATTTTCTTCGTGTCCTACCTGTCCCTAACAATTTGAAGGGCAAAGACGGCTTTAGGTGGACAGGTAAAAAACCGGTAAGATCTAGAATATTACGGAGAAATATAATATTTCATCCTCCTGGACCTAAAGGTGCAGCTCGTGCAATAACAACAGAACAAGAAGCATGGAGTCTTTTTTTTTCTAATGAAGAAATTGTCATAAATACAAATGTTGAAATTGGTAGACAGAGAGAAAAATATAAGCGAGATAGAGTTGTTCAGAATACGAAGGATGAAAACGCCGAAGCATCTAGTTCCACTAAAGTACGTCCTTCTTTTGCCAAGGACACGAATATGGTGGAAATAAAGGCTTTATTTGGACTATACTACTTAGCAGGGGTTCTCAACATGAATCATGTTACCACCAAGGAATTATTTGACAAGAACTCAGGCGTTGGTTATTTTCGTGCCACCATGACTCAAGCTAGATTTGAGTTTCTGACCAACTGTCTGCGTTTAGACGACCGCTCTACTAGAGAAGAACGAAAGAAAAATGACAGACTGGCACCAATTAGAAATATTTTCGATCACATTGTCAAAGTATCTAGTGACTTATATAGCCCTTCAGATTGCTGCACTTTAGACGAAATGTTATTAGGTTTTAGAGGTAGATGTGTATTTAAAATGTATATTCCCAGTAAACCAGACAAATGGCATCAAAATTTTGATGACTTGCGATGCCAAAACAGCTTATATGTTAGATGCTTTCGTATATTTGGGTAAAGGTTCGTGTCCTGCAAATGTACCTTCTGCTCATTTTTTTACGTTAAAACTGAGTAAGACAATTCATGGCACAAACCGTAACCTCACTTGTGATAATTGGTTCACGTCAATACCAGTGGCAAAAGAACTACTACAAAAGCAGGTAACTCTTGTGGGTACACTACGTAAAAATAAAAGGGAAATTCCACCTTCTTTTGTTGAGGTAAAAGGCCGCGATCGCAACACAGCAAAGTTTGCGTTTTCAGAAAAACTTACTCTTTTGTCGTACTGCCCACCAAAATCCAAAGAGAAAAAAATAGTTCCCTTATTATCAACTATGCATACAACAGCTGATCCTCATGCAGCGACTCCATTACCGGAGATAGTAGAGTTCTATAATAAGACTAAAGGCGGCGTCGATTTGATGGATCAGTTATGTCACAAGTACAGTGTATGTAGAAGGTCAAAAAGATGGCCAATGGCATTTTTTATGACCTCCTGAATATAGTAGGTGTTAACTCGTATGTGCTGCTAAAAATGGCCACAAAGAAAGCTACAAAAAGACGTCATTTCTTGAAAAAACTTGCAATAGACCTTATTACTCCTCAAATGGAAGAACGATTGACATGGCCCTCTTTGCCGACAAATCTCAAAGTTCTCTTGGAAGGAATCTTGGAAAAGAAGCTACCAATACTTGGACCAAATACTGCTCCCACTGCAAAAAAAAGATGTGCCATCTGCCCAAGGGGTAAGGATAGAAAAACGAAGGTCACTTGTGGCATGTGCCGTAAACATCTCTGCGGAGAACATACTAAAGCTGTGTGTCAAGAATGTATAAATAAAAAATAATAATACTTGTTTTGTAAAGTTGATTAAGCTGTCTGTCAAAAAAAAATATATTAAATTGTTTTTGTTTTATTATTATTTATTTATTTTTATATTGAGGTCCTTAAAACCCCTGGGTATTAATAGCGCTTCTCTTGGTATGGGTAGAATTTAAGGGTTAACACCAGAGATACCTTTGTCTGAGAATTTAATATCCGAGTTTACTACGCTCACGACGATTTTCGTCCCTCCAGAATCAATGCAAAATGAAGATTATAATATTCCTACACCGATTAATTCTAATGATGTGGCAGAAAATCACAATAATGACAATGATTTTGCGTCAGATGATCATTGTTTTGTTCACTTATCAAACATTACAAACTTATAGCCATTATCGCCAGAATGTATAGAGTGTCAACAAAATGTTTCAGTGGTAAAGCTATGTATTGTTCAAAATCAACAGAAGAAGTTCGATCTGAAATATTTAATAACTACTGGAAGATGACTTGGGAAGAAAAAAAAATGTACATATCTTCAATGGTGGATAAAAACCTACATCTAGAAAAACTAAGAGCTCAATTTTAAGAAGAAGTTATACTAAAATATACTATCTAAAAGTTAATGATAAAAAAGAAAGAGTTTGCTTGAAAACGTTTTTGGAGACATTGGGTATAAAAGAATGGACAGTTCGCTATTGGCTTGGAGATGGGACAAGTAATAACGAATCTGAAACAACAGAAGTCGTACAAAAAATATCCAAAAAAGAATTAGTTAAAAGATATTTAACTGCACTACCGAAACTACCATCACATTACTGCAGACAATCTACTTCAAAGTCGTACTTAGAACCTATCATACAATCAAAATCACAATTGTATCGTCTTTATGTCGACTACTCGGTTTCAGAAAATAAACCTGTGGCATCTAGAAAAGTATTTGAAAGCGTTTTGTTTGATGAGAATATTGGATTATTCCAACCAAAAAAGGATGCTTGCGACCAGTGCTGTGCTCACAAAGTTGGTAATTTATCAGATGAACAGTATGCTAAACATATGGCACGTTATTCCAAGTTTTTTATTCTTATAAAAAAAATTTTTTTCTTCATTAGGTATGTATGTTACATATATACCTATGCATAATGTTTAATTAGATGATTATTTTGATCTCTTGCATAAAAAGTGTAAACTCTTGTAATAAGATCTCTATTAAAAATTATGAATATGTAATATCCTTTTGTAAACTGATTTCGATAAGAAATACATAATATTTTTGTTAAATTATATTGTTTCGATTTGATTTTTCTAATAATAAATAACAACCCTTTTCTAAATTGTTTTATTTTAAAACCGCGTACCTTTAATAAAAGACTTATAATATTTTGTAATTCGTTAAAACAAAACCGCGTAAGTGACTTTACACAAAATCCAAGCCAACTACGAGTAAATTACGTTATTTTCTAATAAAGAAAGTTGTAAAGAACTACCTGTTAAGTTCAGTCGGTAATAAGAATTGAAATCGCTGAAATATTAAGTTTTTTCTTCCTCCTGTAAAATCATCAAAAAGCAAATACGCGGTCTTTACAAATTCCGAAATGCTATTTGGGATTTATCGAGTGAGGAATATTCTAATCGAAATTTGAAGAAAAAACAGTGGGAAGAAATAGTGGATTTATTTGGAGGTGAAGGATTACCAGACGAAGAAAAAAACTCTTTTGATTTTCTTTTATTTTTCTTTCTCTTTATAATTAGTAGCGCAACTATTGCAACTTCTTCGACGTCCATTCTGCACGAATGTACTTGCAATACTGTCGCTCGGCTTGGTCTTAGCGATGGGCAACTCGACGAAATTTGCTCGAGTAACTCGAGTAAACTCGCTGACCTCGCTGTCGCGTCGGTTCGGTTACTCGAGTTTTTACTCGAGTAAACGGTTAATTTTGCTCGAGTAACTCGAGTTGTAAAAAGTATTACTCGGCCCATCGCTACTTGGTCTCCCTGGCCCTAGTTGCCTATGATTGATCGCCGAGGGACTGAGTCACTGGCGACCAGTCGAAAGTGCGTAATGGCTCTAAAAGGCTACGTGGCATGCAAAAACACCACCTTTAAATTATCCGACGAAAAAAAAATATTAACTGAAGGTTTAGCTCAAGTTACACCACAAACATGAAAAAACTGTATTCAGCATATTTTGAATGTGGAAGGAAAGATGCGTGGGATGGACAATATCCCTATATCAATGTAGGATTGTTTGTGTTATAATGTTTCTGAACGAAGGAATGTGAGAGTGACGCATGATAGGATGAATGTATAGAAGGACCGGAAGTGAAGAAAGTGAGTGATTTGCGCAAAATGAGTGATTTGAGATTAAGGTGGAAAGTTGTAATGCGGTGTTGTTAAAGGCGAAATAAAAGTTTTAATATACCGTAAAATCATACAACTATAGTCCTGTCATACAATTATGGTCCAAATCGACCCCTCACTTGATGTTTTCAAAACTCGATAGCACTGCTGCTAAGCGAATTAATTATTGAGTACCACTATCGAGTTATAGGCAGATGTGATAGTTTACGCATTCATGACTAGATGGCGCCACCACTCGGGAAGACAAATCGGCCAGTCATTTGAACAAGATTGTGCACGTTTTTTTTCACCTCAAAACTTTTGTTCAGAAAATATAGTTAAAGTTTGTGTAGAGTTACGTGACTTATTTTCGTTTGAAGGTAAGTTACTAGTGACTACTTTGCGATAATAATTTTAAAGAAATATGTGTGATTTAAAAAACTTAATTGAGATATAACATTTTTTCATACTTTGATTTCAACAATAGTCCAATGATTTTTTTGGACCATATTTAGAAATTTATTTTATGTTGTAGGTACATGACTGAAAATGTCCAGAAGAAAAGTAGGAGGGAGATCATACAAATACTACAGCGACAGACAGATGGAACTATGTCTCTCGGACATAGAAAACAAAATCTTAACCCAACGGGAAGCGTCGGAAAAGTATAAAATTCCGAGATCGTCAATAATTTTGAAAATAAAAGCCATTCGCAATAATTGTATCAGATCACCTGGTCGCCAATGCGTATTCACCGGAAAAGAATAATCCTCATTTGTTCAACACGCCATCCAAATGTGTCGTTTCGGGTTCCCTAGTACATTGTTTGACCTACGATGCATAGTAAAAACATATTTAGATAAAACAGGGAGGAATGTGCCACAATTCACTAATAATTTTCCTGGTCGCACATGGGGTCAATTTTTTCTAAAGAGACACCGAGAAGAGCTGTCACAAAGGTTCTGCAGCAACATTAAGCGTGTAAGAGCAGCAGTGAATGAGGAAATTATACAAAGTTACTTCAACCATTTGAAGGCAGAAGTTGCGGGCGTTCCACCTCATTTGATATATAACTATGATGAAACAAACTTAGTAGACGACCCTGGCAAAAAAAAAATTTAACCAAACGTGGGACCAAATATCCAGAGGCCATCAAAAACTCCACGAAAGCCGCTGTTAGTGTGATGCTGTGTGGGAATGCTGCAGGTCAGCTCCTACCACCATACGTTAATTATAAAGCTGAACATCTATGGAATAGTTGGGACAGAAGGAGGGCCGCCTAACACACGATACAACCGGTCAAAATCCGGCTGATTTGACGGAAATAGTTTTAAAGATTGGTTCTTCACCACAGTGGGACCACCTTCACACACGGGAGGAGCTAGGCTGGCAACACTGCCAAGTAAACGTCTTGCAATCAGCTGTTATAATTAAATTGCAATAAATTAGTTTTTACGTGTTAAAAGTACACAAAAAGTTGTAATATTTAGTTTTCAAGGAGTGTTTATTCGTGTAAATATATAAAATAAGTATTAAATCAACGCAAGTGCTGATAAAATTCATCTGATTACTCAACCTAGTCGCCGGTTCAAACTGTCAATCAGGAATTCGAATTTGCAACGTCATTCAACCCGGGGAGTATTGTTTTATTACTTTAATACACTTTAAATAGCAGTACAAATTGTCATAACACATACTTCACATAATCTCACAATAGTGAGTAACGTCAAGCTACACACCGGCACTCATATTTGTCTCGTTTTACTTGACTAACTGTGGAAGTAAAACTTGACGACAAATAATTCTTGCCTCAGACATAATTATTACCTTACACTGCCCAACTTTTATACTTGACACACTTATACATAGTATTTTCATAAACCATAATAATAGATATCATTATTAGAGAAATTAAATACTTGTAACTTGTATGTGGAAATAGTAGTAAAACTTAGAACAGACAATAAAAACTATAAACTTTGCCTAACATTAAGGTTGCTCATATTATTCATATTATTGCAGTACATTAACATCACCCACTACCACCATGATGACCCGTCAGGCCACATTGAAGGATATGGAGTCTAAGCTTAAATTGTCCCTTCAAGAGCTGAAAATATCCAAGGACCTCAATGCCCAATTACTACAGGAAATAGAAGACAATGAAGCTGAGATGTCTAAAATTCACAACTCCAACACTGAATACAAAAACCAACTAGTAGAACTCCATAACAAGTATATGGAATGTCTGCAGCAACGGGACCAGCTTCAAGACATCATTGACTCATTTGACCAGTGTAGTAATGAGCATGAAAGGGCTCTGAGTCGCATAACTGAGCTAGAAGTAAGCTTAAGCCAGGCCAATAAGACCGTGAGCCAACTAGAACAACTGAAAGATGCTCAGAGTTGGAGTGCGACCCAGAGCCTCTTCAATGAGCTTGTTGAGTGCGATACCAATCCTAGTGGACATAACACATCTATTGTAGATCTTACCGGTGATGACTCAATTAAACCAATAGTTCAATTTAATAGTAACAAAAAATTAAAGAAATATATTAAAATAAAAAGATTTATAGCGAAAACTAAAAAATTAATTAAAAACAAAAATTGTATACAACAATTAGGGCAGTCTAAGAAAAAATGTCAATATTTGGTTAGTAAAATAAATAAATTACAAATGGAATCAGAGCACCATAGCTTACGGTATGATTCAGAAGTATTACACTTAAAACTTAAAATTGAAGGTTTGGAGAAGTCGTTGCAATCTATTACCAATCTTTATAGCAGTGCACAGGAGCAGATTAAAGAACATATTGCATCATTCAATAACCTGCTAGAGGTTTGCAACGACAACATGAATAGGTTTGAGTCACTGTCCAATAAATACTATCTTTCAGAAGACAAAACTAGTCTTTGTTCTACAATAGCTCAGGGTGACAGTGCCTTAATAGAAACTACCCCATGTTCCTCTCCATCAGTTAACTCAAAAATTAACACGATCTTTATTTCTGATCAATTAGGAAAAGACTTTGGTGCTAAAATTAACCCATACTTGACCCATTCTGTTATAAACAGGTGCTCACCGGGAGCATCTTTAGACTATCTGTTAAATCAAATTAAACCAAATGAATTAAATAATAATACTAATATAGTATTAATGATAGGTGACAGTTTGAACATCACGAG
The DNA here is from genome assembly GCA_951805285.1 of Thymelicus acteon. Lineage (NCBI taxonomy): Eukaryota > Metazoa > Arthropoda > Insecta > Lepidoptera > Hesperiidae > Thymelicus > Thymelicus acteon. Next base: position 17,095,486 of record OX638214.1, on the reverse strand, counting down.
GCACAAACTAACTAAATGTATTGAAAAGTTAGTACATTTACACAGCAGTACTGAATGCAAGTTTGTCATATGTGCTTTTCCTTATCTTAGTAACATAAACAAAAATCAAAATAAGCGCATATATAGATTGAATTTGTTATTATATAATTTGACAATTCATCATGGAGATGCTATTTTTTATTATGATATTAATAAGTTCATTCCATCCAGAGTTAAGTTAATAAAGGAAAATATGTACTTACCATCTAAAGTGAAACGACACTTAGCTAAATTGTTAGCTTATAAATTACAAGATACCGTTACATGTCATGTAACTAAGTCTATTGACAATGTTTTAGATTGTGGTAGTAGTACCACTAATTATACTATTAACTCATGTACTAATACTAGTACAGTTGATAATCATAATTTAAACTAGATGTTAAGACAACGGGAAAGCTCTATAATATGAATATTGTACACCAAAATATACAGGGCTTCTCTGGCAAAGAATTAGAAATTGAATTATTTATTAGGCATTTTAACATACATGTTTTATGTTTAACTGAGCATTGGCTATCCAGCACTCAGAATATTGTAAATTACCATAATTACAGATTGTCAAGTGCATTCTTCAGAGAGACCGCAATTCATGGCGGATCATTAATTTTAGTGCACAATGATGTGTCTTGCAAGGATAGAAAAGATATTGTTAATCTCTCTATTGAGCGCGCTATTGAGCTGGCCTGTGTGGAACTGGAGCGGTTTATTATCGTATGCATATATCGCCCCCCTTCTGGAGATTTTAGTGTTTTTGAGGATACATTGGAGGATATATTAAGACGATTATGCACATCAAAAAAGACAGTAATTATATGCGGTGATTTTAATGTAGATATCTTATTGGATACACCTCGGTCTGCTAGGTTAATAGATTTGTTTCGGTGTTTCAATTTAAATCCTCAATTTACTGAACCTACCAGAATATCACCGACGTCATCTACTTGTATAGATAATATATTCTGTAACTGTAAAGTAACAAATAAAGAAATAATTAGTAAATTAAGGTCCGACCACTGTGGTCAACGCATCTCGGTTAGTACTGACTTTATTGCAAATAAACAATTAATAAAATATAGACCTATAACTAAAAGCAAAATGACACGCTTTAAAGTAGGAGTCGCAGCCCGAATCCACAGTACCTTATCACTAAAACAGACTGATCCCGATAACTTATATAGGGCCCTCTTCGATACTATAAATAATGAATTTAATAAAATATTTAAATATAAGCAGGTTCAACTAAATAAAAATTTGAATTTTAGTGATTGGGCCACAAGAGGTATTTTTAAAAGTAGGGATAGATTATTTGAGCTATATGGAGAAAAACAATATAACCATTCCCCATCTTTCCTTGAACATGTAAAAAGTTATTCAAAAATTTTTAAAGCCGTGTGTATTATGGCTAAGTCTATGCATATCAAGGAAAAAATTGTCAAATCAAGCAATAAGATAAAAACCACTTGGAGTATTATTGGAAACGAGATTGGTAGTAATAATTTACGCGATTCTAAATATGAATTATTAGTAAATGAAAATAAAATAACCTCTGATAAAGAGGTGGCTAATGCATTTGAAAATTTCTTTCAAAATATTCCGGTTAGGTTGACTAAATCGCTGACTTCATCCCCGGCAGCAGCACATTCTATTTTAAAAGATACCGTTGATGAATGTAGTGTTTCGTTTCAATTTAAATATACTTCCTCATTGGAAATAGTTCGAACTTTTCGAGCATTGCACATTAAAAATACGGGTGATTTGTGGGGAATGTCTGTCAAAGTTATAAATAATATAATAGATGTGATAGCCCCTTATTTAGCTAGGTTATTCAATAAATGTGTAGATTTAGGTACTTTCCCAAATCTTATGAAGTATAGTAAGATTATACCGATTTTTAAATCTGGGGATAAAACAGACGTTAATAATTTCAGACCTATTTCTATTTTACCAACTCTCAGTAAAGTATTCGAAAAAATTATATTAAATCAAATGCTGATGCACTTCAACACTTGTAATTTACTCCACCCTGATCAATACGGCTTTACCAAAGGCCGTAGTACAACAGATGCTGGTGCTAGGCTTCTCAAACACATCTTTGAGGCCTGGGAGAATTCACAAAATGCCATAGGGGTATTCTGTGACCTGTCTAAAGCATTTGACTGTGTTGAACACGAAACACTTCTACTTAAGCTCAGCCACTACGGTATCAAGAATAACTCACTTAACTTGATTGCGTCGTACTTAAAGGGTAGAATCCAATGTGTTAGCATAAATGATACCAAGTCATCGGGATCTCAATCTGTTATGGGTGTACCTCAGGGCTCGATTTTGGGCCCCTTCCTTTTTCTAGTATACATAAATGATCTGCCGTATTATATTAAGAAACATGCAGAGATTGTCCTGTTTGCTGATGACACTTCCCTTATATTTAAGACGAATAGAAATGAATTTTGACGACGTAAACAGTGCTCTATCTCGTTTATCACACTGGTTTACAACAAACAATTTGCTACTTAATGCTAAAAAAACTAAGTGTGTTGAATTTACACTACCTAATGTACGGAATATTAGTAAAAGCCTGAAATTAAATAATGAAATTCTAACTATGGAAAAATCCAGTTTTCTTGGGTGTCACCTTAGATTCTAAACTACAATGGGGCACCCATATAACGGCTCTCGCGAGTAAGCTAAGTAGGTCAGTTTATGCGATTAGAAAGATAAGACAGTTTACCGATGTAGAAACTGCGAAACTTGTTTATTTTGCATACTTTCATAGCCTCATGTCCTATGGTATATTGATGTGGGGTTCAGCGGCTAACATTGGTTCTATATTTGTTTTGCAGAAAAGGGCAATCAGAGCCATTTATAAATTGAAATCACGTGATTCTCTGCGTGAGAAATTTAAAGATATAGGCATATTAACAGTAGCCTCTCAATTTATTTACAGCAATATTATATTTGTAAAAAACAACTTAGGTATGTTCAAGCAGAATAGTGATACGCATAATCATCTAACTAGAAACAGACATAATTTGGTGACGTCATCTTTTCGCTTAAGTAGGGTACAACGCTCTTATATGGGGCTCGGTGTACGTTTTTTCAATAAATTACCCAAGTCAATACGTGATTTACCTATCCAAATGTTTAAGAGATATGTGAAATCTCAGCTACTAGGCAAAGGATACTATAGCATAAATGAATATATTAACGACAAAGACGCCTGGAAGTTAGTGCCGCATCCAGTTCCGCGTAGGTTAGAAGATATTATGTAACTTTTCATGATTTTAAAAGATGTGCGAGGAGTTTCTTTCGGTTTTTCTTCTCCTCTATGACAAAGCACCTTTCCGAAAAACTGGTAGATTAAAAAATGACGTGCATAAGTGTATCAGTGATACCTATATGAATAAAAGATTTTGATTTGATTTGATTTGATTTGAAAGTGTTACCGGTGCTAAGAAGAGAAAACGGAAGGAAGGTAATCATAGGAGACAATTTGAGTTCACACCTCAGCTACGAGGTAATCAAAGCGTGTGAAGACCATAACATAGCGTTTGTGGCATTGCCGCCAAACAGCACACACCTTACCCAGCCGCTTGACGTGGCATTTTTTCGACCGCTTAAAGTTCATTGGCGACAAATACTGGACGAATGGAAATCAACGCGAGAAGGTCAAACTATGCCCACCATTCCGAAACAGACATTCCCTTCATTGCTTCATCTGTTATGGAAAAATATCGCAGCTAAAACCGAGGTAAATCTAAAAGCTGGCTTCTTAAAAACAGGGATTTATCCAACTAATGAACAGCCAGTGATTGAAAGACTTCCTACGTTCAAACACCCTGAGTCTTCTGTAGATCCAGAGATCGTTGGTGAGTCATTCATCCAATATCTTGAAATAAAAGGCAAGATGTAGTGTGCCAAGGTAAAGGAGGACGCAAGAAAAAATTGAACGTGGCTGCCGGAAGAAGCATATCTTCCGAGGAACTCAAGAGATTACAGGCTGAACCATCAACATCTCAATCAAACAAAAATATAAAAAAAGAGAAAGAAGAGAGAAAAAGCAACCAAAATTGGAAAGCGAAACCGATTCAGAATCAGACATGGTAGTAGAAATGACTGACGATTCAGACTCCGAAGGCCCGCTAAATGAGGAAAGCGACGACGATTGCGAAGAAAATCAAGTAGAACAGCAGCATGTTGGTTCTGCTCTGCAATACTTACCAGAAGATTTTGTGGTTGTCGTGTATGAGGGAGAATTGTGGCCTGGCCAGATAGACACAATTGAAAAAGAAGGAGCCTATGTAAAATGCATGGCTCGTGCTGGACTGGCATGGAAATGGCCAGAAAAAGAGGATAAAATATTTTATCCTCATCATGATATTAAATACAAGATCAAAGAACCGATAAAAATGAGCACAAAAAGGTCTCTATTCCAAGTCCCGGAGTTAGAAAGCCGATGGGGAATGACAAAAAAATAATTGTCACTTTTTATATTTTATAATTTTGTTTTATTTATTTTATATTATTATTATCATAGGTTAATGTGCCTAATTGTTCGTAAAATGATCATAGTGTAACTATTTATGATTATTTTTTGTTGGTTTTGTTAAGTTTTAAAGAAAACTAATTTTTTTAACTAATAGATCTCAATTTTATGCTAAAGATTTAATAAAAATTAGGAATTTTGATTGTATATCGTAGTTTTTTTTGCTGATATCACTTCTAATAATCCTATTCTTGCATTACATGCTTCTAACTATAGTCCAAATTCAAAGAATTGAACGTTTTCTTGGTCAATTTCTTTCTGGATTATAGTTGAAAACATATGCAACTATGGTCCAATTTAGAACAAAAAAAAATAAAAAAATATGTTTCATTTTTAAGGCGTAACAACTGCTACAACTAATTCATAATTTAGTGTGCTACAGACTTCATCAAACTCTATGTCAATACTTACAATGGTTTTGTATACACAAAGATCTAAAGTTTAGGGTACGTGATTTTGGACCATAGTTACATGATTTTACGGTACATATTTTCGTGGTTTATTTCCATTCCCACAATTTTGGGGGCTCGTCCGGGATGGAAATAAATATTTAGTTTACGAAAATAAAGTCGTGATAAAAGTAAAAGTTGGTTCGCGAAGTTATTACGGCGTGGCGTGCGTCGTAATCGTAAAGTTACATGCGTGGGACGAGAAAGGCGAAGGCAGAACAGTCTGAGCACTCTGAGCAGGCTGAGGCTGAAGGTGAAATGACGGCCAAGCATATTGAAAATGTGCCGGCGACGAAGAGTTGCGTGGCAAGCACGTGCACGCGCAGACGATGCCATAATTCCTCGCTTCGACGGGAATGATAAAAGTTATATGTCGACTAAATGGATCGGAGACATCGATGCTAACGCGGAAATATTCAGATGGACGTCTGCGCACAAGAATTTTTAGATATAAATTACTTGAAATAATTGTGACAGGGCGCGACGCAGGCGTCACCACACTTACGAGCAAAATACAACAACTATGTGCCAATATACAATATTAATCTATGACTATGTAATAAGTGATCTGTGTCGCGGTGGCGAGTGGCGCCAAATTACAAGAAAATTACATACAAGACCACCAATCCACCTGAGCCATGATAAAAAAATCTCAAAATTAAACGTTCAAGTTGCATTGACTTTTATGTTCTAAAAAAATAGTAAGCCAGTTATTTTTGTGGTGCTTTAGTTATTAAGTAAAAAACCGTTAAAATTATATTATATTAATATATAATTATATAATTAGGATGTTCCAAAAACTTCATCACTTGCCGTGCAGACAGGGAAAATGCATAAAGAAAAAGTATTAAAAGACATAATTATTATGTTGCAGATATTTGAAACAAAAAATCCAAATGCGAATCGCATAAGAAACATGCCTTCTAAAGATATATTACACTCAACTGATGATGCCAAAAATATCAAAGCAGATTACACCTACGTTTTCCTTAATATTTAAGAAATAGCCATCTTGTTATCGTTTATCGTTATCTCTTACGTTTTTGCCACAACCTGACTACATCGCGGCATCGATCATCTACTTCTCATCTGACCAAATATCAACTTTAAAAAACTTTTTTCAAATAACGAAGTGCGGTAATGATTCTTGTTGAGCTTCTCACCACAGTGCACTAAAGAATATGCTGCACCAAGGCTTTTAGTCGGCACAAAACCTTTTCCGTATACCAAACCCAGATCAGCCCTGTTGAAGTCTGATCGCAATTTTTTCCATCATTGCTTGTGCGGCAATGTATAACACTAAGCCCGGATATCTCACAGGATAGAGAAATGCCCTACGATACATAATGCCCAACTATTAAAGATGTCATTACTGGAAGAACATGCTCAATTTGTGGACTTTATTTTGCCTCAAAAAATTCCTTGAACAACCATCGAAAAAACGTGCATGGTGGACGTGTCTCACGTTCGTCTTCTGCAGTTTCTCTACAGGAGACCCCAGGAGGTCTTTTGTGTCGTAGAGAAAAGCGTGGAGTGGATAAACGACGAAATCGTCGATGAGGAACAAAGAATCACGTCTGAGGAAACTCCTGATACTACCGCCGTGATTACAAAGGCGGGAGGGGGGGGGGGGGTTTAAATAAAAAAAATGGGTCACGTAATTGGGTAAGATCCCCTAACTTGTACTTTTTTTTAAATAACGAAATTAAAGTAAAACATGTGTTTTTTACTATTAAAATATAGTGCATTCCGTTTTTGCCTATCTCGATAAGCAAGTTTATGTATTTTAGAAAAATACTGTTGTGGAAATTATGAGGTAAGCTTTATCTCTAACATTAAAAAAAGAAAAGCATTGGTCAGAGGCAAGGCAAAAAACCCAGGTGTTTCAAAAATGTTCAATCTTTGCCAATTAATTATGAAGCAAATAAAAACGCCAGATTTTTTAAAAAGTTCTACGCAAATGGGACTTTCAATCAAGAAGTCAAAAAATGTTTTTTTACATGCTGGGTTTTCTAAATCTATAGATATCACAAAAATGGACCAGGACTTCGATGATGAATTGGACATACCATTGGCACCGCTGACTACAACATTGTGAAGCGGAACAAATATTGCGGATTGGGTAACATTATGTTGATACTAACAGTCAACTTATCACTGCTAGTAATTTGTCTGGTAGTGACATAATTATGATGATATCGGAAATGAGGAAGAATAATTACTTTTTAACAAAAAATAAAACCAACGAAAAAAAAAACTGAAAAACGAAAAATAAAATAAACCATTAACGCCCCAACTCAGAGTCATTAACGGTTACTTTAATCGCTCCTTAGTAAAAAATCACCATACAAATTCTGTACTAAGGAGCGATTTAAGTAACCGTTAGTGACTCTGAGTTGGGGCGTAAGGCCTCTTTTCCATTACACGGTTTCTCGCCGTGAAAATCTACGGTTAATTCGCCGCGTGTAGGCACGGTCGTCAGTGTGGTATGGATCACTATATGAGCTTGTCGACATGCACGGTGGCGCCAAGGCACGGCGCCGCGGCCGCGTGCGCCGTGACTGCCCCTCGGCGCGCCGCGTCTACGCACGGCGTGATTTTCACCAGTGTTGTATGGCAGTCTATCGGGGTGTGTCGACGGTGCCGGACGTACGCACGGATTCGTGACCGCTTATATACGCTGTTTCGCGATTTTATTATAAAATGAACATAAATCAAGAATTATTAATTACGTTGATTCAAGAAAGGCCTGTAATATGGGATAAGACCATCGACGATTATAAAAATAAGCGGCTTAAATATGATTCCTGGAAAGAAATATTTATTCATTTCCAGCCCACATTTGAAGATTTAAGTGGTGATGAGAAAAACAAGTTTGGTAAGTTACAGATATTTAATTATTAACTTTTTACTTATGCATAGTTGTTTTGATAGGAGAGGCGACCTTCGTTAGATACAAAATATTGTGCAAATCTGTTGCGAACTTCATTAGCCGCCAAACTTCCGCGAACTGCATTCGTGATAGGTAACTGGATTAGTTCCGATTCTGAATCAAGGGTGGACTCATTTTCACTCGCATTGTGAAACTGAAAGTTTTCCTGCTTATGTATAAAATTTTGCAAAACACAACATGTTTTCACAATATCAACTGCCAAATCGATGGACACATTCATTGGCCGGTGAAAAATTCGCCATTTATTGGATAAAATGCCAAACGCACATTCAACAAATCTTCGCGCTCTTGTGAGTCTGTAGTTAAATGTACGTTTTAATTGATCAAGCTGATGACCACCAAATGGACGAAGCAAGTGATAATGCAAAGCAAAGGCTTCGTCCGCAACGAACACATATGGCAAATCGTAGTCAATTCCAGGCAAACGTGTTGCATCGGGTAGATTTAATCCGTTGTTTGTTAAATTTTTCCAAAATGGGGTCTCTTTAAACACACTGGAATCACACTCCTTTCCGTAGGCGCCAACGTCAACAAATATAAAGTTGTAATCGCTATCTACTACTGCCATCAAAACTATAGAAAAAAAATGTTTGTAATTTAAAAACATCGAGCCACTATCAATTGGCTTAATAAGTCTGATGTGTTTTCCATCGACCGCTCCTAAGCACAGCGGGAAGTTGGAAGATTCTTGAAATTTGCTTGCAATGTGTAGCCAGTCTTCTTTAGATGGCATTTTCATATATTCTTTATACAGTTCTAACCAAATGTAGTGGCATACTTCACGTACGATGCAACTTATGGTTTTTATTCCAATTCTATAGCTGTAGTATAGGTCAGTAAAGGTATCTCCTGTTGCTAGATACCTGAAATATAAAACAAAACGGTTCAGGTTCAAATACTAAAACCCCATTTTAGGTCGGGGTCGATTCAGTTTAGGTCGGGGGTTTTCATAAATTTTGAATTTAATAATTATTATTTATTTATTTTCAGGGCAAATGGTGATGAAGAAGTGGACCAATATGAAAGATAGCTGGATAAAATATGACAAAAAAATTAATGAATGTAAGTCTGGTTCTTCAGCAAAAAAAATAAGAAAATATATGTTCTATGATGAAATGATGTTCCTAAAAAAAAATGTTGAGCATCGCAAGACCGATTCTAACATGACTGAACATGTTCATGATTCTAGCCTCAGTAATGAAAATTTTGATAGTGCAGTCCCGAATCAATCAAGCTCGGGATACACTGAACGGAGTGAGACGCAAAGGGCTAAAAAAAAAAGAAAAAATGAACTAAGTGAAGTTGACATTAGGTTTATGAAGTTTATGGATTCAGCAGAACGAGATGAGAAAAAGAAAAGCCGTAGTATGAACTTTTTTATGGGAATCGCTGATACAGTTGACAAGTTCAGTGATGAAAATATGATAGACTTTCAGTTTCAAGTAATTTCAATAATTAAAAATATTCAACAAAGACAGTGTACTCAGTATATACCTACATCAAGAAACCAATGGGATCAAGGCCATCAAGGATATTTAAGTGGTACAGCATCCTCAAATGCGCAATCGTCAACATATGGATATTCTACAGCTGCTAGATCGAGCTATGGAATAAGTCGTCCACAGACGTCTTCTCATGATTTTGGACACGGTTCTGGTTTAGAGCCAATCCACTACCGACCCGAATCACAATTATCTGTACATAGTGTAAATGCGGAAAGTATCTCGGCAGATTCTCAAGTTTCTATTGAAGACGAATTCGATTTTAGTACCGCACTTGAGTAGCATTTTCAGCGTAGTGTATTTTTTGATTTACTTGTTCTTAAATTAATAATTATTAAAATTCAATTACATGTAATAATTTTGTTTGTGTGCAATAAACAATTTTAAACTAAAATATGTCATTTAATTTTGTACCTACTTACCTCAGAGTTACAGCCAATCTTTCTGCGGGCGATATACTCTCTCGCATAAAAGTATCTTGATGTTTTAGTTCCTGGGATAATTTTTGGAGCAAGTTGTCGAATGTAGTTTTCTGCATTCTAAAATAATTGTAAAACTTGTCTTCATCTTCTCTCAATTGATTCTTGACAAGTGTATGAAACGCGCCATATTCCTCCCTTTTTTCTAAAATCGGATGTATCCAAAACCTTACTTCCCTTTTTTTTCTATTTTCTTTTTCCTATATATGTAATAAGCAACTATAATCTTTTTTTTTCGTAAGAAAATTCATGACGCAGCACGTCCTACACAGCCCGAGTAAAAAGCGCTACTAGCCAGTACTTACCAATGTCTCGCGCGGTGATTTTGCCGTATCATGTACAAGCTAGCACGTTTTTTCAACCGTACGGCTTACACACCGTACGTTTGAACAACCGTGTAATGGAAAAGATGCCTTAGTGTTATAAATTAAGATCCTAAATTAACTGTAAATAAAAAATAATTTTGAGACCGTGCCAAACTAATTAATTACATAAATTACATAAAGATCATTTTATGAGGGCAGTTCACGCGGTGCACATGGCAGCAGCAGCGCGGCGCACATCTTTTCACCGTTTGCTTTTTCATTGGTTTGGCACCGCCTCAAAATTATTTATTTACAGTTAATTTAGGATCTTAATTTATAACACTAAATGGTTTATTTTATTTTTCGCTTTTCAGTTTTTTTTTTTCGTTGGTTTTATTTTTTGTTAAAAAGCAATTATTTTTTAATTTTTAGTTGTTACGAAAATGTATATTGGTGATAGATTCAGTTACCAGGTAAAAATGTAGTGGGTGAAATATCAATCATCCCCTATTTTCGTACATTAAGGGTGGGAATAAAATTTTCAAAAAATATGGGACCAACTTCAAGACATACCCTATCCTTTAAAAAAGGAATCATCAAAATCGGACCACCCTGTGCCGACTGCTGCGTGATTATACATAAAAAAAAATATACGCGTCGAATTGAGAACCTCCTCCTTTTTTTTCGTCGGTTAAAAATAGCGGTGTGGTTACAATAACTCTTAAACAAAGTCCCTGTGCATTGTGGACACACTGTAGCATTCACAGAGAAGCTCTATTTTCCAAAGTATTGCCTGATAATTTTAACATAGTACCTACTTGATACAGCTGTGAAAATTTAAAACTATTTTAATATTGAACATCTACTAGACGAAGAATTCATTCTCAAGCTCATTTATTTGGCGGATATTTCATCGCAGTTAAATGAACTCAATTTGTACTTGCAAAGTTCAAACAGATCACACAATTTTGCAGTTCACAATAAAATATGTGTTTATGCAAATACTTATGTTGTGGATGAGTTGTATTGACAAGGGCAAGTATGATTGTTTTGAAACACTTGAACTTGAAACTTTTAGTACTACCAAATCTGGCAACTTTGCCAAGGGTTACTAACATTGCCACCAGCAGAGTACAACGATAATCCTTTCATACCACAGACTACGTATATTTTTTTATGTTGTGACTACTTGTAGGGAAAAATACGGTTATCAATTGGCAACATTACTTTGTATAAGGCAACACCACGACAACCATTTTTTACCATTTCAACTTCAAAATTCGTCGCTCACCTAACCTCAAAAGTCAGTGCTCCAGAACTTATAATATTTTCGAATGTAAACATCGGATGCAGGTACGTAAATTTTAGATATAATGTTATAATGTTAGAATAATGTTATTTCTATGGTAAGGAATGGATTGATTACCTTGAAATGCCGTAGTGTTTGAATTGTGTCTCATAAATGTTGTTGGCAAAGTTACCAAACCATGCCGGCCAATATGAGAGGGCAACTTTGCCATGTTTTGTAGCGGCCTAGGGTTGATTCAAACAAAAAATTAATATTACATTTTTGATAAGACACTTTTTAAACCTTTACGTGTTAAGTACCTGTGTAGTCCATAGCTACTTATAATAATCATCAATACGAACATGGTGATCTTAGTAGTTGTATAAAATTATTTTTATTTATTTTTATTATATGTATAAGAATAGCAATCAAAATTGATGACAGCTAGTCATTATGTGGATTACGTGTTATGGTGAATATATAACCAGTGGAATACCACCCTTATTTTTTTTTACTCCAAACATCTGAGTTGATCATCAAACATCACAATCTGAAGTGCCTGTGGTAAAGTGCATAGCACGTGTGTACTATTTAATTTACGTGCAGATCTAGTGATTTCGTTGACGATTGCGTCAATAGACGGCGTTGACCAACTTGGTGAATCACGCTAACGAATGTTTATTGTAGTTTCCATAGATAAATAAACCCTGTCCACAAATCTTAGACTAAAACGACAACCACTAATGTCAAAGTTCAAAATAATACTAGCCAAGTCAGAAGTTAGGCCGCAATATATTATCCTAAGTTATACGAAGAAAGGATATTTTAAGTTATATGTCCCGAGCAATGATGACAAATAAAAACTTTCAAAAAAATATATATCTAGTTTTTATCAAGAAAGTCACCCCTACCTAACCTTTCAAAAGTTGAACATCCTGTAAATTGACACAGATCTGCACCAACACAGAATGAGCTTCTGTATAGTGGCACAGATCTGCGCCTACACAGAATGAGCATCTACATGTAAAGTATTTTTCATGAAAGAAATCCCGCGGTGATTTTTGAACTAAATTTGATAGGTCGGCCATGTTGTCGTTCGTCGATGTTATCAAGTTCGTTTGTTGTGGTAGATTTTTGTGAGTTTTTAACTAGCTTAGTGCATTTTAAAGATTGTTTACAATGCCAAAAGTTGTAAAAAGTTCGGCTCGAGATATGATATTGAAGGTGAAAGAGTTCTGTGAAGCGGAACAAAAGCATCAAGGTGTTTTAATATCACTAAACAATATTCGGAAGAGAGTCGCTGCCATAACAGGTACTTTTTAGAGTTGCCATATAATAATTTTTTGCTGTATTGATGGGTCTTTTATGATATAAATTCATTTTTGCGACAAAATTGAACAAATACATAGCGTGATGAAACTAGTGTAGCAGTGTATTTGTAAATACCTACTACTTTGGTTGAAATACAATGAAACGCATGGATTTCCATCGTTCTTGTCTATTTTAGTATTGGCATCGCTTAGTACAATCTAGAATAGTTTTCAGCTCTTAGTTTAACGCTATATTTGTTTAATTATTACATTACGAACATTCAACAATGGCGATGACATTCGTATGGAAACTGCTCGATAACTACCGAACAGAATTTAGACGTTATAGGTATCTTTGGAATCGTCATAAATTCGTCTTCTTGAATATTATATTAGATTAGAGATTCGTGATAATCTAATTTCTAATATTTTTGACAACTTATAATTCATTCAAAGCATAGACTAGATTGGTATTTATTGCGTTTTGATATCATCACATTCTGCCAGACGTTTGTCTATGGTGATACATTCCTTTATTTGTTTCTCCGCAATTAAACATCCGTTCTACGATGTACTCATATATTTTCGCATAAAGGAATATTAGTAACATTTCTGATATGAATTATTTAATGATTTCAATTATCATAAATCATTATATTAACTGAAGTCTGTGGCTGTTGAACGTTTTGTACTCTGTGAGCAGTGAGCGATGTACGATTTCCGATATCGACGGATGTTATCGAACGAACAGATGAATCAGTTCGGCTCAAGCGCTCGCGCAGGATACGCGTGTCGTCCTGCACGACTGACCGGCTCATTTTGGACGGCAAGGCCCCGCATGGCCGCCGCCACATTCCTTTGAGAATGTACAGTTTTGCCTGAGTTTTTATTCAGTAGCGAGTACGCTTCTCGCAATGTTTAACTTTCCCTAATCAGGTTGGGTCGCCACCCGCTTTCTTTGATGTAACTTAGAGTACTTATTCCGTAATTCATCGTACGGCGCGCCATGGGACCGCCGCCATCTTAGAACTTCACGACCGTGTTTCCACATAACTTTATTTCTACGTGATGGACCGGGACTCCTCCCGCTTCGCGAACGCGAGATCATCAGCCAGGAGGGGTTTCGTCGTCTCCAGGTGCCGATGACATACTCGATGAAGAGCTCTCTCCTGGAGTGCGCCCCACGCCACGCCACGTCACGCCATGATGGCTTTGCTTTAGACGGGCGTCCGAAGGGCTAGTTTTCTAGCGTCTGCTGGTCATCCCAACCAGTAGATGATCCCAAGGACTCACCGCGCTCTACTGCTACCGCTGCCGTCTTCTTGCATGATCACGCCACACCACGCACCGCACGTTTCTTTCATCCGCCTGCCTGCGCTTACCATCCTGGATGCAGCTGCAACCCTTGCCATCACGCTTCAGCTTCGAGGCGCGCCACCCAGCGACGTCACGCCCGGCAGACAACCGTTCTTCGTTCGTCTATATTACGCGTGCGGAGTGATGCGTTCATGGTACCATGTAAGTCAATTTAAATAACCTATTATCTGGCCAGAAAGTGTAGAATCAGTGCGCGACGTATTCCACGGGCACCGTTGCCCTACCGTTATCACGGATAGCGTAAATAGAACTCTATTAACGTCACATAACCTAGCCTAAAGGACAATGTCCACTTTGTATGGACATTTGGCTATCAGTGAACACCACATTTCAACATAAATATTATATAGGCATAATACCTTTACTCAATTTAAAAACGAAAATAATAATTGTTTTGTAGCCAGATGTTTATTTGAATAATACAATATATAATACAAAATAGTTATTTGAATAAATATTTTGTAGGTATTTTAAAGAAAACGCACAATCTCCTTGACATTTTTGTTTATTAATCTGACTCGTATGACTTAATATATTGTCCAAGAACTGGGCTGGTGCATTTATTATCATCTCTGTACCTTGCCCAGCTCAAAAACCAAATAACAGTCATTACATGAACACACCTATGACCAACCTACTGTTCTGCGGCCCACAATGCAGTTGCAACAATATTGTTTATAGCATCTCTGCCATGTATTTCATGTTCATACAATATATTATAAATAATATACCAGGGTTCAAATCCATTTTCCTAATTATTATTACTATGTGATATGTCCAACGATTGACAGTTGCCAACTGTCAGTTGGGGATGCAAACAATGCATCGATTCGAGCATGTTTGCAAAACATCGATATATTGTTCACTATCGTGAATTATTAATAAAGCAACGTACATAAAATAATATGTTATACTAGTAAAAATAATACCTTATTTATAGTTTATTGCTTTTTATACGTGTACCTTACCAAACTTAACTTTTTGTCGTGAGAATTAAAACTTCGAAATAACATCGATATATCGTTTTTATTATCGTTATAGGAATAATGTTGCTAACTACTCTGTGTATGTGACAATAGGAAGTGTTAAATCAGTAGAATGATAAATTAAACATATTATTTTAAAAAAGTAAATTGATACAAAAATAAATCGGGTGTATAAGTTAAAAAACAAAATATATTTTTTCGTGTAATTATTTATTTTTGAGCATGCAGTCCACGAATAGCCGAAAATGGACATTGCCCTTTGCATGCTTTAACATTGTCTCTGCGGACCGAGCCGCCATGTAATTCGCGATTTTCACCAATATAATATCTGGTTCTAACTACCATCTTTTATTTCGAACAGACACCCCACAGGATAAGCCTGCAAGAGGTCCTTGATCTAATAGTTCAGTGTATCTACGAGAGCCGAAGGAGTAGACCATTTATTGTAATCCATACAAATGATTTGTTCGCATGTAATTCACCACAATCCTGCAAATTAAAGTTCTCCCTTTTTTTCCCCCCCTTTTTACACGCGACACTAGGTAACTGAAATTAAAACATATATTACATAGTACATAAGCATTATAAACTTAAAGTTACTATTATTTTTAATAACTCACTCATATTTTTTTAACTCACTTTACTCGTATTATGTTTGTTATGTATTAAGTTCAATTTTATCTTATTTGCATTGACTTCGAAATTGCAGTCAGACTAATAACTGAATATACAATGTGCCGCTGCGCCGCTGCCGATCTACGCGCGATAAACGGGCGCACTGAAATATCAGAGGACGCAGTGAGTAAATACCTACTTACTTCGCCATTTTCTGAGTGCGACCCGTTTCCGTCATTTTGGTAGCTGCAACTCCGAACTCAAACAAATGAACTTTATTACAATTTATTGTACTATTTAAAGTTGTTGCTATCCTTATGATGGAATAAATGTTTCTTTCTTTCTTTCTTTCTTTCTTTCTTTAATTGTTCATTATTTAATTGCAGGTGTGTCAGAGAAAACTGTAACAAGAATTACAAAAGAAGGTATAACAGCGGCGAGTACTTCGAAAAAAATTGTCACCCCGGGGAAGAGTCGCCCGCATCCGAAAAAGTTCGACTTAGGCTGGGAATAGATTTCCGATTTTTCTCTCCGATAGTCGGATCCGATAGTCTGACCAGACAATCGGAAGGCACACGTGCCATACATTTGTTTGTCCGAGTCGGAAACAGCGCCAAGACGTTTACGATTTTATTGCCGGTCCGATTGTCTGAAGGTGCGGCCTGCATACTTTTGTACAGAGACCAAATAGACGTCCGATTCCTCCTTCCGACTTGCCAGTTGACTCTCTAGCGTGATAATGAACGGACGCTTCGCATCGTTGTAGTTCGGACGATGGTGGAAAATTACAACATCGAACGCCTTATTCTAGCCGTAGAAAAACGTACTTGCTTATGGGATACATGCAGTGAAGGGTATCACGATAGACAGATGAAAGATTTGGCTTGGGAAAACGTGTGTAACGAAATATTGGAAGAAGCATGGGTTTAAATAATTAGGGTTGCCAAATAGTCGGAATTCGTCTGGATTGTCCCGACATTTTACATGATGCCCAGACAAGTCTCGACAAAATGCAAGTACAAGGCCCGACAAAATATACAATGTCCAAACAAATGCCGACTTTTTGGAAGTTTTGTCCAGATATTTCAGTCTTGCCAGCTGGCAATCCTAGTTTCAATGGACGTTCAAAAGCAAAAAAGATATAGCAAATATGAAATAAGTAACAGTAAGTCGTCGCCCATCTTTTCTTTCTGGCAAGCAACCAACTCACAGCTCTCACAGCTCGAGAACGACTGCGTTCAGAAAAAGTCTGGCGCAAAAATCGGATGTGTATCGAGTGAATACGATTAGATAGTCTGATCAGACAATCGGAAACAAAATCTGACGTGTATTCCCAGCCTTAGACGGGTTCGATTTGTGTGCTATCCGGCAAAAAATTCAGTTTTCACGTTGTGCATATAGAATTACCAACATTGGCTAAATTACGGGCAGCTCTGAGAGAAGACATCAATTTTCAGGGGAGCATCACAACACTGCACAGGATATTAAATAGGATTGGTTTCAAGTACAAGCGATGTCAATCCAGATGCAAACTACTTGTGGAACGTCACGACATTACCGCATGGCGTGCAAGATATTTGGATGAAATACGAACAAATCGCACTGTGGAAAAACGACCCGTTGTATACTTAGATGAGACCTATATACACAATACTTATCATATAAAAAGTTGTTGGCAGACTGAGGAGGAGCCAGGAATGTTCGTCTCAGAGTCATCAGGGAGTCGCTGGATAATCGCTTATGCGGGAACAAAAGATGGATTCATAAATGGTGCATTATTAATGTTCAAATCCCAATCAAAGGCCTCAGATTACCACGATGACATGAACTCTGCAAATTTCTTAAAATGGGTGACGGAAAAACTAATACCTAATCTACCTGAAAGGTCGCTTGTGGTAATGGACAACGCTCCTTACCATTGCACTCAATTAAACAAAGCCAAAAGTAGTATGCAGGAATGGCTCCTGCAAAAGGGTATATATTTTGAAGACACCTGGAGAAAAACTGTGCTGTTTGAGCTAATCAAACAAAATAAAGGTCCACCGACATTTGCAGTGGATGAATTATTAACAGCTCAGGGATACGAAGTATTAAGGTTGCCTCCTTACCATTGTGACCTCTACCCGATTGAGAAAATCTGGAGCCTTGAAAAAGAAAGGTGACGGATAAGAACGTGGCACAAGATCCAAAAGAAATTGTAAAATTAACTGAAGAGGCCTTTGAGTCTATTACGGCGGAAGATTGGACAGCTCAGTGCACGCATGTCGAACTTTTAGAGGAGGAATATTAAAAAAATGACGGTCTTATGGATGAAGAGATGGACCGAATAATTATATCTACGGCTAGTGATACTGAAACAGAATCTGATTCTGTTTCCATCCACTCTTCAGACAGTGATGTTCCTTTGGCTGCTGATCACAATATTATTCAATAAAACTCTGAATAAATAATTGTAATGTTTTTCTTTACCCTATTTTCTCATCTTTTCCCTGTAAGTAGGTAGAACACCGCTTATAGAAATAAATAAAAATATACTTTTTACATTACATAAATATAGTAAATATAGGTAAATGAGCATTTTTATCAAAATGTCTACCAACCCACTCATGGGATGACCCATGCAATAAGTCCAAATAACTAACGTTATTATGAGTTATACTGTTCGTGTTATTATTAAATAGTTTTAAATGACTAAAGTTTCCTTTTTTACTATGTTGTTAGATGAGAAACTTAAAACAAAGTAATAAAATTAAATAGATACAAATGGAAAAGGTTGGAGGAGGCCTTTACTGATTGGCAAACAGATCACCAGAAAATTAGCAAGAATTAATTACTAGATTAAGTTGAAATTTTCACTCTAAGTGGATCTAATTATAAAGGCTATTATTATTAATAAAATTAAACTGAGAAATGTATGCCACATTTCTACTTTTCCCACTACTGTCCCTGTTTCATCGAAGTATGCAGGAAATAGTATTATTTGATAAATTACATAATATGCTAAATGTAAAATATGTAAATTTTTTACTCATAAATGGCAACATTATGTCACACGAGTATAGCGCTGCGTCTGGGGGACTTCTTTCATGAAAAGGACTTTACTCGACGTGGAGCACTGAGCGGTCTAAAGGATTTATTGATTTATAGTCGATAAAAGAATTATGTATGCAGGGCATGATTCTAAAACCCTCTGTAATGTTTAATATTACATAATGAATATTACATATTGTTTATGTTATTATCCACTACCTATTATATTATATATAATAGTGGTAGTCCACCCAGGGTTGACTGGTGAACAATGCCATTAGGCATTAAGTTTTTCCCTTTTTTATTCATTTTAAGAGGTGACATAAATTTAAATAAATAAATATTATCAATGTTAAACCATACCTTATGTATACAGGTATAATTTGACATTATTAATAACACAAACAATTTGTAATATCAATAATAGGGTATTTGACAACATTGAAAATATACTACAAATTGTTATTATTCTGTCAGATTGTAGCACTAAAAAACATATTTCACTTTATTTTCAAATAAATCACGTATATTTTTTCAAATAACACGAAATTAAAATACTGTAATTTTAGGAAATTTTACCAGTGACCGAAACGCCCTGTGATTGGTGACAACTTTGATGACGTCACACGCTAGTAAAAAATCAGATCTTTCCTTTATAGAATCTTAATAGATACTTGCGTGTGACGTCACACGTATCATAGACCGCCGCCATGACAGAAACAGCGTTTTTAGCGCGGTTTTGGAAGTTTAAACTTAAACATTGATTTTTATTAACAATACTGTTAATTTTTTCGGAAATATCAATGGAGTGGGTTTATTTTGTAATAAAGAATAAATTAATATGATTTTTAAAAATTAGTCAAATACCCTATTACAGGTTTTATAATCATGCCCTGCATACCTAATTCTTTTGCCAACTGTACAAGTTAAATTCCTAAACCTAACAAGATTCAAGGTAAAGGTTAAAGGGGTTCCATCTTGAGTCCAAGCCAGCCCCCCTGCTCATGGTGCACCCTGCAGAGCTACAGGTGAGGCTAGGTCAGGCTGGTGCCAGGTCCCTCTAGCTAACAGGTTCTGGGCTCTATACTACCCAGTAATCATGACCATAATCAGGCATAGTGATAGAGTATTTTACCTGCATGGCTAGCCATCATCCTACTTCTAAAACCTTCATGAACATTTTAAGTGATTCGGTTACATTAGCAAGGAGCTGAGAGAGCCGATAATAGGCTAACAATATTTTGGTTATTGTGTTTGGTGGTACTGATGTTGGTGCGACACACTATGGGAAAATCACGTGTGTCTCGTCTCAAACCTTCACATCTCAGTTGTTTTAAAATGAAATGAGCTGTAATTTTGCACACGTATACCTGGATATATAAGGTTTTATATAATTGTACTTAATTTTAAATTTAAACTTTATTATTTAATTTAAAAATAGACCAAAAAAACTGTCCTGGTTTTTATGTGAATATATTTTTATTTCACGCATGATTTTTTTAATTACATAAAACTAACTTATAAATAATATCAAACAAAACCTAAATGTATATTTAAAAAATTTTGAAAGAAAGAAAAAAAGAAAGAAACATTTATGTTGCAAAATCCTACAGATTTTCGTTCATGGCAAGAAGGGCTTTGGCTTCATCAAACAGTTTCTTTGATATCGTTTCCGAGGGCTTTCTTAAACTTGATATATATGGATCCGAAGTATAGCCATTCCAGATGACATAGTTTGTAATATTACATACATTCGCTTTATAGGTTCTGCGTCTACACCTGTAATATTTGCAGCGCAAGAGTAATTTTGAAAAAATCTCCGCGCTGTGTTTCAGTCATTATTACTTCCTAAGCCTTGTCGAGGTTTATCAATATGCAGTCCCAGTTCCTCCCTAAACCGCTTTTTAACAGTTTTTTATTCTTTTCGTCTTTATTATTTTTGTTTTCAGGTGTAGTTGCCAACCATTTTTAAGAAAGACAAGTTATATAAAATATGTATAATCATCTCCATACTTCTGATCCAAGCATGTAATGTTTATTTTATTTTATTTTATTAAGGTAACCAACAAGACTTACATTATAATTACAACCAAGCCATGGGTTAACTTAAAACTTAATGTAGTCTTAATCATAGGTGGCATGCATCGTGGTCGAGCTGTTGTGTAAAATTATAATTATATGGTATATAAAACTATTAACTAAGGACTTAAGATTTAAAAGTTTTTCTAACTATTAGGTTACTAATTTTTTTTATTATATATTTTTTTTAAAGTTAAGAGAGCTAAATGAAACGTTAAAGAATAATTCGTTAGATAAAAAAAGAAATTAAAGTTAAGTGTGCATTTATGATTTTTCTGCTTTATCACTTTTTTTAATAATGACTTAAATGTTGACAGTTCGTATTGAAATGAACTTTTATTTACATCTCACGTCCTTACTGCCTATAAGTTATTCATTTGGCTAGGAGTAGCACCACAAACTGTACAGTCACGAGCATAAATATATTACTATGGACAAGTCAGCAATAATATCTACCCCAAGATGCGTTCAATAATATCTGTCTGCACGGACGCAGCAAAAATATCTGATATTCATAGACAGCATATTAAAGTGACAACAGAATTATCTGACGAAAAAAGTACATCAAATAATTGTGATAACCCCCAAAACAAAAATATGTGACGACATTAGTTACAAAATAATGTGATCACTCTTTTAGTGCAAATATATGTTTGCCGTTAACTAATTCTGTAAGCATTTGCATTGATTCCTCAATCATATAGATAAATATATTATGACGTTCAATAGTTGGGAAAACTCACCGCGGTGTTACATATTGTGAGAATAAGTGCTGTGCCTCACCGGGACGCCATGGCGATGTCGCCGGCAACGTATCCAAACAGTTTATATTGAAATGCATGGCGGCTACCTCACTTGGCGACGGTGTGGCAATGTAGCCAATTTGGAAGCGTAACCACATAACGGCTCCCTAAGTGGAGACTGGCTACGTCCATTCCTGACATCATAATCGAACTGACTGAAGAGAAGTAGCAGAGCCTTACCTCACCGGGACGCCATGGCGACGTCGCCGGCGTAGTTGCCACGGCTACCTTTGGTGTTCGAAGGTAGCCAAAAGAGTAGCCAAAAGAGCAGCCTACCCTCTGTCAGTCAGTTTTCTCAGATCTCATATATTTTTTAAATTATTTAAATAAATTGATTATTTCGTCCCAAAATCTTATTTTTAAATTGCGGTCGGAATAATCAGTTCTTGCGGTATCCCATAAACATGAACGATTTTGTATTTCTGCAATAAACCTTTCTGTATCGAAACTCATTATTGAAAAATAGAACCGTGTTAAGTGAAAAACATAAATAAGAATAATAAATAAAATAGTTTTGTAAAAAAACACGCGTGCGCGTCCGTCTAGGCAGCCGGTTTGGACACTGAGTGAGTGAGATGCACGTGTACATTTTACTGGTGACGTTGCCAGCTCGCTACGCTTCCAAATTGGCGACGTTGCCAAACCGTCGCAGCTGCCTAATGCAATGTCTGACCGCAAATAATAGTATTTTAGGAAAATGTAACAAGAACATAGAGTAGTGTACTAGTAGAGGTATGCAATAAAAGAAAGATAAAAAAAAACATATGAGATTTTTTGATGGGTTTAGAAGGACCATACATAGGCAGTCGGGACAGTTAGTTTTTTTACGCTGTCGGGTTTTTTGTTTTTTTTTTAACTATTTTTTTTACACTTTTTAGTTAGGATTCATTGACTTCTATATTAGGATTATAAGACGGTAAAATTCGCAATGTTGTTATTTCATTAAGGGAGTTAGTAAATTAACGAGAACGGTTGTTTAACCAATTTTAAATCGTTACATATCCTAAGCTGTCACTTAAAATTAAAAATGATGAAACGAACCTAAAAATAATTTTTGAATACCTATTTAGCGATACCCCACTTGACGTAGATCGTCAAATTTTTTTTTCATTTAGACAATAGGTGTCTGGTTGTCCCTGTGGTTTTTGATTATTGTCATGTCTTTAATGACACTCGCAAGGTTAAGGCGTATTGATTGATATAAGATACATCAAAATCGGTCAAGCCGTTTGATCTCTACAACGCCACATACGAACATACATAGACTGATAAACACATTACCCTCCTTTGCGTCGCGCAGTCGGACAAATGTATAAAAATAATAAAAGATTTACGTCAGATATTTTTGCCAACTATTGAACGTCATATATTAATGCATATGAAACAATGTAAATGCTTACAGAAACATAGAATTAGTAAACGGCAAACATTTACATTTGTACTTCAAGAGTGATCACATTATTTTGTAATTGTAACTAATGTCGTCACATATTTTTGCTTTAGAACGTCATACATTTATCTATGATTAAAGAATAAATGTAAATGCTTACAGAAACATAGAATTAGTGAACAGCAAAAATATATTTGCACTCTAAGAGTGATCACATTATTTTGTGACTAATGTCGTCACATATTTTTGCTTTGGGCGGTTGTCATAATTATTTGATGTACTTTTTTTATCAGATAATTTTGTCGTCACTTTAATATGCTGTCTATGAATATCAGATATTTTTGCTACGTCCGTGCAGACAGATATTATTGAACGCATCTTGGGGTAGATATTATTGCTGACGTGTCCATAGTAATATATTTATGCTCGTGACTGTACAAGTAGAACTCGAACGAGTTTCAGGTAAAACTTTACCATCAATCATCGTTAGAAGTATGTTCTAACAAAGTCAAAGTCAAAGTCAAAGTCAAAATATTTTATTCATATAGGTATCACTGATACACTTATGCACGTCATTATTTTTTATCTACCAGCTTTTCGGAAGGGTGCTTTGTCATGGAGGAGAAGAAAAGCCGAAAGAAACTCCTCGCACATCTTTTAAAAAAAATATTACAAAAAAAGAAAATATTACAAAAATATTTACTAATCTGAGCGGAACTGGTTGCAGAACTGGTCATTTCCATGCATCTTTGTCATTTAAATACTCGTCTATTCTATAATATCCCTTGCCTAACAATTGTGTTTTTACACGTTTTTTGAAAGATTCTATTGGCAAGTCACGTATTGATTTTGGAATTTTATTATAGAAATGTACACCAAGCCCCATGAAAGATCGCTGCACTTTACTTAGGCGGAACGAAGGCGTAACTAATTGATGCATTCTTCTTGTTTGGCGATTATGAATATCATAATTTTGTTTATACGCGCTTATATTCTTCCGTATAAAAACTACATTGCTAAAGATATACTGGGAAGCTACTGTAAGTATACCTATTTCCTTGAACTTTTCACGCAAAGATTCCCGAGACTTAAGTTTATAAATAGCCCTAATAGCCCTCTTTTGGAGTATGAAAATTTGTTCTATACTGGCTGCTTTGCCCCACAGCAATATGGCATAGGACATAACACTGTGGAAATAAGCAAAATAAACTATCCTAGCAGTTTCGACGTCAGTATACTGCCTTATTTTCCTAACAGCATAAGCAGCCCTACCGAGTTTATTCGCGAGATTTGCTATATGTGGGCCCCATTGAAGTTTACTATCTAAGGTCACCCCTAAAAAGACCGTGGATTCCTCCATATGCAATGTTTCATTATTCAGTTTGAGAGTTTTGTTGACTTTTTTAACATTAGGTAGTACAAACTCTATACATTTCGTTTTTTTTGCATTTAGAAGTAAATTATTGATAGTGAACCAACGCGACACATGCGAAAGAGCACTATTTACGTCGTCGAAATTTACTTTATTCCTGTCACACTTAAATATTAATGATGTATCATCAGCAAATAGTACAATATCCGCTTGGTTCTTTACATAATGTGGTAAATCGTTAATGTATATCAGAAAAAGAAACGGACCCAAGATCGAGCCCTGCGGTACACCCAACACAGCCGGTGACCCCGATGACTTAATATCATTTATGCTAACTTTTTGTATCCTATCACTCAAATAAGACGCGATCAAGCTAAGGGCCTTGTTTTTTATACCATAGTGGCCAAGTTTAAACAGCAATGTTTCGTGCTCAACACAATCAAATGCCTTTGATAAGTCACAAAATACACCTATGGCATTTTGTGATGACTCCCATGCTTCAAATATATGCTTTAAAAGCCTAGCCCCTGCATCGGTTGTACTACGGCCTTTAGTGAAACCGTATTGCTCAGAATGTAATAAATTATTATTGTTGAAGTGGGTTAGCATTTGATTCAATATTATCTTTTCAAAAATCTTACTAAGAGTTGGTAAAACAGAAACGGGTCTATAGTTATTAAGATCGGTTTTCTCACCCGTTTTAAAAAGTGGTATAATTTTGCTGTATTTCATAAGATCTGGAAAGATACCTAGATCTATACATTTATTAAAAACTATGACCAAGTATGGAGCTATAATATCTATAATATGCTGTATTATTTTTACCGAAATGCCCCACAAGTCACCCGTGTTCTTTACCTTCAGGGACTGAAATGCTTTGATTAAGTCTCTAGTGGTTATATGTTTAAATTCAAATAAAATATTACATTCATTGACATGATTTTTTAATATAGAAAGTGCTTCCGTCGGTGAAGAAGCTAATGAACTGGTTAACGTTATAGGAATATTACGGAAGTGATTTTCAAACTCGCTTGCCACGTCTTTATCATCAGTGATTATATTTTTATTAATCAACAATTCGTAATTGAAATCACAGGACTTTGCGTTACCGTTCTCACTACTAATTATATTCCAAACCGTTTTTATTTTGTTATTCGAGTTAATAATTTTGTCCTTTATGTACATTGATTTCGCCTGAATGCAAACGATTTTAAAGATTTTAGAATAATTTCTTACATGGTCCTGGAAAGTTGGAGAAAAATTGTATTGTTTCTCGGCATAGAGGTCGTACATCTTGTTCCTGCTTTTATAAATACCTACAGTAGCCCAATCACTAAATTTACTATTTTTAGCTATATCTATGTACCTAAACTTGAAAATTTGATTAAATTCATTATTTATGTTATTTGACAATGTGTTGTACAGTTTAATTGGATCTCTTTGTTGTAACGTTAAGGCCGTTTGTAGTTTTGATTGAATTTTCTCTTTAAAAGTTGAAATCTTTTTTTTAGTTAATGGTCTACATTTCAAGTCATTTCAGTCATGTCAGTTCATTACAAGTCCTTCAGATTGACCTTTGCACTTATGTTAGTAATGGTTATGCTCGAAACTTTATTATTAAATAAATAAAATTATGTCCGCCAAACAAATTCGAAGTTTCCCATACGTTTCTTTGCTAAGATCTAAGTCAATGTATATCAGTAATGATTCTTCTTTTGAAAAAGGTGTATGACATCAGGGTTCTAAATGTATCTAAGAAATTTTTGATGCATTTCGTATCATATTAATGATAATAGCCTCCTCAGTTTCACCCACAGACCGTAACTCCTGAGCATATGCATTGAGCACACAGTCCAATCCATGCTCTTGTGTGGTTGATAGATAGGTACTTTATTAACAAAAAAAAAACAGCTGAGTATTTCTTATGTAAATTAACTCTTGAAAATAGTTAGTCATAAATGCTACTCGTATTTTATAAGGAATAAAGGGCAATTGAAAAAATTTCATTTTTATCCCATGATATATTTTGGGACCGTGCCAGAAAAGGCGCAAGTAGGCGCAAGTTTTTTTTTCTTCCCTAGGTAAAGTAAGGTATAAAGATTATAATGCAATAAATATCTCGACATCGGCAAGCATCGGCAACAGGTAAATGTCTTGTGGGAGAAAAATTAACCCTAAAAATATATATTGTTAAACTATGTCAATTAATTTAACTTTATTGAACTAATATGTATAATATTTATTATAAATCAATATGAGGAGATTATAAGCATTCCAAAAATATATAATAGTTATATATTAATATCAAAACTTTCGCGTAACGAGGCATTGAAATGTAGTAACGTATTGCGTCGATATCATGTTTTCGAACATGAGTTAGATTGGATGCCCATTATACATTTGTTTAATGAATAAAATAAAATAAAAATATCTAGTAACTAAACTTCATTTACTATAGTATACTAATTTATTATTTTTATCCCATAACATTAACTTTCATGTCAAAGAGTTTTGAGATGGCTTTGTATGGGGCTTTCCCATAGTGCGACAATGACCACTTAACATAAAGTCAATTATGTGCTTCTTATTTATCTTATTACACATGAAAAAATCAAACTACTTTTTCTACATGTTCATTTCAAGAATGCCCTTATCTCCTGTCCCGCACCTCAATCGTCACCCCATTTAATATGGATAGCAACGCTACCTGCATACTTTTGTAGTCCCGTGCGGTGTGGGTGTTCTCGAGTTTGTTGTTATTTTGATGTTATTTTTGTTAATTATTTTTCTGTTGATTTATTTTACGTTTGTTGATTTGCGTCACTACAATGACTAATGGAGAAAAGGTCTTACACAGTGGCGAACATAATTTTTTATATATAGTTAATGAAGTGAATGAGTAGTACACGAAACAAAAATGATAGAAGAATGAATATAATTATGTGAAATCAGTTGTAAAACTGCCTGCTTTCAAACAAATAAAAACTGCAAACGCTTCATATTATGTGTATGTTGTGCACAAAGTAGATTTTGGTTTGATTTTATAAAAGTTCTATTGCAATATTTAAACTTACCATTGTTCAAATATTCATATTGCAGCTGTCCACATGCCAGCAATTCTTGCTTGAATTCCAGCGCATCCCGCAGTCTGCAAATACAGGATTCACAAATTTTCTCAGTATATTTTGCGTCTGTATCGTAATGGATACGAAGCTGAAAATAAAAACAATCATTTAATATTAATTTGTATCAGTAAACGGTAAGCATGTTAATTTCAAGGAATTTTCGAGTTTGCACTCATCGGTCTGAAAACTATTTTACTATTTTTTACTGAATATAATTTGATAGTATAAGGTAAAGTCGGTATGAATAAACATTAAATCTTACATTCAAGTCAAAACACTCGTTCAGCATCTCTCCGTAAATCTCGCAGTTGCCATTCTCACAGTACTCCCGCCACAAATCCTTCAATTGGCCATCGCCCAAGCAACATTTACATTTATCTAAGAGTACGTAACTGTGAATATCTGGGTGAGCTTCATCCATAATATAAAATTGGTGTAAAGTACACAATGAAGGATATAAAACTTAAAAATTTCTAGCCCACAAATCCAAACCGAGCCGTTTTTACTTTACTTCACAGAGTACTCACTACTCACTCAATTCCTTAGATGCTCAATTCTGATTAAGTACTCTGTGCTCAATTCAATCAACACTACAGTGCGACCAACTTATCTGTGAACTGAGGGAGGGCGCTGTCGAACGCATTGGACCAATCACTGGGACGCAATTCGAGACGTAGTAAATGTCAATGTCATTCATTGACATTAACACAAAGAACTTCAGAATGGGGCAGCATCTTTGATTAAAGAAAAAGAGAGGATAGGAAATAAGGTCACGTGATCTGAAGCCAAAAGTTTCTCAAATATGGCGTCGACTCCGCCCACAAATTAGTGTTGTATTTTACACATATCGATATAATATTTTAAGAAAAAAATATATGATGATATGAATTTATTTGATTAATTAGTTTATAAAACACAAGAGTTCTAAATCAAATATACTGTTATAGAGTGAGATATTATTATTTATATGATGTTCCTACAACATACGACGACATTGACGACCCGTGTGGCGCAATGGTTACCATGCCGGATCGCAGCACCAAGGGTCCTGGGTTCGATTCCCAGCGAGGCGGAAATTTGAATGATGAGTTTGAATTTCTGTTCTCGGTCTGGGTGTAAATGTCCTTGTCTCTGTGTGTTGTCCATGGCACCCACGACACAGGGAATCCTAGTGTGGGGCTATGAGTGTGAAGCGTTATTTATTTATTTATTTATACCACATTGTTTTAAAAAACCTTAAGTAACTTTTTCAGTATTTAATTATACAATATTTTGAATAAAATTAAATCTAATATAAAATTTAATCTAAAACGATTAACCTTAATACTGGCTTAAAGATATATATATTTATTTAGAATTCGAGATTTTTATTCGATTATGAATCGATACAAAACATCGTATTAAATTATAAGTATTAAATATAAATAAAATATAAAATATGTATCATGTTTCATTTATTAACATATTTCTTTCTTTTTTTCTCTTTCTTGGCTGACAACGTTTTGGTCGCTGATATTCATTGGCCGCGATACCCACCTTACAGGTATATTTAATTATATGAATCGATATTTGGACTATTTATTGAGATATTCATGACGAACCGGACTATCGATACATAAAACACCCGGATTAAACATTCCTATTTAAAATTTTATTTTCTTCTTTTTCTCTCTTTCTTAGCCGGCAACGCATCAGTGATGCCTTTGATGTTGCTGATATCCATGGGCGACGATAGCCACTCACCATCAGGTGGATCGTCAGCTCGTTTGCCGCCTATTTCCATTAAAAAAAAATCATTCGATACTGGATCGATCAGTATCAAATCACTAGGATCGATACCTGGATCGATACACTGCGATACGATCCATATCGATCTATACTCTAGTCGTTTTGCAGCCGATACAAATGTAAACTAAAGATTATTAATTATAATAATAATAATAATATTAATAATTTTATTTCGGAAATACATCCATAATAAATATTATCTATATTAAAATAGATTTCTAGGGTTTTCACCAACTGACATGAATTTGTACACCAAATGCGTTTATTTAGACAAACTACTCACTAGGGCAAAATAGTACATTATGTTAAACGTTTCAAATATCTTCTTGGAAATAAGATTGTCATTGCAAAGTGTTTGAATGACGACGGTGTTATTTAATTTTGTTTATTTCTACATTTACTTGGAGTTTATAATTGTTATCGATCAATATGTATTTATTGAAGAATTCACAAATACCTTAATGGGAGTTTGTCTAAATAAAACGCATTTGGTGTACAAATTCATGTCTGTTGGTGAAAAACCCTATAAAACGAGTTTAATGGTTTGTTGACATTTGTTTCGGCTGTATAGAGTATCGATACAAGGCTCCTGGATCGAACATCCCTAGAAGCAACTGTTTTCATAAAATGGCGTCCGAAAACAGGCTTCAAGGCGGAGCTTAGATAGATTTCTTTAAAATGTTGCCAGAAAATTGAAATATGCTACATGTATTGTACTCTTTCTTTAAGTTTACATTGTCGCGTGTAAGAACAGGACAGATGTATTTTTGGTATTTCGGGTCATATTTGCATAATATATGTATAATGAAAAAATGTATATGCAATTTAGGGCATATCCTCTACTTTTTCTTTAATCAATGGGCAGCATTAGTTCCAATTTTCGCCATTTCACAGATAAGTTGGGCGCACTGTATATACGTTTTACAGACTAGATAGTATAGATCATAGTGCCACAGACTCTTGATAGAGCTAGACCACAAAGTCCGTGACAAAGACTAATCATAAAATCTATAGTGAGTTTCAACTAAATCTGCAGTTGGCTATAATGTTGGTAGCATTGAAATAGGAGTAATAAAAATTGATACATACAGTGCGAATGCAGTTGTAATTATACTATTATATACAATTATACCATCCATAATTCAACGAACCACTTTGGCAAATAGAGTGTTGTTATAATTATATTGAATAAAATCAATAAATAATAATAATAATAATAATAAAACTGATACACGTTATTAAATTAAATATTTATTTAATTATGTCAAAGTAGTATAACTTCTCACGCGCGTACAAAAGACACGCACCCTTTTTTTTATTTAGTACAAAAATAGTTTTTAAAAGATAGTTAAAACTGATACACTTTATTAAATTAAATATTTATTTAATTATGTCAAAGAAGTATAACTTCTCACAAGCGTACAAAAGTACACGCACCCTTTTTTTATTGTGTCTATGTTATCTATAGTCCCAGGATATATCATTCGATTGTGATTTTTTTATCTTATTAAATAAAAATTACGTGTCACTTTGTTTGTCCGCGATGTACTCCTAAATTACCTAACCAGACTTCAGGGTACCGTACCTCTCTACAAAGTCAGTGATCCAGATAGAGTAATATATCCGTGGCTAACAAGAAGCTCTCAGAATCTGTAATTTCCACAGTTTATTTTAAACTAATCTGTGTAGTATTTTACTGTAGTAACTGTATTCCGTTCTAGTCTGTGCACTTTAGTAAAACGTAGTGATTAAGTACTCTGTGCTTTAGTTTGGCTTCTGTAATTATTTTATTTACTAAAATCCTTGTAGTTTTAAGAAAATCTGACTTATACATAACTTTTACTGTTGTAATAGCCAACATGAAGAAACATTAAGAAATAGACACTTAAACAAAGTGTGGTTTATATCACAAAAGTGAGAAATGAGTACCGTTAAAAACAACGGTCCGATTATAGACCCAGCGCTATGTAGATGTTGTAGAGCAATAAAAAAATGCAGAATTCTGACTTCGGAGTACACTTGGATGCAGCAGAAAGAGGTCTACGCGGACATGATCATGGATTGCTTCGGTATTCTAGTAAGTACTGAAAATATCTGTTCTCTCATCCATTTCAATTGTTGGGGTATCCAGGCTTCTGTATGTTATGAAGCCAAGTTTACCCGACTGTCGGGTCTATATCGACGCTAATTACTAAATGTGTTGGTTCGAATATCCATAATTTTCTGTCTGTTCGCTTATAAATTAAAATTAGCAAATTTATATAATAAGTATTACTTAAGTTTTGAACAATCATTAATAAAACTATAACATTTTAATTAAATGTTGTTTTCTTACAATAATAATCCGGTGATTCATTCTCTCATTGAAGCTTTACCACGCTTTACGAAGTTATCTCCAGGAATTGTCCGTTGCAATTTAATGCAATATAGTCATGTATTATGTATGTCATTTTGCAGCTATCTCATGTTGATGACGAGGAGAGGGACTGCGGGGTCTGCGCCACATGTGTGGTGAGGCTGCGAGATGCTGTCGCATTTCGTGCCCAGGTGCTGCAGTGTGAGGAGCTGTTCCTTAGCTCCAAGCTGGGGGATCGGGATGGTGAAGGTAATGGTTGTAATTTTAAGTTAATAATTAATATGTGTTTAAGCTATGACTTTCAGTGATGGTAGTTTTCAATAAAAAACAATGCTACACTCATAACCCCATGGGGAGATACTAGCATCCCTGTGTCATGGCCATGGACACTCAGACAAGAACACATCTTTTTTTTTATAACTCTTTATTGTTTGCACACCACATATTATACAATAGTACAAGAATAACAG
This sequence comes from Thymelicus acteon, assembly GCA_951805285.1. Taxonomy (NCBI): domain Eukaryota; kingdom Metazoa; phylum Arthropoda; class Insecta; order Lepidoptera; family Hesperiidae; genus Thymelicus; species Thymelicus acteon. The sequence continues at coordinate 17,063,224 of OX638214.1, read as the reverse complement.
AAAAGATGGAAGTACAAAACAACAGGCAGCCTTATCGCTACATAGCAATTTCTTCCTGGCAACCTAAAAGAAGGATACATAAGAAAAACATAGAGGGCATCGGCGTGCGTAAAGTTAACAGAGAATATAAAATAGATATATATGTTTATAAAAGAAAAGAAAAGAAAAATTAAACTAAGACAAAAAAAAAACAATAAATAAAACTTAGTAAAACACAAATTAATACCTACACATCCAAACTGAAAACAAATTTAAACTCATCATTCAGAGTTTTGTTCTCTGAGAATTTAACTGTGTCTTAGGTGTCGTTGACGATATAAAGACAGGAAAATTGTAGCCAGGCATGGTAACCTCTAAGAGCCATTCATTAATTACATATAGACAATTTTGGCCATTTTTTATTTTTAGTCTTCAATAAGTACTTCCATTAGTAAATTTTATGTAAGAATTCTCCTAATTCCTACTGATACTATGCAAAATCAGAGACATTTGATAAGTTTCATAATCCTGGACACCTTTCTTTATTTCTTTTCCTATCTCTCTTCTTTATTGGCAATATATGTGATGTCATTTCTGATGTCCTTGGGCAAAAACCACTTACTTTCAGGTGGACTGTTTACTTTATAAAATGTCAGTGCCTTGTACTGTTATCATATTTTTTTGTTACTCTTTACATTATTTTATTCAATTGTAGATGCAAAAAAGCCCACAAACATCGAACCGAAGATAGAACCGAAGGACGACGCGAGTGACCACAACTCCACTGAAGGCAGAGACCATGATGACGTCATTGTCTCTGGCTACGAAGTCGGTACTCTCGGTACAGGTAATCCCTGTCACATATTTATTTATTTATTTAAAACTAGCTGACCTGGCGAACTTTGTATCGCCTAACAATCTATTTTTTTTTCTAAAATAAAAGTAGCCTAAGTTATTCCTTGTTACATCAGCTATCTGCCAGTTAAAGTCCGGTCAAAATCGGTCCAGCCATTTCAGAGATTAGCTGGAACAAACAGACAGACAGACAAACAGACAAAAATTGTAAAAAATGTTATTTTGGTATATGTACCGTATACATCCAAATGCACTTAGTAAAAAGCGGTTATTTTAATATTACAAACAGACACTCCAGTTTTATTTATTTGTATAGATAGAACTACCTACAAAATATGTAATATGTGAATTTACATTTCAGACCTTAGGTGAATACAAAACATAATTTTACTTAAATGTAGTTTTTTTTTTTTTTTTACACTAGTACCCGTCCTAGCTTTTGCTTCAGTTTTCATGTAGATCTCTCATTTTTTTAAGGATTTTTATGATTATGACTGGTTTGATGTCTGTAAATAAATATATAAATTAGAGGTTTAAATGCTAAAATGTTATTTTGTTAAATATTTTGGCCAACAGCTCGAAATGTTAATGAGTTTAAGAACAAAAATGACCAACACAGATAAAAGCAAAAATGACAAATGGATATAAGCAAAACCAGTCGTAAGACTGCCTGCTTATAAATAAATAAGTAAATTTATTAAATATATCTTAATATTTTCCTATTTGGACCAGCAGCTTAGTTGATAGCAACCCTGCCTGTAAAGCAAAGGGTCCTGGGTTTGATTCCCGGCCAGGGCAGATATTTATGTGACAGATAAATATTTGTATGTACTTGAGTCATGGGTGTTATTGTGATGTGTTGTGTCATCCATGCCACCCGCAGCACAGGTACTATGTGGGAGTATAAATGTGTATCATGTGTGTGCATTTATTTATTTATTTTAGATGTAAAACCCAAACATGAAGAGACACCTGCAGCACCAGCTGATGAACCGATGGATGACCACACATACGAAGATCTGAATGATGATGGCTTCTCTGACTCATCTTCCAACTCCGACAAGCCTATCAAACGGAAGTCCAAGAAAAAGAAGGGGAAAGTCAACGGAACTAAGAAGGAGAAGTCCTCTAAGAAACATAAAGCAGGTAAGATTAAGCTCTTTGCAGGTTAAAGGGTCTATTATAATTATAACACCACTAATCAAGACAAGAACGGACATAAGACAAGAACTGATTTTTGTAAGAACTGGAGATTTTATAACAATGTTCTTTCTATAACAGTAAATAATCACAAGTTACAATCACTTATGTACATACTTGTCTTGCATTAATATTTTCTGAGCCACAACCTGAAAACAAGCATATATCATACAATATTCTGTCCTGGCCGGGATTCCAATTCAGTGATTATGAATTACCTTTATTATTTCGTTTGCAGGTACATCCAACTCGAAAAAGTCGCCCAAAGTCGTCAAAAAGCCGCCCGTTGAGAAGAAGAGTACGTATGATCGCGATCTTGATTGCATGTCTGAGGAAAACTTACTGACGATCATTCACTATTCCTACGTGTGTCCCTTCAAGAACAGGAGAAATAACTACTACTGCTTCTATTGCAAAGATTACTATCCAAAACCTGAAGATTTGCGGGAACACACAGTGACTCATGATACTAAGCCGTTCCAATTGCTGATGGGTTACAAGAAAATGCCCAAAATCGACATCACCCGGATAGATTGCAGACTTTGTCCTGCTAAGATTGACGATTTGGAGACCTTCAAACAACATGTGGACCAGGTTCACGGGAAAAAGATCTACTTCGAAGCCCCAGACAAGATGCTGCTCTACAGACTCACGTGGAATGATTTAGTGTGTGTGATGTGTAGGGATGTGTTTGAGGATTTTAATACGCTGAACACTCATATGGTGGAACACTTCAGCAACTATACCTGTGATATATGCGGTGTTTGTTTCCTGGAAAAACCGAGATTGGACGCTCACTTGAAACGGCACAAAGACGATGAGAGACACACGTGTGAGATTTGTGGAAAAGTGTTTAAATCCAATCATTATAAGGACATGCATGTGGATATTGTTCATAAGAAGAAAGCTATAATCCGGTGTCCGCGGTGTGACGAATGCTTTATGTCTTATGCGCTGAAAAACAAGCATCTCACCGATGCGCATGGGCAAAAGAGAGCATATCCGTGTAACTTGTGCGACAAGGTCTACAACAGACAGAAAACTCTCACGGAGCATCAGAGACGCAATCACCAGAAAGTCTTGAAGCATCAATGTGAGTACTGCGACCAAAGGTTCTATCTACCCTCACGGTTAAAAGAACATATGGCAACTCACACCGGCGAGAGAAACTTCAGATGCGATTATTGTGATAAGAGTTATCCGAGATTGAAGTCACTGCAGTACCATATAAGGACGCACACCAACGACAGAAGGTATAGATGTCATATATGTGGGCAGGCGTTTATACAGAATGCGAGTTTGAAATCACATATAAAAAGCCATCATCCTGAGTGTGATATAGAGGGATGTTACTTTTGATAAGCTATAAGTATTTTCTGTAAGTATAATATTTTGTATTCAATAATAGATCTTCCATTAATGACGGTGAGATTAGAGAAGCTTTTTTAAATATTGACATTAATTTATTCAGCCAAATTTTTAAAGGTATTGAAACATAAATAATTTTATGTGATTAATTTCGCCTATATTTGCGGCGTGTGTAGTTCGCCTTTGCAGTGATGGGTGTATTCGCGTCTATATTTGACGCTCAGTTAGTTAAGACCCTGTCTATGATGTTAGCATGAAAGATGTCGTTTTTAAGTTGAATATTACGGGCAGTGCCCGCTAGGATTTACAGCCAGTTAATAATTCCATATCAATAAATAGAATTTGTGCCTTGCAGAAACAACCAATCAATACATTATGTAGACATAGTTTACGAGTAATTTATTATGTAATAACTGTCATCTCTTTGTACATTAAATTTTCTCATGTACAGCCCTAATTTAGAATTACCAAAAAGCTGTGTTAGTCCCAAGAATTTTAACAAAAGTAACAAAATACTATGTATGAGTAAGTTTAAAAAATTACATTTAGTTATGCCATAGTCGTATAACGCATATTTATTTAACGTCTAATTTTAGTATTTTACTCTGAAATAAAGTAATGCAACTCAAAAAACACAAAGACTGTACACAGTAATGATTTGTGTAACGTAAAATTATTGTGTTAAATATTCAAAATGCTTAGATACATAAATTTTATAACTGTTTTAAAATAAGCAATTGAATATGTGCGGCTTTTTGGTACTTTTAAAAATAAACTTGTATATCAGAACCGCCTTGTGCCGATTCTTCTGAAATAAGACAACAATTCTTTTATGATTTCGGCCGTGCAAAGATATCTGGAACTGGCATGAACTACTATAACAACGTCTTTATAAAATATAATAGCATTTATTTATTTTGTTTGCCTTATACTTCACAAAAGGTAAAGCTCAACCACAATATTAAAATGCCTATGGCAGCCATGTTATAGAATAATTCGTATAGATCTCTTAATATATTTTTGGATAGTTAAATTATGTAATGTGATTTGTCGTTGAAATAGGACCGTTTATGTGTGCAATAAATGTATAATTATTTACAAAACATTACAAAAAAATAGGCTACTTTTTACGAAATAAAAAGTACTGATCATTGGGAAAATCTTCCCAAGACCTGAATTTTTATATGCGGAGAAACAGGCTGCATAAAATATGTACAATAAATGCATCACAAATAGCTAATTTACAATTCTCTATAGTTTTAAATTTACTTCTTTACCATTTGTATATTTTTTAATACATAATAAATTTATGTGGAGGTCACCAATATGAGGGTGTGCGTGTTCAGGTGACTATTTACTTATTTACAAATTAATCATTATGAAATCAAGTCTCATGCGCATCATTTTTGTGTACCCTTCATACATAGGAAAGCTGAACATCGTAACTAGACAAGTTGTCAAGTCACATATTTGCATTTATTATTGTGTGTATAATGTTATGATTCCCTAATGTTATGATTCCCATCTGAATTTAATTTGAATGATTTTATTTATTTATTTTTTTTAATGATAAAGACAGCTATGATATTATAAATATGTAGTATAAGCTAGTTTGTTCGCTAGTTTACGTCGACTCCGGCGTTATCTATTCTCGTAGAGGCTTTTAATTGGCGACTAGTTTTTTCCGATTTACAAAATGAACAACAAATACATTGTAATGCATTTATTGCTCACCGAGACAATAATTTTATTCATAGGTGAAGTTATGTTCACTGAGATAACTAGATATAATTGGATTTTGTTTAGTGACTATAAAAGGAACCTTTCATTAAAGGTCCGCATAAAATCACAAACATGCTTAAATATTGTAGTACAACAAGGATATTCCACATTGGATGTCTGTGTGCCTGGTATATAATTGTCTGAAATGATAAGTTTTACAATATTCGTTTATTGCGAGAATAGAGTATTAATGTACATCACAATACTATTTTAAGTAAAATGTATACATAGATTTTATAAGCTAATTTAATAAGTTATGTATGTAAAGTAAGTTAATTTATTAAGTTTGTAATAAATCAATTATTATGGTAATCATCTTGTTTTAATGATTAATTTTCTTTTATTTAATTTTCTTTTATTAAAAATTCTTTTATTTCTTTTATTTCAGATTAGTGAATTCTATTTGTTAAATATGAATTGAAATGATTTAATCTTTTATTAATGTAGATATCACTGTGTAAAACATTTTTATTTAGCTTACCCCACAGAGTACTTAAACACTACTAGTTTGCAATGTTTGGGTCAAATCTTGCAAGCCTAATTAGACCTACTTCCACTTATCCTAACCGCTCATTTACATGCGCGTCTCGCGGATCGTCTCGTGGCGCGTCAGTAAGCCACGCCCCCTACGCGCGTGTGATCACCGCGCGAGAGCTCGCGCGAACCCCTTTGGCGCGCGCCTAAAAAACCGCTCCCGACGCGGCGACGCGAGCCCTGCGAGCCACGAGACGCGCCGCGGTCTGGTCCGCGAGCGTCTCGCGGATCGTCTCGTGGCTCGCGCGCGCATGTAAATGGGGCATAAGAGTTGTTTCACACATTGCTTTACTTCTGAAGACAATGCATTTTTGTGACAAGCTTGACCTGACACTTCACCCAGGTTTGGCTCCAGCCGAGAGAACGCCATAAATGTGCTGTTACAGTCCCAATCTTTTTTTTCAGTACTTATCTATAATGAGTATTAATGACATTATAAAACCGTGTATTTAGTTTTATAAACTATTGTTATAAAACCAATTCTGAATAGAAATATTTGAAATTTTAATCATGAATATAGTACTTACTACTAGCCACAACCAGTCGAGTGAGGATTCGGGAGTAATGGGGGCGGTCGGCGGGCGTCATGTTGGACCCACTGAGTACTTAACTTACTGCGTTTTCGGTGGACCGTCGAGTTCAAGTCGCCTACTGATACCTAATGACTTACCTTACCTACTATTATTATGATGCACTATGTACGCTGGAGCTGATATGAGCCCCCTGACTCAGGCTTGATCCGCCCTTGGGCCCAGCTCTTCTTTCTGTAACATGGCTACTAATTAGCATGGCTGTTTTGTTAATCAACACTTATTACTCTGTGCCCTGAAATTAGGCACGCAGAATCAGAGCAAAAACAAAACGCTTGCGTAAATGTCTTATTAACTGTCAAAACTTTGAAATTGACTATTGACATGACATTGACAACTCTACATTGTCAACAACATTGAAATAAATAATTTATTTCGGAGCAGAGATTACTATTTAGCTAATTTATTTATTTTATGTTTTAATCATATTTCTGAGTGACATGGAGGCTCCTGAGGTGCTAAGGAAAAACAAAGGTCCTACTGTGGAGCCGGCATTGTGTCGAGGATGTCGGCACATAAAAAAATGTAGACTAATGACTGCCGAATATGAATGGATGGGCACTAAAGAAGTTTATTCGGACATGTTTATGGATGTTTTCGGCTTGCTTGTAAGTAATTGTGGTAATAAATAAGCTATTAAATAATTCAATCTTCCGCAGCATATAGCGCACGGGTAGGACCCGGTCCAGAAAGTCCATGAAGTGCGTCCAACGAAACGAGATAAATAAACTAAAAACAAAAACTATCTGTCAGACATTCATTTTTTATCAAAATCACATAATTAAAATGAATCAGTACCTTTGCTACTTTGCTTAGTAAGATTCCTAAGAAAGTAAACTGTGTGTCGCTGTCAAATTGCACTTATTTAATGTGATAAAAAAACATCGGAATTCTAAAGTTAAGCTACCTCAGTACGGTCGGTTTTTTTCATTTTGTGGGATGCAATGATATTATAATGTAAAAGAGGTAGATATGTCATTAGCGCTCTGACGATGAAAAGCGTAAGAACAGGCCTTTGACCATTCTGCTCGTAGTTGCTCTGTTAATACAAGACAATATGCACACTTTTGTTGTCAGAATGGCTTGACATTTAACATACAGTGTTAAAATGCCTTCATGTATTATACCAATGTGATTGGTGTAGTGAAATAAAAGATAAATGTGTGTGTGTTGTAGCTCTTTTCGGAACAAAGGTTGATTTGTAAGGGTATAACATATCTATATTTAAATATGTGGTTGGATGCTATAAAGATTATGGTCTTATATTGGTTGTCTATGGTTGTTGATGTGGATGTATTCAAGAAAAAAATTGAATAGGCTTTTACTAAGTTAGGTTGCTCAACTTCATGGATCATATCCCCACTTAATACCATCAGGTGGGACTGTGGTCAAGAATTAACAAATAAAGTATAAACAGTATTGTATTGTATTAATTGTGGTATTTGCAGCTGTCACACCTGGACGGTGACGAAAAGGAATCATGTATATGTGCTACATGTGTTTTGAGACTTCGAGAGGCTAGTGCCTTCCGTAGCCAAGTCTTGCAGTCAGAGGAGATATTCTTAGAAGCCAAGCTCGAAGGCAAAGATGGTAAATTAAACCTTACAGTATATTTTTTTGGATGATGTTGTTATTAATCAAATCAGTATTTACATCCTTCATAATTTAGTTAAAAGCCAAGGTCCCTACTTGTGGTATGCCTATTAATAGTAAAAGCTAGTTAGAGAAAAACTAAAAAAGTGTGACCTTTTTGATGTCTGGAGGCCATCTCCTCAGTTGTCGCTCAAATTAAAATGATAAGCACCAGCTATAGAATAAAAAAAGGATCATCATAATCAGTACACCCAGTAATAAGTTATGCGATAACACACAAATAAAATACAGTTGGATTGAGAACCTCCTTCTTTTTCTGAAGTCTGTTAAAAACAACAATTTCAGTTGTAGTGCTGGGAGAAGTTTATAAAAGGGCTTACATATTCTTTAATGGTATATGAGTATAATTTACAATGGTAACCAGGTACTACAGGGGAAATCTTACAAACGGACTAGAATCACTTGAGTTGAGGAGAGATGTAGGCACATCATGGTGTACTAGGTTCCACCAACATCACCTGGATACCTGGCATTCGTCCAGAGTTTGGTTGTCACATAGTTTTGTACCTCGTACGTGTAAACTGTGGAACGAACTTCCTGCATCAGTGTTCCCTCTAAGCTATGACATGGGGACCTTCAAGAAGCGGGTCTATCGTCATCTTCTTGGCCGACAACGCATTGGTGACGCCCCCGTGTTGCTAATGTCCATGGGCGGCGGTGATCACTTACCATCAGGTGACCCGTCAGCTCGTTTACCTGCTAAAAGCATAAAAAAGGTCATGTGTCACCTGCTTATTTGACAGCTGTTACTCTAAAAATTAATGTCTTATTAAGTAATCTCTGCTTGCTTATTTTTGTAAGTACACAAGCATACTATATTATTTACAGATAGTATAATAGAAGATCTGGATCTGAAGGTAGAAGTAAAGACAGAAGAAATTGAAGAGAACCATGGTGATGATAATGAAGACAGAGAAGAACTGCCATGTCAAGGTACTATGTTATTAAAATAACAATATTATTTTATACATTGAGAACCCTAAAAATAATGAGAATTTAGCTAAACAAGATCGCTACCTAATTAAATTTTACCACCGGACCGGCACCAAGTTTGCTGATACTATGTTGGAATAATCTATTTAAATAGAGGTTAATAAATAAAATTTCACCCATATAGAGAAACTCTCATAGCCCGACAAATTGTGTCGATCTTGACCTTAACACTCTTATCTAATCTAATACCTTTAAACGAGCAATTCTTGTATATACATAATCTGAGTTTCGGAAACGGTTCCAACGATTTTTATAAAATTTACTATGCAGGGTGTTTCGGGGGCGAAAAGTCGATCTAGGTAGGCTTCATTTTTAGAAAATGTCGTTTTATCCGTGTTTTCAGGCAAGGAAAAATTGCTACAATAGACTCTTCCTGACATTTATTGGCGAGTAGCAACACTAAAGCTACTTCAGTAGATGGCGTTGTTAAGCAACACATGATTTACCAAAAAAAAAAAAAAATACCGAGCAAAGCTCGGTCATCCAGGTTCTGTTGATCCTTAAGTGATCAACAAAGTGAAGCAACAGTGTGTAATAAAAATCTCTTGAGCCTTTCCTCCGCACTTAAAGCCGTCGGTCCCAGTTGTTATCCTACAATAACAGTTGTTAAGCCATGTCGGAGGCCTTTGGGCGGCATGAAAACTTCCGACACTTGGGTTGGCTACTAACCCATCTCCCTCTAACTCACTCAAAATCCAATTTTGCTGAAATAACGGCGTAATTTTACTTTCAAAGTGTTTGTTTAAATCTCTTTTGAATAAAACCTTTTGATTTGATTTCATGTGAGGTACATCACTTTATTTTGTAGTCCTTAATTGTAGGTTCTCCTGCGCCTGAAGCACCGGAAGATGACAATATTTCCATCCATATGCCAGATGATGCTGTACATGAGGTGCCACAGCAGGACAGGCCCAAATGTGAGGATTTGATACAACAAGTATTGGAGGAGAAGGTGAACAGGTTACAAGACAAGCTGGATCAGAAGTTGGAAAAACCTGGTGATTATAGTTTTCTTTTATCTTCTACATTACTGCACTACACAGAAATATGGTAACATACATGCTTGAAAACTTTATCTAACTATAATTTTATCTTTCATTGCAATTATGAGTAAGCATAAAAAAAATTATTAAATTTATTTTTTACAGTAAAAAAGCCAAAGACTCAATCAAAGTCGAAGACAAAGCAACAACAATTGGATCAAGACCTCATGGCGTATTCGAACACTGTCGTAATTGTAAACAATTCGTATGTGTGCCCGTTTCATACAAGAATTAGCATATATTACTGTTTCTATTGCAAAGACCAGTTCACAAATCCTGTAGAATTACGAGAACATACGCTACAACACGATCCCGCGATAATGTTCGAGAACACGATCGAAAATAAAAAGATCCCGAAAATCGATATCACGAGAATCGATTGCAGGTTGTGTGACGCCAAAATCGATGATCTCAACACGTTCAAAAGCCACATCACTAGCATTCACGGGATCGACGTCTATCCGGTTACGAATGAGTTCTTGAAATTCAAATTGACTCAAGATAATTTGACGTGCACGGAATGTGATAGCTCCTTCCCGTACTTCGACTCGTTGAAAAAACACATGATCGAACACTTCGGCACATTGATATGCGACGTCTGTGGCGCTTGTTTCTTGGAACGAACTTCCTTGCGGACACATATTAAATCACACAGTAAAATTGAAGCGAATTTTCCCTGCGAGATATGCGGGAAGAACCTCAAATCCAAATATAGTAGGTACCTTCACATCGCTACCGTCCACGAGAAAAAGCCTACAGTTAACTGTTACAAATGCGACGCCAGTTTTCTATCGTACGCGATACGGAATCGACATTTGATCGAAGTGCACGGCGATAAACGTACGTTTCCTTGCAAGTTGTGTGATAAAGTTTACAACAGACGAAAAACTCTCATGGAGCATAACAGACGAAACCATCAAAAGGTGATGCGGCATCAATGCAATTTGTGCGACCAAAAATTCTATCTACCCTCCAGGTTAAAAGAACACATGGCGACACACACGGGGGAACGGAATTATAGGTGCGAATTGTGCGATAAAACGTATCCAAGACTGCAATCGTTACAAGACCATGTAAGAACCCATAGTACGAGCGATAAAAAATATAAATGTCATTTATGCGCCTCTGCATTCACTCAACACGCGAATTGGAAGAACCATTTGAAGAATCACCATATTGGTTACGGGTCCAATTCTAGTTACACGTAATGTTTTCTGAGATTTGTGTGATTTGATTGAAAAAATTGAATCGATTAATAATGGACTATGAATCTCAAAAATCGATTAATCGATAATTTTACCCGTATGGGGGCGACTTAGAATACTAACCCCAATCCCACGCCGGATGGGTATCTTAAGAGGCGACTAAATCCGGCCCGCTGGTGGTAGGGCCCCTCGAGGGATTATATTGGTAATATTGATTTTAATTGTTAATAAATACCATTATTACTATTATTATTTCTCTGCGGGGTTCACCTGGATAGCTACTACCCTTGAGCATAAGTCAGCCGCCAAACGACTCGTCGTGTTCCGGCTGGGGGCTTGAGAGCCAGTTCTTTCTTTCTTTTTCTTCTCTCTTTCTTGGCCGGCAACGCATCAGTGATGTCTTTGGTGTTGCTGATGTCCATGGGCGACGATAGCCACTTGAAATTACCAGTATATAAAATATTGAAAACGGTTGTTAGTCTCAATAAGACAAATTTAAATAAAAGTGCAAAAATTTACGCTAATCTGGACTTACTGTAAAAGTAACTTAAATAAATTAGAAATATGTAACAATCTTAACTGAGATTAATACTTGGCAGCTTAGTCATAACAAAGAGTTGATAGTATTCATTGATTGATGTATTAAATTAAGATTTAATTAAATTAATCATGCATTTAATTTAAGTTGTTGATCAAGATGAATGGTTATGATACTTAATTATAAGTATTAAAACAACAGACCTGTGTATTTTAAAACACCTAATACATTAACGAATGTGTATAAGGGGCCTCATTAATTACGTAAGGGTCCCGAAGGGGAGGGGAGGGGGGTCCTCAAAATCTCTACATGTCCTTGTCTTCTAGGGGGAGGGGCTAAAGCCATTCTTACGTAATATTTTACAAGTGAAAATACTAGTAATTAAGACTAAAAATCTTTGATTTACGTCAAATTATAAGTTTTAGTACATTAGTTCTGATTTCAATAAATAAATCAATCAAATTAAATCAATTACAATTGACTTTATTCTAAAACCAGATAAAATCTTACGTAAGGTAGGGGGGGGGATTCCGCCAAAACTGACGTGTCCTTACATGGGGGTAGGGGGGTCAAAAATGGCTAAAATTGTCCTTATGTAATTAATGAATGGCGCCTAACGTTATAATAATGAGTAGCTAATGGGCTAAGGATTGTATTTATAGAAAAACATATTTCCTGTTAGGCATAATGATAGTATTAAGGATATTATCAATTAATTTATTTGTAAATTTAATAGTAATTAAATAATAAATTATTAAGTTTATTCAATTTTTTTTATTTCATAGGTGCCTACATTGAAGGGGTGCTAATTTACTATTTAAATCAAATACATATGATAAAAACTACACGATTTAATTCTGAAATTTGATACAATATTTATAAATCTTCCTTACTTAGCCGATCCAAATGAGAATTGTCTCTATTTAAGAGAATATACATGAATAAATAATGAAAATATAATAATAATATAGTTATTAATTATGAGAATACAGTAATTCAGATCTTAATACCTACGAGTATATCAAAAAATAGTTCTTATTTTTTTCATTAGATCAACATCTCCCTTTTTAGAGACAGGGCTTTAATAACAATTATATAAGAACTTAAAGGCGTAATTAAAGTGGGACCATTATAAAAGCATATAAAGTCATAATAACCCATTTTGAGAAAGTAAATGGCCATTTTCAAAGTTATATCCATAGATAATCCTCAAGTCTGTCACAGCACTGCTAGAAACTGATAAATAGTAAAACAGTCACAAAACTACCAACTTATCCAGGGATTATGTGTAGATAGATTATTGAAAGTGACCATTGCTTAATTGACAGCTTACCTCCAATATCCTAACTTTAAAACACAATTCTCAGCCATACTTATCTTAAACTTTATCCAACAGATCAACATAGGCTTCTTCTAGTAAATCATCATTGCTAACATGCAACTTGTTTTGTAAGTCCCTAGCAATGGCCTGACCATCCTCAACAGTCTGTTCTGATCGCAATACCACCTCCAGTTCCATGAAATGGCCCAGATTGTCCACAGTATCTATGTGAATTCGAGTCTGGCCTACCATGTATAGCTTTCTAAAAAAATCAAGTTAAAAGCATCAGTAATGTGTATTACAGTAACTTCAGTTGATGCCCGTCAACATCAACTTTGTTGTAAATTAGTTAACCCTATTTCACAAATTCAAAGGGTTGTGGATTGCCCGGCAGGGGTGGATTGCGGGCTGGTTCGGTTGAACCCTACCATTATGCACAAGTACAGGCAGGGAAAACTAGGTGGAACAAACCCCAGGGTCCTCTGACAAGAGGGATCATTCACCATAATCTTGTACACTGTTCAGGGTACACTAAGGTGCAGTGAAGGTTGGCTAATACTAAAAATTGATATATAGAAAAATAGTAATTCCAAATTTAGTATTCATATAGTTATTACCAATACACTTATGCCTGTAATTTTTTTTCTACCACCATTTTGGTAATGGTCAACTACCTAATGCTTTTATTATATTTATTTAAGTACTGACCTTTCCTTGACCACCCTTCCCCGGACACCAATACATTTCTTTAACATCTCATCCAAAAGTTTGGCTTTACTATTTTCACCCTGAGTGAATTCTAACAACTCGTAGTCACTAAGCTTAGGGCCATCTGTGTCTTCACGGCTGTACCGAACCAGAGTGGCTGATGAGTCTTCGTAAAATCTGAAATGTTTAGTATCCATTTTAATATTTTGATTTTTGCAACTTCATCTCCACTTACAATCAGGGGATTGCAATCAAGCAAAGTTTATTTATTTTTTTATTTATTTATTTATTTATTTCTCACTTAATACTAGCTTTACAGGGTAAGCCCTAATTCGCTAGATTAGCCTATGATCTATTCTGTAAATTAAAACTAATTATAGTAACATATTACCCATGTTGCAACTCTTGTGATTTCACTCAGATTGCAACTGAATAGATCTAGTCTCTCTGCAACAACATTGAGAGTGCGAAGTGCGCGCGTCAGGGGCGCCTGGTTGAGCAGGTTGGTGCGCCCCACCGGCACCGCCAGCAACGGCGGCCTGCGCCTACGACACACGTACCTATCTGGGACTCTAAATCGCACCTGCCCTAACACGTCTGCGTTAAAAATCTTGCCTATCATTAATTTAACTATATAGAGAACCAGCGACAGCTCCCTCCTAAATAGTTAATGTAAGTTAATGTTTTGTGTAAAAAAAAATAGACCCTTAACAATCATTTTATAATATTTGTCTGTCAGTTTGACTGTACTTTTGTTCTCGCTAATCAGTAAGTAATAATAAGTTAATGCCACGTGAACCCGCGCTTCTCCGCTGGTAACTTATTTTACGCGCATCGACTCGCACCTTTTAGCCCGGCCAATAAGTTTGGAGATTACTGTACATTGTCATCCATCCATCCATCAGCCTTTAGAGGTCCACTGCTGGACATAAGCCTCCCCTAATCTATGCCACTCAAACTTTTCCTGAGCCTTTTGAATCCAGCGGATACCCTCTGTCTTCTTCAGGTCATCAGTCCACCTGGTCGGGGGGCGTCCTGTGCTCCTTTTACCGAGGCGTATAGTGCGACCAACTTATCTGTGAACTGAGGGAGGGCGCTGTCGAACGCATTGGACCAATCACTGGACGCAATTCGAGACGTAGTAAATGTCAATGAATGAACACAAAGAACTTATGAATGGGGCGGCATTAGTTCCAATTTTCGCCATTTCACAGATAAGTTGGGCGAACTGTAGTCACCATTCGAGGACTTTTCTTCCCCCGTACAGTGTACTTACTAGTAACTAAGTAGGTATGTTACACGTGTAATAAATTGTGCATATTTTGTACTTACCGCAATTTTAATCGGCCGTTATTTACTTTGTAGAAGGTATCATCTTGTTTTATTATTTTTGGGCCTCCACCGCTTAGCGCCTCAGCAATTTTGCAGATTTGTTCAAAGTTTGCAACTTTTGCTTTGATTTCTACGTTGCGCATTTTTAAATTTTCTTTGAAGTAAAATTTATTCTTGATATGGAAAGAAAATTGTATTAATACTAAATTGTGATCTATTTATCTCGATTGTTACTAAATATTAAATTTAAATACGACGACCGCAGAAAGACTTGAAAATAATGCAAATAATAGAATGAGTACCTACTTATCAGTTAACTCTTTATATATATTTTTCGCGCCAAGCCAAATGGAACAAATTGGTTGTCAGTGTCACGTCACCAAATTAAAATCAGCTGATGATCCTTAATCAAAGGCTGATACAGACTAAGTAGAGATTGTTTCTGTCACTTAACGTGTCAGTGCGAGAGTCACATCACCCATGGATATATTACTCTATCTGGATCATGGACTTTGTAGACGTACCTGAAGTTCGTGACGTCATATCTGAATTCGACTAATCACAGGATTAAGGTTGTCCTTCATAAATGTAAGGTGTCCACACTTAGAAAAATTATTTCCTATTTTGATATAATAGGTCTTCAAAATATTTTCTGTAGGTAATTTTTCTAGAAGTGAAAATTATAATATTGAAATAATAGATTTTATTAAAATTTCTTCAAAATTACCGAATTTAAATAATTGCGTTAAGAGTAAATTGAAAATTAAGGTAAACAATTACGGTACATTTAATACCATTAAAAAATCACAATTGAATGATATATCCTGGGACTATTCCCAGGATATATCATTCAATTGTGATTTTTTAATGGTATTTAATGTACCGTAATTGTTTACCTTAATTTTCAATTAATTAATTAATTAATTACTTAATTTTCAAAGATAACATGGATACAATATAGAAATAGTAATTTCTTTATAACATCATGGTTCATCAGCAGGGTTGTAGCTTGAGTCGAATTTGAGGTAAGGCAGCATTGGTTACAGGTAGGGCAGAAGTAAAAAATCATAATTGATCTGCTCTCTAGGTCACAGAATAAATAATTATTATAATATGAAAAGAATGTCACAAACTGTGGTATGTTCGGAAATGTTTAGATACCTATGGCTACAATTCTTTTTATCGCAAACTATGCATAAACAATTTAATTATAATAATTTATCTTAGTTTTTGGTATTTTTAAGGTAGGGCATTGTGATTTTAAGGTAGGGCATTGCCCCACAATGCCCCCCCCCCCCCTAGCTACGGCCATGTTCATCAGGTACCACTACGAAGCTACGCATCCAGTTAGGGTAATATATCCATGGTTCTACCCATGTTCTAGACCAAAAGGTAAAGTCTGTGACAGTGATATTAAATTACTCTGTGATTTCTATAAACAATAGATAAACGTCAAATTTATTTTCAAATTTCAATCTCAACTCAATCCAATCTAGACATGGGTCGGTACGCGTTTTCGTAATACCATAACTATTTATTGGTATTGCCGCCGATAAAGGGTTTTAAAACTATTTATTTTAATAACTATTTATTGAAACGTTCACTGTTCACTGTTTCACGGTTCTGGTATCATCGGTATTCTCATATTCTCGGCAAAGTCGGTATTAAGGATAAAGGGTTTTATAATCTATATTTTACTAACAAAAAATAACCGACTTCAAAGTCTCAAAAACTACTTTTCAGATCTCGTTCAAATTTATGTGGGACCACATGACAAGCACCTGCTTTTGATGAAAAAAAGAATCATTGAAATCGGTTGGCGTGATATTGAGTTATTCGTCAATTTGTCGCGCAAATCTTAACATAAATTTACGACTTATGTGGTTTTCTCATGGATGCCATTATCAGATCTCAATAAAATTTATGTGGGACCACATAACAGCTACCAGCTTTCGATTAAAAAAACAATCATCAAAATCGGTTCGCCCAGTCCAAAGTTCTGAGGTAACAAACATAAAAAATAAAAAAATAAAAAATACAGTCGAATTGAGAACCTCCTCCTTTTTTTGAAGTCGGTTAAAAACCGTCGTAGCTGTTGGTGATTGTGGCGGGATCTCCTCTGATGCAGCCGATATTGAGCAACCTGGTTCGTTCATAAGCCTTTCAACGTTAAGGCGCTGCTGCTGCTGCTGCTGCTGCGCAATCACAACACGACGATATGTGTCAGGGTGTTTTTTTTTTAAATGGGCTTTTAAATTGCCACCTGATGCTTTATAACTATACAAGTCCAAACATATTTTACATTTCGTTTTTTTGTCCACATTATTAGTTTTTTCAAAAAAGTCCCACAATACGCTACTATTTACTCGATACATTATTTATTTACACACTTACTTCGGTTACTTCCTAATATAAGAAATTAAACTAAAACGTAAAAAGACGTAAATCCTACACAACTGTACCTAATTACTTAATAATAAAAACAAACGAAGAAAATAAAAAATCAATTTCGCGCGCGAGAAGTCGAGAATAATTTTAAATGCTCACAGCAGTCCGCCTGCAAACACGGAACATTCAAGATTGTGCATGTGCAATTGGTATCTATTTCTATTTCTATATTTTTTAATATTAAAACCAACTTCTATAAGTCCTTCAGCTAATTACTATAGTTATTGAAATAAGAATAAAGGCGATATCCTGTTGCATCTAAAATAATATAAAGCGTGTAAAAATATTATTCACTGTTTAGTTGCTGCTCAGTCTCGCTCTCTCCTATTACTCCTCTACTCTCCTCTCGCTCTAACATAGGTGTCTTATTGTGTCACGATCGTATTATTTCGGCAGCGCTTGAGTTTGTCCTTCGGGCGTAATCGGAATACCTGACCTTGCAATACCTTGTATTCACGGATAAATGGTTTCTCTCAATAAATAGTTTTTGTAGCACCTGATATCATATTTAAGGTATTATACCAGTAAAGGTTTATTGAAATATTGAAACTGTTTATAGTTTATACCACGTTCCGCGCAATACCTTGTATTCACGAATAAATGGTTTCTCTCAATAAACAGTTTTTGTAGCACCTGATATCATATTTAAGGTATTATACCAGTAAAGGTTTATTGAAATATTGAAACTGTTTATAGTTTATACCACGTTCCGCGCAATACCTTGTATTCACGAATAAATGGTTTCTCTCAATAAACAGTTTTTGTAGCACCTGATATCATATTTAAGGTATTATACAAATAAAGGGTTATTGAAACTATTTATAGTTTTTACCGCCCATGTCTAATCCAATCCAGGCAATCCAATTCATATTTTGTCAATTTCAAAATAAGATCATAAATTATTTTTCCAGTTTATTACTCTAATTTTTGAATTAAAAATATGGATTTAGGTAGCACACAAAGCTGGGTTTCACAACCCAATGTGTGTAGATGCTGTCTTGCAGCAAGTGGTACGTGGGATTTAACAACACCCTATACGAATGATGCTGGAATCAAAGAAGTATTTTCTGATATTATACATGAGTGCTTTGGAATAACTGTAAGTGTCCTAAAGTTGTGACAGTAAGTACATAAATAGTACTTTAATGAATGTTGGTTAAATACGGTAAAATATTTATCTCGGCATTTATTGAAAACAGGTGTATGAAACCTATTTTTAGCTCTCCCGCTTATCCGATTGCGGATGCAGTAAAATGGTGTGTGGATTGTGTGCGGGACATCTACAGAACGCTAAAGTCTTCCGGAAGAAGGTTCTGGAAGCCGAGAGGCAGTTCTGTGAATACTTCACAGGTATATTATTTTTTATTATCCCTAACAGTGAATTTTTCAGAAGAACCTGAAGACTTTTGTTCAGTTTGTGCAATAACCACTGGCAATCTCATCGCCACTATCATCTGTTAACAACATGTATAATTTATCCGCTCGTTTTGGTTATGCTCTTGGTCTTGGTCTCATTGACGTCGGAGCCAGAGAGCCGAAGTGAGAAGTTGGTACAGTCAGTTGAGTTAATGTTAAATTCCCTACCGTTTTTATGATTTTATGGCAGAGCGAAATTACAGGTACTGTATTAGACAGTATGATTTTCGAAGGCTAGTTCTTTGAAGTTAGTTCTTTTTTTTGGTAAAATTTTATTTTATTGGTAAATATTGTATCAGTCATAAATATATGTGAAAACAATTTGGTTTTTGTAACTGATATTGAAATGATATTAAAATCGTGGAATGATGTTAATTTTTCAGCAGATACAAATGTGTCTATAAAGATTGAAGTAGACGAGTTAGAAACAAACTTATCGGCAGATTCACCAGACTGTAGATATGGTAAGATATTTTACAAAAATAGAGGTTCTTTGATAAATACGTCAAATAACAATAACATTTTTATTTAAATTAAGAATTATTACTGAAAATCATGAAATATATTTAAAATATAATTTTTTTAGGTTCTTTTTATTTATTTTTTTGTTAATATTTTAACGATAGACTTAATAGGGTATTTCACCCTTTTTTGAAAAGTGTCTCAATTAGAGACACCGGTCCGGTTTAGACGCATTAAGTAGTTAAGTAGATAACTTAATCTTAATTAAATTTTAAGTGAATAATTTTTAGTGCACATCTAAACATAATAAACCACCTACCTACCTACTTAACAGAAAATAGAAAAATTTCTAAATTACTTGGTTACTTGCATACTAAATTGTCCATTTACACATATTAATTTACTTAAAAGGGCTTCCAACATTTTTGTATGGAGCCTGGCATACCTACATGTCCGCCATTTTGAAAAAACCTCGATTCGGCGGCCAGTAATGAAACATGTGTCAATCGATAGAATAAATGACTGTGATCAAAAAGTATTCAGTGATGAAATGTCGTAAGTGGTATACTTTCTGAGATATTTGAGTTCAAAACCGTACAAAAATAAAACATTTGTAATTAATTGTCTTTTTATTTCTAGTGGATCTGTAACTGTGTCAGTGTAATGCCAGATAAGAAATATTATGAATATTTAGAATAATTACTATATACATATAAAATCACAATATACATAAACAAAATGAAATAAATATAGTTTTATTCATATTTACATATAAACATCTTATATATTAAGTAAATAAATATTTATAAATACATATATAACATCTGCTTGAAAACCACGGGTGACAACATTCTAATTGCTTCAGGTAGTGCTGCCGAACTTCTTGAAGGAGCCTTTGGTAGTCTATGATTTTTTGATGTCTACAAACAAGGAGTTCCAGAACAGTATGAACTGTATTTTGAAGGAATTCCCGAAATAAGCAGTGCTATGGGTTTCCTTTAAATAAACAGGAGAAGACAAATTATTTAAAATAGCATAAAATGTTGAGAGAATTCTGAAGTTTCGCCTGTGTCAAATGGGTAGCCATAAGTTAGGAATGGAACTAGCAAATGTGGTCATATTTACGTAAGCTGAAGATAATATATCTAATACAGTTATTAAGAAGGCGCTCCAATTTATTCAGAAGTTCCTCTGACAAATCTGTACAACACACACAGCATAATCAAAGTGAGGGATGACCAGAGTGTTTATGGCTGTTCACGTTTGTCGATGGTTAAAAATATTTTATTACTCTGTGACAGTTTGTTGTCTATGGAGAGTCGTTCTCTCGTCTTCAAAAAGTTAGCATGGCGGGCGCGCGAACTTGCTAATTCCAAAATTGTCGTTTTCGGTTTTTTTTATCGTTTCTCGTTTTGTCGTGGCGAGCACTTAGTGCAGGAGCCTAATTATATTATTTGTCGAGTCCAAACGGGCTAATTTATCGTTAAACAATACATTATCATATGGGACTGATAGTGGCGAAAAAGGGTAGCACACGTGGAAGATACAGAGGCCATCATCAAGGAGTTTGGAGAGCGAAGCACTGCTGTAAGTCTGCGCAGCGTCAGTTAGCTCATATATACAGTAAGAAGAAATTTCGGTGAGTAACCTTTGTAATCGTAACCGTGTATGTACCTGATTCTGCATGCTATCAGTCTCTCGCTCAAATCATTACAGTCCATTAGTCTTGTCGAAGGGTGCTTCGGCTAATAACTGAAGCACAAGATTTGGATAACTCCAAATCAAAACATTATTTTTGGTCCTCGAGCCGCATAATTTGATAGGCGGCTATAGATAATTTGAGTATCATACTTTGTCGTAACTTTCGATCGTGATTTTGCACGAACTATTCATCGAATCATACTAAAGTGATACAATTTTGTTAGTTTTTGTCGTCGTAAACATAATTGTATCGTTTTTCGTAGTATATTTTGTCGTAATTTCGTTAAATATTAATGTAAAAGTTAAATACGTAATTATCGAAAAGTTGAGGGTACATTGGTATAGACGCGTAATTATTGTATTACGTTTCGATTTTATAGCATCATCCTTCCGCCATAACGTTTTCCGGTATCATCTAGTGTCATTGTCAAGTGACAAGTAGTTTGTCACATTCTCGTTTTGACAACTTGACATATCCGTCATTTGAGTTTGAGGTTTCTGTCGAATGTTACTGTCGTATGACTTATCGAGGTTAAGTAAACAAATAATATTAGTTTTCGTTTGTTGTTATTAGTTTATTTAACTTAATTTTCGTTTAAAAAAGCATCATAATGTCGATGGATAGCCAAAGTGATAATGATGGAGCCGATGTTAATCGTATTGCGAGGGATTATGCTCTGTTTCGAGTGGAGTTAATGGAACAAAGTGATTTGCTTGGTTATACTGAATTGGACATCAAAGAATTAGCTGAAGAGTTTCACAGTGCTCAACGTAATTTATTATTGTCGCTTCGTTCTCAACATCAGAGAAAGCATGAACAATCTGTTACTGTAGACTTTGATGCAAAAGTTAAGAACATCAAAAATAGAATGCAACCTGTATTACCCGTAGTAGATAATAAACCGGTTATTCAGGATTGTTCCTTATCTGCCAAGTTACCCAAGATTAATATAAAACCGTTCGATGGGTCAATTGAAAACTGGGTATCATTCATCCAATTGTATGACTCCTTGATACACAAAAGAAACATCTCAAACATTGAAAAGCTTCACTACTTAATGTCAAGTGTACAAGGGAAGGCATATAACTTGATCAAAAACTTTCCGTTAACTGATGATAGCTATGTTGATGCATATAATACCTTGTCGAAATACTATAATAATAAGCGTCAAATGGCTATGATTTACTATGAAAAGCTGTTGCATTGTGAACCTATTAAGAATAAGTCTCGTTCAGAACTTGAAAGAATTTATCGTACGTTTTCGGATAATTTGGCTGTTTTGGAGAAATACAATTTACCTGATAAAAACTTCATGCTATTTCAGTTGTTGTGGTCAAAATTGGATAGGGCAACTCGGGAATCCTTTCAATTGGAATTTAATTCTGATGAAATTCCAGAATATTCAGAACTTCAAAATTTTGTTGAAAAGAATTATCGGGCTTTAGAGATTACTAAGTTGCCAAATAGTCGTGACCCTGTTGTTGGTAAAAATAATAATAAAAAAAAACCTTCTCTTGTCGTATCGCAACCTAAATTAAATTGTATGTATTGTTCGGGCCAACATATCCTCAGCACTTGTGAAGAATTTCTAAAATTAGATTCTCGTTCTCGTTTTGATTTTGTAAAACAGAAAAACCTCTGCATCCTTTGTTTCTCTCCATCTCATCGTGTTAAAAGTTGTCGCTCAACCCATCGTTGTAAACATTGTAATTTCTCGCATAACAGTTTGTTGCATTTTGGTAAAATAATTCCCAGCAAAGATTGTACTGAAGATCCTAATAAAAGTAGCATTGTTTTGACATCGGTGGCACAATCCACAAATAATATTCTTTTCTCAACAGCTAAAGTTTTAATTTTGGACTTAAAGGGTGTTTATCGACCCATTAGAGTATTACTTGATTGTGCTAGTGCATGCAATTTTATTACTGAATCATGTGTTAAGCTATTGGGGTTACCTATAAAACAAAATATGCTCACTGTGAATGGGGTTGGCCATTCCGTGACCGAGCACTTGGGTTCCGTAACTTGTAACATAAAACCATTAAATTCAAGTAAAAGTAATCAATTCAAATTTGAAGCTTTAGTGTTGCCATCAATATGTGCTGACCAACCTTCTGAAATTATCGACTTCTCGCAGTGGTCACACATACAGAATTTGCATCTTGCTGATCCTGATTTTGCTACGCCTGGTCCTATAGACATGCTTTTGAATGCAGATATTTTCTCGTCTTCGTTACTGCCTGGTCTTAAGCATGGTGGGCGGGGTAAACCAAATGCATTAAATACAATTTTCGGTTGGATATTGATGGGAAGTGTTGACACCCCTCTCGACACATATAATAATAATAAAAATTGTTTTTTCGTTTCACCATTGTCGAATTTGTCGTTAGAAAATTCTTTAAAAAGGTTTTGGGAAGTGGAAGATGTCTGTTCTCCAAATAATAAAATTTTGTCGAAGGAAGAACAGGAATGTGAAAATCATTTTGTCGAAAATTATTATCGTAATCTTGATGGTCGATTTGTAGTACCTTTACCCTTTCTCGACTCTACAAATAGACCTACCTTTTCGAACTCTCGTGAAATAGCTCTAAAAAGATTTTCGTCGTTAGAGCGAAAGCTAAATTTAAATTCTGAATATAGGAAAGCTTATGTCAACTTCATGACGGACTACCTAACATGTGGTCACATGGAAGAAGTAGCGCCACCTTCAACGGATGTAGGAAACTTCTATTACATACCACATCATGGTATTTTGCGACCAGATTCGGTGAGCACTCCTCTTCGCACGGTTTTCGATGCAAGTTGTAGAGACGCGAGAGGCCTGTCATTAAATGAAACTCTACATGCAGGTCCTAAGCTACAGACTAACATTTTCGATTTGCTCGTACGTTTCCGTTGGCATGCTGTCGTTTTTACTGGTGACGTGAAACAGATGTACCGGCAAATATTAGTTCGTAGTGAAGACGCCGATTATCAGCGTATCCTCTGGCGCCCCTCTCCTAAAGAGCCTATACGGGATTACCGGCTTCGCACAGTTACCTATGGCGTATCATCAGCCCCATTTCAAGCGCTTCGCACAATGGCACAGTTAGCCTTGGACACTACTAAAGACTTTCCATCTGGCTCTACCATCCTTGGTAGAGACATTTACGTAGACGATATTGTGTCAGGTGCTGATTCCGTGGAGCAAGCTCTACAATTGCGATCCGAGCTCACAAATATTTTGTCATCAGCTGGTTTTCATTTGAGAAAGTGGACGTCTAACTGTAACGAATTTTTTGTTGACCTTCCATCGTCTGACTTGTATTCAGAAGACTTTAAGCATTTCGAAGAATTAACTGATGTGTCACTCAAAATTTTAGGACTTTTAAGGCATCCCCAATCTGACAGTTTTCGTTTTCGTGTCAGTAACAATGATGAGTCTAGGTGCACGAAACGCATCATCCTTTCGAACATTGCACGGATTTACGACCCGTTAGGATTTCTCGGCCCAGTCACTTTTTATATTAAATACCTACTACAGTTACTTTGGACTTCGGGTGTTTCGTGGGATGATCCTGTGCCTTCTCACATTGCAGATGAGTGGTTGCGCTTTAAGTCTCAATTGTCGTCGTTAGTTACCATAAATATTCCTCGTCGTATGGTAAATTCAAATACTTCATTGCAGTTACACGGTTTCTGTGATGCTTCAGAACGTGGCTATTGTGCAGTCACATATTTTCGTTGCGTCGATGTCAACGGTACTGTATCCGTTCAATTTTGTTGTGCAAAGACGAAAGTTGCACCTTTGCGCAGGTTGTCGATTCCTAGATTGGAACTTTTAGCCGCTGTCCTACTGTCCACTCTGATAGAGTCGGTGATGGTTGCTTTAGAACCCTTTCACGCAGTTGAAAATATTTTCGCGTGGTCTGACTCTACTGTCGCTCTAGCATGGATCAAGTCTTGTTCATCTAAATGGAAAACCTTCGTTGCTAATAGAGTCAGCCACATTCAAAGTAAAGTAGCTCCAGAAAATTGGCGTCATGTCAACTCTACATCTAACGCTGCTGACTGTGGTTCCCGTGGAATGCTTCCCGCTGATCTAGCAGATTGTGACATGTGGTGGAAGGGCCCTTCATGGCTTATAGAGTCAGAAGAGAAATGGCCGAAGTCGTTGTCGTCATCCATACAGGACACGGACTCTATCGAACAGGAACAGCGGATACATAGGCTTGTGACATCTCAAAATTTAAATTTTGTCGATGAATTACTTAATAGATTTTCGTCGCTTTCAAAATTAAAGCGAGTCTTGTCGTATTGTTTTCGTTTTTCGCATAATTGTAGGAAATCTTGTCGTAAAAATAAATTAATTGGTTCATTACAGCCATGTGAGCTTAATAGAGCTTTCATGTTTTTGGTAAAACACACTCAATTAAATTCGTTCCCACAAGAATTAGAGAGTTTGGGTAAGGAGTTGCCTAATGCGTTACCTAAACCCCTGCGTAAGTTGTCGCCTTTCGTAGATAGCGCGGGTGTTCTCAGGGTGGGCGGTCGGCTGGCTAGAGCCAATGTAGAGTTCGACGTTAAACATCCCATACTTTTGCCTCGTAATCATAAATTAACATCTTTAATTATCGATGAGTATCACAAGAAATTCATGCATCCTGGTGCTCAGACTCTACATAATTTGCTCTCGCAAGAATTTTGGATCCTGTCGCCCAAACGTGCTATTAGGGACGTCATCTCCAAGTGCATCAAATGCTTTCGAGCATATCCTAAGCCCATTCCTGCTCCGCTAATGGGAAATTTACCATCCTATCGAGTAAACCAAACTAAACCTTTTTCGTCTGTCGTTATCGATTTTGGTGGACCTTTCGATATAGCTCTCGGTCGTGGTAGAGGCGTCAAGACCTTCAAGGGTTACATTTGTGTATTTGTGTGTACTAGTATCAAAGCGGTTCACTTGGAACTCGCTTCAGAACTATCGACGGAGGCGTTCTTAGCTGCACTAAGAAGATTTATTGCGCGTCGTGGTAGATGTGCCCACATTATTTCCGACCAAGGAAGAAATTTTGTTGGTGCCCATAACTATCTTCAAGGCCTTATGCAGAAAGCTGCGGAGTCTCAGGAGATTAAGTTTTCTTTTAATCCCCCTGGGAGTCCGCACTTTAATGGACTCGCAGAAGCCGGCATTAAATCTGTTAAGACTCACCTCGCTCGTGTCATCGGCACTCAGCGCCTCACGTTTGAAGAACTTTCCACCGTTCTCACACAAATTGAAGCAATATTAAATTCTCGCCCCTTAACACCTCTAAGCTCTGATGCCAATGATTTTTCGGCCTTGACTCCGGGTCATTTTCTGACTCAAGAACCCCTTTCGATTCTTCCAGCAGAGGATTTCGTCGATCAAAATATAAGTGTCCTCCAACGTTGGAAATTGATCCAGAAAATGCACCAGGATTTTTGGCGTCGCTGGCATTTAGAATACATCCATACGCTTCAACAACGTCAAAAATGGAATATCCACCAAAATAATATTACTCTCGGTTCGTTAGTGCTTATAATTAATGAACAAATAAGTCCACTTAAGTGGAGTTTAGGTCGAATCGTGGCTCTACATCCCGGCTCCGATGGGATCTCTCGTGTAGCCACAGTGAAGACAGCCTGCGGGCAATTTAAAAGGCCATTGGTAAAGCTTTGCCCTTTACCCGTGGTCGAATAATTTCTCGTTTTCGTTTTCGTATTATCGTTAGCTCTATCGTTAGTTATAATACTTGTAACTAAATATTTTCGTATTTTCGTCGATTTCTCGCAACTTAATACAAAATAGCTTTTCTCGATCATTCAAGCTGAGCTCTCTCGTCAGTTTGTTGATACAACTACCTTGTCGTTAGTGTAAAATAAGCAATTTTCGTTAGATTTTGTCGATTTTTTCGGTAAATAGCTAGTATTTAGGTGGGCGGAATGTTCACGTTTGTCGATGGTTAAAAATATTTTATTACTCTGTGACAGTTTGTTGTCTATGGAGAGTCGTTCTCTCGTCTTCAAAAAGTTAGCATGGCGGGCGCGCGAACTTGCTAATTCCAAAATTGTCGTTTTCGGTTTTTTTTATCGTTTCTCGTTTTGTCGTGGCGAGCACTTAGTGCAGGAGCCTAATTATATTATTTGTCGAGTCCAAACGGGCTAATTTATCGTTAAACAATACATTATCATATGGGACTGATAGTGGCGAAAAAGGGTAGCACACGTGGAAGATACAGAGGCCATCATCAAGGAGTTTGGAGAGCGAAGCACTGCTGTAAGTCTGCGCAGCGTCAGTTAGCTCATATATACAGTAAGAAGAAATTTCGGTGAGTAACCTTTGTAATCGTAACCGTGTATGTACCTGATTCTGCATGCTATCAGTCTCTCGCTCAAATCATTACAGTCCATTAGTCTTGTCGAAGGGTGCTTCGGCTAATAACTGAAGCACAAGATTTGGATAACTCCAAATCAAAACAATGGCGTATTTATGGTTAAGTGTTTATGGCGATTCAGCAATTGAAGTGTACCGGTTACTTTTTTCCTTACCTCAGTTACGTTATGTATTATAAAAATTACAAATTCGTCAAACAAACAACTTAAGGGTAGAGATAAAATCGCGGGATGGTACTGCTCATGCATAGTGGGAAAAAGAACCTTGTCCTGTTGTTCCCATATAATGTGTGTTATATGGTTCTTGGCATGGGCTCGACATCAGGAAACATTGCCTTTATCACCAGCGGAATTTTTAGATTCAGTGATTGTCAGACATGTTATAGAAAACTAAGCCAATAATGAATTTTAACTTTTGGTTTAGAGTAATCGGGAAGCTGTACCCGCTGGTGGCAAATAATTTATAAAACAACCTAGTAGTTTGCTTTTGCTTTGATTTTTTTTTAATTCAAACATACCCGTTATTAATAAATCAAGTACCTATGCAGCACATACACATATGGCATAATATACGTATTTTTAATGCATTATTTTTTTACGGTTTTGAACTCAAATATCTCAGGAAGTATATCACTTACAACATTTTATCACGGAATACTTTTTAATCGTAATCATTTAGCCTATCGATTGACATATGTTTCATCAATGTCCGCCGAAACGAAGTTTTTTGCTTTATTTTTCTACAGTTTTGAACTCACTTATCTCAGAAAGTATATCACTTACGACATTTCATCACTGAATACTTTTTGATCATAATCATTTAGTCTATCGATTGACACATGTTTTATCACTGGCCGCCGAATCGAGTTTTTTTCAAAATGGCGGACTTGTAGGTGTGCCAATTAGGTTCGATGCCCTTTAGTTAACTACTTAACACATGTAAACCGAACATCAAACATATATTTTTTTTATTCAGTCAATATGCGCTTTAGAACTGTATTTAAATTTTACATTTTAAATTTTCGCGCGTAATTTGACGCTAAACACCCAAAGGTATGACGTCATACGGTGGAAAAATGTCACTGACTCAGACTCAGAGTCAGTTGACATGATGAGAAAAAATATTGACAATTTTAGACCGTGTGACGTCATAACATGGCGACATCCGTTTCGCATAGTTTAAGAACAGATAAGAAATAGTGAAAATTTTGAAATTAATTATAAAATTTATTTTATTATTTTATCCACTGAAACTAAGTTATATAATATTCCGACTGCTTATTGCCTAAACCGTCTCATCTGTATATTTTTAGATTTTTTCTCATATGGAGAAAACACCCTGTTAAGGTCCTTAATTTGCTATGTAAAAATTAATACCTGTATATTTCCTTGAAATACTTATTTCTTATATTGACCTTTCTTATTTTAATTTGATTTCAGATGACATTAAAGAACAATCAGATGTACAGGACTTATCAACCCTGGATAATAATGTGGATGAACAAAAACATTCACCCAGACTTCGACACGGAGAGCAGAAAAAGATTAAAGTAAAAAGAAAGAGAAGGAAGACTGCAAATGACATTGATAGTGATTCTGATTTACCGATTGCACATCTTTCCAAGAGTAACGATGGAACTGTAAATAATGGAGAGAACTTGGAGAATGTTCAATTTTGTGTTGAAGGTGTGTTGCATGTTCATAATTTTAATTTTAAGAGTAGTAGAGCCTAGAAAAATGAGCTGCACATGCCCCTCTGCCCCTAGCGAAAGTGAAGTATATAGTACTACAGCAATGCAATTCGTTTGGAAAATTAGATAACCAAATGAATCCACTTGCTTCTGACATGTAATAGCCACAATGACGTCGCCCCGTGAGTGGCAGTTGGTCGGCGTAATAATATATCTTAGTATATATATGTATATCGACGCTTGAAAGGCAAAAATTACCAAGCGACATGTTGACAACTTTACACTAGAGCATTTTAAAGTTAAAATTTTAGAAAAAAAAATCGTAAAAAATCACGTATTAGTCATAGCTACTTAATTCTAATGAATTTTACATGCAGTTTTAATGCTTAATAAAGCGATTTTTACGATTTTTTTTCTAAAATAAAAACTTTAAAATGTTCTAGTGTAAAGTTGTCACCATGTCGCTTGGTAATTTTTGCCTTTCAAGCGTCGATATGTAGTTCTTTTCTACTTCAGTTTCACCTCTAAGGGTGTTCACGGTTCATTATGTTTTAATGAACACGATGTGGTGCCCTTTCATTCATTCTTACCTGTGTTCTTATTAAAATATTAATTTTATCATATAGTTCCTTTAAAATTTGAAATATATTGATAGAATAAAAACATTTCTTTTAGAGCAACATCCAAAACAAGATATCAAGCAATTATCAGAAAGAAAAAGAATAATATTGACCTGTGGAATTGTTTTAAAAGAGACAACTGCCTGCCCCTTCCGGCATCATAAAAGCTGGTTCCAATGTTTTTTTTGCTCCCAAGAGTTCATGGCAATCAATATGCTGCGGCATCATATACTAAACTCACACAGTGACGTTGAAGAGGAGTTGAAAAACATTAAACGCTATCCCCGATCTCTACAGATAGATATTTCCGAACTGAAATGTCTTTCCTGCGATCTGCCATTGACAGATGTGGAAGCCATGACTCGACATTTCGAATTTAGCCATCAAAAAGTAATCTACAAAGAATGTATCGCTGATTATAAAGTGGATTCTAGTCCGTATACTTGTCATATTTGTAATCAAGAGTTCCACGTGTTCAGAACGCTGACAACACATTTGAACGAGCATTATGCTAACTGTATCTGTGATGTGTGCGGAAAATCCTTTTTAAACTCGAAGAGGCTAAAAGTGCATAAAAGAACGCATGAAAAGGGAACGTACCCCTGTAATGAGTGTGGAAAAGTCTTAAAAACGAAGACATCAAAAGCGAATCACATGGAAAGTGCACATTCGAAACGCGTAGTCAAATGCCAGATATGTTTTAAGCCTATGAAGCATTATAATGATAGGATTAAACATATGTCTGAAGTTCACAATATTACACATAAGTTTAAATGCTCCATTTGCAGTCGGGAGTATAATATTAAGCATTACTTGGCGACTCATATGCGTCAAACGCATGGTCATAAGAATAAAAAGTGTTTGGAATGTGGCATGGCCTTTATAACTAATCACTGTTTAAAAAAACATATGCTGAAGCATTCTGGAGAGAAACCATATTCTTGTCCCCTGTGTTCTAAATCTTATGTACGAAATTCAACTCTAAGGGAGCATATGAGAGTGCATGAAGCTAATAAAAAGACTAATTAAAGTCTGAATATTATGATCAGGCTATGTATAATGTAAGAATATACAATTTCATTTTCTTGTACCTAAATTTCAAATTATAGGAGAATAAAATATGAGACAAATCATTATCTATAATTCCTGCCTACTAATTTAAATACATAATAATTATGTAAGTATATTTAAAAAGAAATAAGGGTACACTGGGTTTCAGTGTAATCGAAATCTCGTTTTCCTATGAAAATCTCGCTTTGAAAGAGCATGAAGACATACTAATAAGCAGCGACTGATCAAGAGATCTGACCGCCCTAGGCTAATTATGAGGACGCGCCCCCGTAAAAAAAGTAGTGAGTAGAGTAGTAGTGTGAAAATTTTAAGATGGTTCATAAAAGTTTTCAGATCGATCTGCAAGCGAAACTAACGTTGTCCTTTAATCTGCATGACATTCAACCTTAGGGTGGCAAACCATTTTTTAAGCTGATCGTACATAAAGGCAAAGTACCTCATTAAAAAAACACGGACACACTAACGCGCTGTCCTACGTGGGCGAATCAACGCGAACGCGAAGCGACACGGCGCGAAGCAAAAATAACAAACACTCGAGATGTATTGAGGTGTCCTACGTGACCAAAAGCACGTAGGGGGCGTTGCGGTGCGGCGTGATTTGAAGCGAACGCGATCAGTTGGTTTGATATTTTCGCGCGAACTTCAGCGGCGCGGCGTATGTCAGTGGCGGTGAAGTGACAATTCGCGTGCACGTAGGACAGAGGCGCCGCTTCGCTCCGCGTCGCACTAAATTCGCATCGGATCGCATTCGCGTTGAATCGCCCACGTAGGACACGGTGTCACAGAAACGCGCGTATAAGTGAAGATTATTAGAACGAAGTTCCTTATCGCGCGTTGCGAAAGGGGGCTAGACGGAAAAAATTAAGAGGAAAAGTTGTAACGACACTTTTTCTCGTCGTTTATTAATTAAAGCGAGTACTTGGCGACCAGAAATGTTCGAGGGTGCGACATCAGTGATACTGTACAATCATAGTATGTGGCTGTCTTATTTACTCTTCGGTATTTTGCATAGGCACAACAGGGATATCTATATTAAGATCATGCACATTAAGTTATTATTGCTATTTCTCTTGTCATGCCAATTAATATGCGGAAGAGCGACAGGGATAGAATAAATCTATCACTGTCGCTCTGACAAGACACTTGTCAGGAGTGTTTGGCAATAAACAATATTAGGAGTTGATTTATCGTTTTTCAGTACAAAATGTATGGAAAATGTTTTTAGCGTTTTCTGACATTTCTAGTGCTCATACCTTAAATGGTCCCATAGAGTATTTTGATTCCCATACGAAGTAGGATCGATACGCATAATTTTTTTTTTTTTGGATTTTAGCACTTTTCGCTGACCGTACATTTTCTCAAAAATCTGTGAATGCTGTTCAGAATATCTTAAAAACTTATGGATAGTCTCGTAGGAACGTTTTCCTATAACTATAATGGTTAAGGTACCTGCCCTTACTGACCCGTCTCAAAAACGTCACAAAAACGAATATAAAAGCTACCGTAAAATGCTGCAACTTTGCCTGGATTTTGAAGTTTTTGGTTAGTATCTCTGAATCTATTTATTGTTATTGCTATCAATGACAACAAGGTGGAAAACATACCTTATGCCTTGCCTAATATAACCCAAATTTGTTTGAATCTTGCAGTTTTTTCAAATCCCAAGCTCTCAAAGTTATAGGCAAAGATGTAGGTAAAATTCGCAACTTTGCCTAGAAGGATATCTCAATAAATAAAATATTGATCTTCTCAGCATTTTTTCTTCACATGCTTGAGTTATTGTACTTTTCATTGAAAGTCAAATTATTGCTAGCAAGTTGATATATTTTTTTTCTTATTTAATAGGCAAAGTTGGAGATGGTATCACAAACTTGCCATACCATAATATCGTTAACATTAGGGTTGTCAAAATAATAAATATTGATTACTTATATTATAATAATTTTATTGGGTTTACCAACATTCACAAGATAAACGACTATCATGATGGTAATAGTGTCAATATAAGTGTTCTTCACTCTAAAAGTATTATGTAGGTACAACCTTGGTATTAAAAACATCAATAGTATACAAACTGATGACATAATAATAAATAACATAATTATAGGCCGGAACCCGTTTAAACTAAATGTGGCATTCAACTTCAGAAGCACAAAATGTGGTAAACAGAAACAGCCAAAAAAAAAACTTTCCAAAAATCTTATCACCCAAAATATAGTTTGGTTAAGTCAGGTGCGTTATATTATTAAATGTTACATAATTAAGCTTAAATCTACAAAAAGAGGTAAAATTATGAATTTATTCGAAGAAGGAAATCTCCAAAATCCAATTCTATAAATTTTTGTATGCATAGCTATTAGCTACACTAACCATATATGCTATAAAATAATCATACTACGTGGACGAAATCACGGACAAAATCTAGTTTTAATTATATTGACTAATAGGAACATAATCTTTAGGTGCAAACTTATATGTATAAGACTCATATTTTTGGTACATATTAGGTACATTACTATATTATATGTGACAGTAATTACTATTATAGTATAAAAAAATGAACTAAAAACAAAAAATATTTGTTTGAATAACTTAGTTGGACACTGATATGCAAAACTGCGTAAGCCCAAACTAAAGCCATTTTGAGAAAATGGCCGCAAATGTCAAGATTTCAAATGTTTTTTTTTTTGAGAAAGTAAGCATTACATCCACTAAAACACTTTTACGAAATATAGTTAAGCTCTTTCTTTCGATTGACATCAGAATCTATTTTATTTTTTATTTTTGTGGATTGACACTTTTTGCGTAGCTGCGTCCAGTTAAGTCATAAAATTTTTGCTTATTGTATGTTATACTTAGTAAAATTCAAATTAAATATGAAATGACCTCGTCTGGAAATTTGAGGATCCGGTAATACTGCAATAACATCATTTAAATCTTGTACAGCATATGTCTTCAATATTTGGGTAGGTGAAAACTGTTCCCTTATCATGCTTTGAATTTTTTACCTTTCGTACAAATTTTACCGTGGGAATTTTATCATTTATTGATAAAACTTTCCCTATAAAGTGTTTAAGACTTTTTTTGAAGCGAATTTAACTATAACCCAGCTATTTACTTGAAATTCAAGAGATCTCTCCATGTAAAAATCGATATCACTTAGTCCAAAAGGTATGTTTTCTTGTTCTTCTTCTTCCTGTAAATATGGCGCTATATAATTATCCAAATTTTCATAATCGGAATCGTCTGCAGCATGAAAAGAAGTATTTGATGACAGACTTGAATCGCTATTGCAGATAATATGTTTCTTTTTCCTTTTCATTTTAGATGATTGTCCTTTTGGAGTACTGGTTTGTTTTCTTTTTCTTTCATTTTTTTGTGTATCTATATTTCGTAACACTATTCTCTTTTCAGGTGAAGCTTCTTTTATAACTATATTAGACGTAATAATTACTTTTGGGGTTTTCTTATTCGGAAAGTTTTGACATGGTTCAGAGTCATTCTGAGGCAGATCAGTAATTTTCTTCTGCAAACATTCCGGCGCATCTCCGTAGAATGGAGTATTCAATTCGGATTTCTTTGGTAAATTTTTCAAATAATGTACAGGCATGAATTCATTGAAATCTGCTGCTAAAGGCTGCAAATTAATATTTAAGGCACTTGTGCATAGCTTGTGAAGGGTTTCAGGGTTTTTGCGCTCCGATGAATGAACTAATGGTGCCGAGCTCTCTGCCAATCTACTGTCATGTTCCAGGTCATAGTCATAGGTATCGATACACGATAGCATAACTTTTTTTAATCCTGAGCTTTTAGTTTTAGTATGTTTGACTTTTTATTTCTTCATAGTTATTTTTGAATCTTTTTTTAAATTTTTAGGTTTTGTTAGCTCTTCTGCTTCTTCTGTTGATATGGATTTACCAGGTATGACTGTAAGTTTTCGGTTTTGTCCAGTTTTGATTGGTTGTGATCGTCGGTTTCGCTGTAAGAACTCTAAGAGACTAGCATCAAACTGACGATTTTCTTGGTTTTGTACTGTTGGTATTTTTATTGTCACTCTTGAGGGATTAAAAGGAAATATTCCAGATGCTTCAAAGCCTTTACGCAAATTATTTTCTTTAGTTATGTCAATTCTAGCCATAAGTTCTTTCAGTAATTGTGGAAAGTGGCATTTGTTAATTGTGTTTACATTGCTGTATGTTGTTTTATAATCTGTTAAAATTTCACGCCAATGTCTTTTCATAGGCCCAAAAAATGCGACATCTAGTGGTTGCGTTATGTGTGTCGCATTTTTGGGAAGAAAAGCAAATCTGATATTTTGACGTTGACATATTTGAATTGTTTCAACGCTTAGGTGAGATGACAAGTTATCACCGATGATAACTTTGACACCATCTCGTGAGTTCGCCCATGGTAAAACAATAGTTTTGAACCAGTCATCGAAACACATCATATCGAACCATCCCGATTTTGTGCGGTTATAACGGGCATTTTTTGGACCATCTTCACACCATTTACACCATAAATGTTCTGCCTTATAGACTATATAAGGTGGAAGACAATTTCCGTCAGCAGTTCCACAAAACATTATTGATACTGCACTTTTACTGGTATTAATGACTCGTTCAGGATGTTTTACTCCTCTTTTAAAAATACATTTTTTTGATCCTGGGTCATCGCTTAAATTCGTTTCATCAAAATTTAGCATATTGCTAGCGGGAACATCTTTAAGAGTATTTTCAAGATTCTTAAAATATTCATTTATTTCCTCAACTGTTTTTGCAGCACGATTTCTTTTTATATTTTGTGTAGCCCTTTGCGAAAAATTGTGTCGCTGTAGAAAAGCACGGGCCCAGCGCTCACCCGGCATTTTTCCCTTAAAAAGATAGTCTTTTCCGCTTTTTAATAAGTAGTTATGGACAACAATGCGCAAGTCTAAAAGAGTAAGAGGGGAGATATTCAGCCGAAAGATTCACTACGTCTGCGATGTGGTTTTCTTCCTCAGTTGACAATTCTGTAGGTCGACCAAATGGTTTGCTATGCACGTTTTTGGATTTATTTATAATTGTCCGACGCGGAATTCCAAACCGTTTTTCCGCCTCATACGATGAAATTACTTTCTTTCGCACAAGATCTACAGCAACTTCTAACATATCTGATGAGTAATCCGCATAATTACGAGCTCCTTGTTTTCTTCTGCTACGTTTTTTTGGGTTTCCCATATTCCCATATAGCTGCAATAGAATTGTTATTATTAACTTAAATTCGCTTTATCAAAATTATAAGTTCAGCCACGAAAATATGTTCTAAATAGATCTTTGCATAAACATAGGTACACATGTATGAATATAAATATAAAGAAGTTCTAATTTTTACTTTGAATTCAGTTGATAGTTGATAACCCGTCAAGTGTAATTGGATTTGGCCATTAAAAATTCGTTAAGATAAATCAAAGCTATAATTACTTATTTACTGTAAAAAAATCAAATTAATAATATTTTAAGATGACAGACAGACCAACAGTTATTATCTGGGTCACGTTTTGTATAGGCACGGAACCCAAAAGTCATGAATTTAAAGCAAATGGGACACGTCTATACCTAAACAATTTTTATTAATAAAATTTGATTATTGACAGCCCTAGACCCAATGATATTATAAAAATAGAGGTAGATATGTTACTAGCGCGCCGAAGATGAAGAGCGTAACTTGGGCTAATTAGCCCAACTGCTCGCAGTCGCTCTGTCAATACTCTGTCGATACGCACGCTTTTATTGTTGCCAGAAATCCTTGAGATTTGACATACAGCGTTAAAATGCCCTCGTGTATTATGCGTAAATGCACTAATTACACAAGTAAAAGAATTAAAATTCATGGAGTAACATACCACACGTCAGTTATCATGATTTATTGCATTTTATATAATTTCAATATTTCTCTAACAAAATAAATATGGCGGCATGACAACGCCGGCCGAACATAGCTGCCGTCCTAACGAAGAGTGCAATAAGTCCAGGTTTTGGGCAAATTAACTTTAGACCATATCTGTAACTACATAAGGTCTTAAATCAATTTGCCCAAAAACTGGACTTATTGCACTCTTCGTTAGGACGGCAGATAGGGCGGACATAGATTAACATATACAGAAGTGACGATATATCGATGCTGTCCCCATTTGTATGTTTATTGTTAAGTACAGAGATAATTTTCTCACGAGTACACGTACCTATTGTAATAAAGCCGTACCGTATTAGTATCGAGTATTGTAATAGAGCTATAATAATCTATACTAATATATAAAGAGAAAAGATTTGATTTTTTGTTTGCATTGAATAGGCTCCGAAACAACTGAACCGATTTGAAAAATTCTTTCACTGTTGGGAAGCTACACTATTCCCGAGTATCATAGGCTATATTATATTTTCAAAAAAATTAGGGATTCTGAATAAAACTCCAATAATGTAACCCAAGGTGTAAAAAAATAAGAAAACCGAAGCAAAGCGAGGGCGGTTACTCGTATAATATAAATTAAAAAGTATATAATACTTAAAACTATTTTGTATCCGTCGATAAGCAAATAGAAAAATTTAACCCTTATTGTAAAAATATTCGTATAAAATATATATAATATAGTAACCCTTAGTGTAAATATATATTAGATGTGAAGTATGTATTGATGAGTTGTTTACATGCAATAAATAGTGGTTTCATAAATTAATCGTATTCGTATTGAGTACGTCTTTCACCATACGCGATTAAGGTTCAACCACAGTAAAGGAATCTAATATATTTATACTGTGGTTCAACCTACCTACAGAATAAGTAAAATGCTATGTAATAAGTTAATGAATAACACGCCATACCTACTGCTTAGGCTGACATATACATGAAAAAGGTCGTGGTCCCTATAAGTTAGCGTATTTACTTTATTCGTAAATGTGTCACCATATTTAATATTTCATCACCGAAATCCCAAAATATTGCATAAAATAGTTTTGAAATTACAACTTCCTTCCTTAAGTTTATTTTTAGGTACTTTCAATCTACTGACTGTACTGAATTTGTTAGTCTTTGCCGAAGCCAACCTTCAAATCATCTGCACGATAACACAATATAAGAATCTAACAGTAACGTAACTCGGGCCGATTCTCGAAAAACTTGCCTACGCGTCGCCGCGCGCTAGGGCTGTCCGCCGACAGTATTTTAATTTTATCAAACGACTTGAGTTTCTTAGTAGTTTTGTATTTAAAAATGTTATATTTTATATTTTAATAAATGCAATTCATTGTGAATAAAAAGGAAGTGTTCCATAAAAGTATATGTTGTGTTTTTATTAGTACTGTGAAGGTTCGTAAGCCTTCAGTATTGTATTAGAGACAGAGACTCTTAGGGCAGGGTAAGGTTCTTCGGTGGACTTATGAAAAATAAACAATTTAGGTACCTACTTATTGCAATACGTACTTGTTTTTATTTATTTTTTATTTATCCTACATGCACTGATCTCCTTCGGCAGGACCGAAGACCTTGAATAATTTGATTTCTTATTAATAATTACAATACAATAATAAAGTTAATATTAATCAATAACGCAATAATTATACAATACCTACTACCTAAGTTACTTACCTACAATAATTATATATACCTACCTACAAGTACGTATTATATATTATATTATATAGTATTATATATACTATATAATACGTACTTGCAGGTAGGTATAAAAATAGTGTCTTACCTTTCGGAGTCTCCAGGTAACGTAAACAATGATATTCCTGGGTGACTTAATGTCGAATTAAAGCACCCAAAAACAGCACAATAATGTCTACTATTTCTGTTGCCTTCTTCTACTGCCATCTTAAGTTAAATTTTTATAAATCCACACCCGCACACGACCATACAGCTCAACCAGAGTAAAAAAACTAAAAAAGTTAGTTATTTGTACCGACCGGACCGTGGTACAAGCTCCGCTCGTTCGCCTGTCGGCAATCGCCACGCAGCGGCCGCTGTTGCCTACATATCGCACGCGTATTCGGATGTGCGTAGGTATAATGCGCGTTTCGGCCGTTTGTATGAAGAGCGACTACTGTTAGATTCCTATATTGTGACGATAATCTCCACAATATTGTGGAAATGGGCAGAGTTGCCTACTCTAAATTTTTTTCGATATCTTCACAGTTTTTAGTTTAGACCACCAAAATTAAATCTAGTTTAAACTGAAAATCATGAGGATGTGCAGATTGAAAACGAGTCAGTTTTAGTAGAAATTGTTAAGATTTAAAGTTGATGTACGAATATAAGTATTATTTTCATAACGTAATATTAAGTTGTTTTGCACAATTTTATTTGTTGGCAACACTGGTCAACGTTTGGTTACGCGAACGACAAACACTAGCTGTCTTTTTCACTATTATAGTTTTAGTAAAACTATCCCTTTTACATAATTTACCAATGTAGTGATTGCCTGATTGGTGTAGGGAAACAAAAGATAAACGTGTGTGTGTTTCGGAACAAATTTTTCGGTTGACTTGTAAGGGCATAACGTATCTATACTAAAACATCATTGCCTAGACCCAGGCAAAGTTGAGTCACAGAAGTCACTAGAACACTGCACAACTTTGCCTACTATTTAATTTTAATTAAGTTTCGTCCTTTTCATTAAAGTATCAAGTAATAGTACATAAAAAATACAGTATTTTCTTACCCTGGAACCTAATCACTGCACGAAACCTCCGTATTTGTGGCGGAAACTGCGAAAGTTACAGGACACTAATAAAAAAGCTCTTACTCGTGCCGACTTTAATCGCACAACTGACAGACATTAATGAAGTTGCCATGTTAAAAAATAAAAAATATGTTGCCATAATGATGTACAATACTACCAAATGGTAGAAAATGAGCAACAAACTTATAAAACGCGAGATATCGTAATCGAAAAAAAATAGGCAAATTTGAGCCCACTTGGCAAAGTTGCAGCATTTTACGGTACGCTGTTGGAACACTTCTTGTCGAAAAATAAATAAAAATAATAATAAATATATAATATATATAAAAAAAACAAACAATATAATATAATGTAATGTAACAGTTACTATACAATATTGAGATAAAACATTAAATTAAATTAAAACATAAATTATTCATAAATACAAAACATGCAAAAAATCGGTCAATAGGGAAGCAGCCTGTATAAAGAAGAACGAGCGATCTTGCTCAAACGACGCGTCACGTGTGATACGGTCACTCCGGACACTAGTGGAGCGCGGGCTGCACCGGCTACCGGCAATGTACTTATGATTTAAACTTTAAAAAATACATCTTGTTATGATAGAACTAACGACCGCGCTGCGCCGCGAATGAAATTATTTATTGTAATCACTTATCTACACTCTGAGACAAACTTAACTCATTAGTTTTTAAGAGTGTTAGATAGATACAATTCTAAGACAATAGGTAATGTAAGCTAAATAAATAAATAAAAAAATCCACCCTGTATATAGAAAAGACATCTCAAACAAAATATGTGTTCCACCGCCGGCTTGCCCTCTGTTCTCTTTTCAAACTAGAAGCCTCGTTTGCACACTTGCCATAGAGTAACTTTGTATATGACACTTGCCGAACCAAGACTGCAAGCCTAACACCGTGTTCCCTGGTAGGACACCGCAACTTCCTCTACGTGCTTTTGGTCACGTAGGACACTTCAATACATCTCGACTGTTTGTTATTTTCGCTTCGCACCGCGTCGCTTCGCGTTCGCGTTGATTCGCCCACGCAGGACAGCGCGTAAGCAAGCTTATTTAGTCCATTAACACTCTAGTGGCTTGCCAAGTTCAAAGGCTCCTTATGATTTTTTCATTAAAAAATGGTGGGAACATTGCACAATAATTTAATTAAATTCGTTTTAGTTGATTTAAGTTTAATATTTTGTTTTCTTACCGATGATAAGTGCAATGCACACCCCCGAACCCGATGTTCGCGGTGTCTATTCTATACGCTAGTAATAATAGTTCAATGGTCCAAACGTGTTAAGTGATAAAAATCTACTTAACAGAAAATAGAAAAAAATCTAAATTACTTGTCTACTTGATTTCTAAATTTTAACTACTAAGTTGTCCGTTTACAACTTTACACGTATTAATTTACTTAAAATTTAGTTAACTACTTAGTAGCGATGCGCGATGACGAGATGTTTTTTTCGATTGTCTCGATTGTTCAAACATCTCGAGTAGTCATCTCGAGATGTTCTTCTCGGTGTCGATTGTCGATGCGAGATGATGACCGAGATGTTTCTCTTGATCGGAGCGATGCGAGATGTCTGTCGATTGGAGTCACATGCGAGATGATCGAGATGTTTCACTCGATCGGAGCGATGCGAGATGACTGTCGATTGGAGCGATATGCGAGATGACCGAGATGTTTCACTCGATCGGAGCGATGCGAGATGACCGAAATGTTTCTGTCGGTCGGAGCGTTGGGCGTAATGTTGGTAGCATTGAAATAGGAGTATAAAAATTAAAAGTTTTATAAATAATGTCGTAATATATGTATGTATATCGTTATTACATTTGATGAACTTGATAACAACGCTATTATTATTTAATATGTCCATAAAATGGTTTTTGAAGTATAAAAGACACTTATTTCAATTCTACCAATATTACGCCCAACTGCAAATTTAGTTGAAAATCACTATGTTCTCCCACTGCCCTAAGGTTGACTGGGAGAGAATGCTTTTAGCATTAAGTCCGCCTTTTGTATCTTTTATATTTTAAGGCGCAATGAAGAATAAATAAATAAACAGTATTGTTGGTGTCAGTCAGTCGAGTGAAGTAAATTAGGTAGGTAAGTAGGTATGTAAATTAAATACCGTGTAATTATTGATAATAATGATAATCAATTGATGTTCGAAATAAACATAAACTCAATTTTTATTATGTATTCATTTCTATTAATCTATTTATTTTAATTCAACAATAAGACCAATTAAGAACTTTGTATCGCGTTTTTTTCTAAAACTATTTTTTTTTTTCTAAAATAAAAGTAGCCTTAGTTACTCCTTGTTACATCAGCTATCTGCCAGTGAAAATCCCGTCAAAATCGGTCCAGCCATTTTAGAGATTAGCCGAATCAAACAGACAGACAGACAGACAAAAATTGTAAAAAATGTTGTTTTGGTATAGGTACCGTGTAAACATCCAAGTGCACTTAGTAAAAAGCGGTTATTTTAATATTACAAACAGACACTCCAATTTTATTTATTTTTCAGATGTATAGATTCAATTTGAGATAGTATTTAAAAATTACGTATGTTGGTCGCCGGCACACACGACTCTATGGTAGGTACGTATTATAGGTAGGTAAACTAACGAACGGCGACTAACGAAAGTAACGAGATCGAGTGTAAGCGAGCGAGCGAGAGGCGATAGCTTGATGACTCGAGCGGGTGGGAACAATCGAAAAACATCTCGATTGTTTTCTCGGTCAGCAAGTAATCGGTCATCTCGATTGTAAATTTCGGATATTCGCGATTGTCTCGATTGTTGAAACATCTCGCAATCGCGCATCGCTACTACTTAGTACATATAAACCGAACATTATTGCGAGGCGGATTAATCAAAACGCGCACTAGGCACTGAGTGACTGGCAAGTGGCACTCCGTTGCCAGCTCACCCACTCGCTCGACCACCGATCGATTCGAGTAACAAGTCAGTGTTTGTTTTATGCGCGCTTTTTAAAATTTTAAAATTTATTGGTAAAATCAGAGACTCGTCTCTAGGGACTAGACTGTCTCGGTCTAGTTGAAATGTGTAGCCTGTGTAGGGTAGATGCAGTGATGCTAGATTAGTGCATGCGAAGACACGATTTTAGTGCGCCCCCCCGATCCTCACGCCCTAGGCTGCAGCCTAATTAGCCTAAGGGTTAATCAGGCCCTGCTAATAAGATGCATTCTTTATCAGACATTAGTTTAAACCATTACTTTGTTTTTGTAATTATATTAAAAATAAAAAAAACCCCGCCTGCTATCAATAAAGCTATCATTTTAATTATACCTTTTTTAAATCCTTATGGTGAGCTCTTTAATTTGATACTCATTGCGTTATTCGATTTATTTTTTGTTTTTTGATACTTCAAGCAATGGCATCTCACAGCCACCATATTTTTTTTAATTTCACATATCTAAGAACACTTGGGTTATCAAGACGAATGTAACGATATCTTAATTATTTTGTTCAGCGGTTTGGAAGATATAAAGAATATTACATGCATACAAACACACAAGATGCGCGAAAAACAACCCTTCCTGGCAGTCTGGTAAAAAGCAACAAACATGTAGACAAGACTCCTTCCTTATGGTAAATGGTCGCCGCCAAGGAACATTTTTATATTTATATTCAGTCCATCATTAATCACTTCGGACATTATACACACAGATCAATGTTGATCACACACAGCACACAGGTCTTTCGAATGATTCGCGCCAAAAAACGGTCACTCTACTTCACTCCGTGGTAATTCTTTTTTATCTGTAAGTTTCTATAGTCTGTCATTTGTTGGTCATTTGACAAGATTGACATTTGATTTGACACTGACAGATTTATTTTTATTAAACAAAAATAACATGGCCGACATGATATTAGACGCCACCTTATTATTATTGTCGTATTTTACTAGTTTTTAAGTCATTGTTGTTATTGTAAATGTTTAAAATATGTCCCTTCAATCACTAAGTTTAAGCAAAGACTTATGTCGATGCTGTCATGCTGAGGGTTCTTTCGATGATCTCGCGCAGCCCTATTCGCGCGATGGTATGGAAGAGGTGTACTCCGATATGTTAAAAGACAGTTTGAATATAGAGGTGAGACTTCTTGTTTAATGCTCTTACAAACCTTTATTTGGCTTTCACACATTCGGTGCTATGGGTTGGTCGAAGGAGTGAGTTAATGGCAACAGAAAAATACAACAAAACAAACGTGTAAGCATGGATGAATGATAGACTAAATTGGGAAAGGGTTGTGTCTTAAAGCCAGTAGATGAGCAGATCTAACGTTGAGTGATCTACACTAGCGGTAGCGACGAACCTTCCAATTAACTGGCTCACAATTATTGCAACCAAACTCAATAATATTCAAGTAGGCATAAAAGATGGTAGTCAGCCACTTTTAGAACTTTACAATCTATTTCTGAGTTTACAATTATGTACCAGAAGTACCGCAAAATTTAGCGGTTTTTATATAAATGCGTTTATGCGGTATAGTTTAATATTAAGTAAACTTGGTATATGAGAACTAAATTAAACACAGGGGGTGTTTTGCCTGTACCCAATGCTTCTTCACTTTGCTATTCGTGCTTGCTTTATTCAGTGAAACATTTGCCGAATACGCGAATAAGTAAAATACGACGATACAGCCATAATAAAAATAAAGCGAATGTTTCGTTAAATATACCATTTACACATCAGTCTATTAGCTAAATAACATGAATACATGAACACAAATAGCAAAGTGAAGTGCCTGCACAACAGGTGGTAAGGATTCACATCATAACATATTTTACCTATCTGTAAACAAATGTCTACCAATACTACAATACTACATCAAACAACAGTTTCGTCAAAATAATATAAGAATATAAAGAAAGGTCTTAATTTTC
This sequence comes from Thymelicus acteon, assembly GCA_951805285.1. Taxonomy (NCBI): domain Eukaryota; kingdom Metazoa; phylum Arthropoda; class Insecta; order Lepidoptera; family Hesperiidae; genus Thymelicus; species Thymelicus acteon. The sequence goes on along the minus strand of OX638214.1, from coordinate 17,018,673 downwards.
TTACCTCATCTGTTGGCTTGCCAAGTACAATCCACAAAAGAGTTAGCTAAGCAGGTCTTGATACCAAAATAATGGAACAAAAAGTAATGTACAATATTACAGAATGTTTAAATTATTATCTACTATAAATACTACCTTATATATAAGGTATGATAATAACAATAATTTTGTGACATTATCAGTGCAAAGTTCCCTGTTAACTCTCACACATTGTATTTTCCTATTTAGTATTATAATCTAATATATAAAATTCTCGTGTCACTGTGTTAGAAGTTGAACTCCTCCGAAACGGCTTGACCGATTTTCGTGAATCTTAGCATGCATATCAGCTAGGGTGGAGAATCGAACAACATCTATTTTTCATCCCCCTAAATGTTAAGGGTAGTCCACCCCTGAATTTATTTATTATTTTTTTAAATTTTTGACAGAACGAAGTCTGTCTGGGCAGCTAGTAATATATATAAATATATAAAATTTTATAACAGTTATTGTGTTCAAGGTTAGCCCTGTACCAGGCCCGCTGTGCGTTGTGACATATAAAATATGCAAACAGTGCATTCAGAGAGTGCAAGATGCATACTTCTTCAAGAAACAGGTCCAGAAATGTGAGCTCTTGTTTATGGAGATATATAAAAGGACTCTTAGTGAAAATAAAGGTGTGTACGGCTTTATAATTTAGGTTTTTAAGAGAATAGTCAACAAACAAGTGTATAAGCCATCTGATAAGTGGCTGAGTAAGTGACCACCTCCCTATATACAATCACCTGCAGAGAAAAGTAACCCATCTGTATAAATATGTAAATCTAATAACAGACGGGTTACTTTTCTCTGCAGGTGACTGTACATCAATAAGAAAAAAAGGTATCACTGACATGTTGTCAGTCAAGAAAGAAGGAAGAATAAACCAGCTCTTAACGCCTGAATACAACAAGTCATTTGCTGGCTGATGTAAGGAGGGTGGTTGTACATAAGTTTGAAATGATTATCATAATTACATTTAGACACATTTAGTTAGTAATTAAATTAAACTAATCAGTTGTGCATGTTGTGTTTGCCTTAAAAGGTTAAACACCTAAAGATAATTAAGAATAGTTATAAGCTAAGTGATTTGTATGTTAACACACCAAATCAGAGTCACTAACGGTTAATTTAATCGCTCCCTAGTAAAGAATCACCATACAAATTCTGTACTAAGGACCGATTTAAGTAACCTTTAGTGACTCTGAGTTGGGGCATAAGTGTTTTAACCACTGGCAGACTAAAAATAAATAAATAAATCACATATTTAAGTAGTGTAAGTAAGATAACCTAAACTTAACCCAAGCAAATTGTTTATATTGATTGTCAATAAATGTTATTATTTAATTTGATTTCATTGTTATTTTTTATTGCAGAATTAGGCTTGAATACCACTGTTAAAGAGGAATTCTCAGATTCCACAGGTGAGGCTTAAAGTTGCTTTTTGTAAATTTTATATTTACAATAAATTATATGCGCCATAAATTAGAGGAGAAAATCAGAACTAAAATGTGTGTGACTGGATTCAACACATCAATGGCCCACTACGCTGCTTACCGTGCCCTACAAAGCACGTAAATGACTCAGAAATGTTTGCTACTAGAGTATTAAACATAATGTTAAATATTATTCTTCTAAATAATTCTACTTTTGTTTGTTTAGACGCCAGAGATGATTTTTCGCCATTGAATGACTTTGACGATGAAGATTTTTGTATGAAGTCTGAAGACAGTGAAGGTAATACTACCTTTTACTTATTTTTTATTGGTTATGCATTAAATTAAATATTTATGTGTTAATATGTTTGTTTCATGTAGATAATAAAAAAACTAACCCATTTTTTTACTTTTGTTACAGATGACGCAACACTTATACAGATAAAAAGTTCAAAAGCAAAAAGCAAAGCTGCCACCAAATCTAAGCCGAAGAAAGGAAAGGAGGTCAAGCCGAAGAAGATAAAGGAAGAAGTGGAGAAGGAAGGAGAAGTACCAACTGCGGAATCGAAGAAGAAGAAAGGTAGGTTTATCCCTTGTTACCAAGGAATATGTCGAGATAGAATGTATAGACCAGTTAATAAACAAAATTTTATAAAAAAGAATAACCAACTACAAAAAAATTGTCTTCAAACAAGGATCGCCATCTCCATAAGTACAAATAAATAAGTAGGTGTTTATCTGTGTCGCGGGTGGCATGGACGACACATAACAGATCACAATAACACCCATGATCCGAGTACAAATATTCATCTGTCACATAAATATCTACCCTGGCCGGGAATCGAACCCGGGACTTTCGCTTCACAGGCAGGATCACTACCAACCAGGCTGCACAACAGGCTGTACAACAGGGTGCACAAATAATATTGATCTCAATTCCTCATGGATCGCAACTGAAAAATATGGGACCAATCTGAAACTACCTATATCTTTTGAGATAAAAAGAAGACCTATTATTTAACTACTGCAGGTCATTTGACTGTACCACCTCGTAGTAAATACTATGATGTGTCTCTTTCGCTGTTAATATAAACGAAAAGTTATTTAAGTTGCTTAAAGGCCAACAAATAAAATGAACTAGGAACCATTCTACCTCGACTTATTCCTCTATTGTATTATTTGATGTTATTTTAATCGTTTAATTTTACTGTCTCGAAAACTTAATGAATTTTAAACCGTTGATTCTAGAATGTTATATGAATTAATATCATAATATTTATCATCATAATTATCATCATAATTAATATATGAATAAGTAGCAAAATATTGTAAGAAAACATTTTAATAACAATACAAGACTGTTCTTTCTTAATTATGCGCTTGTGCGTTTGCATGCGTGTGAGCACGGTTACGTGTATGCCACGCAAACCGGCTGCAACTGATTTCGTCCAGCTCATAGATATACAAGCTGACCGGGCAAACGTTGTTCTGCCAAAAAATTTTTAGGGGTGGGGGGATGAAAAATAGATGTCCGATTCTCAACCCTAGCTGATATGCACGCAAAGATTCACAAAAATCGGTCGAGCCGTTTCGGAAGAGTTCAACTTCTAACACCGTGACAAGAAAATTTTATATATAAGATTCCGTTGAAATTATGTATGAGCGATTCAAATTAAAAGGTTTAGAGTAAAATGCATAAACGCACATGAGCCAGCAGGCGAGCCATCTAGGGTTGTCAATTGACCGGGAAATTCGTACGCGATAAAAGACCGGGAAGTACTGGTTCTGAACCCTACAGCTAGAAAACGACGAGTCGTTAGCTGACTCAAGGAAGACGATGCTTGCTAGGCAGAGTAGGCAGGCTTCACGGAGAGATACCAGTAATGATATTAATAATAACATTGATAATATTACTAAACTAAACGTGGCACTATCTAATTGATTCGTATGTGGGATGCTACGGCATCCTCGAGTAATTGCTCGATACCGAAACTGACTTGTAATATAATATGAATGCACAGATTTTTTACTTGCATCAAAATACTTTGCGAGATCGATATCGCATTCATAACGAACTGTGATTGGGTCTATCGTGCGGATCAAGTCTATACGAACGCGTTAGAGACGGTGTCGCAGGGAAATTACGGACACCGAAATATCGTCAAACCCCTAAAGGATATATAAAGTACGGTCGATCTGCCCGCGGGTTTGTCCGCGTTTTCCGGTATAATAAGTATCCTGTATGTTATTCCAAATCACAGGTAGACCTGTGGGTTAAATATCATGAAAATCTTTTCAGTAGTTATTGTTATACGTGTAAGAGTACCAAACATCCATCCATCGTCATAAACTTTCACATTTATAATATTAGTAGGATAATAGGATTATACTAAACAATTCTCACTTAAATTCCTCCTCTATATCTCTATAATCCATACAGGAATCGAATGCAATTTTGTCCTTAGAAACTACGGAATAAATATACCCAGACTTGGAATAAAAATCAGTCAAGGAACCAAGAAGCTTGAGAACGAAGACGAACTGAAACTGTATTTTTCTGTCTTCAGGCGACCGGAAGAAGCTTAAGCTGATGGATAATTATACAAAAGAGGGTACAGAATACCGCTGTTCTCATTGCGAGGACCGATATACGAAATACGATTCCATGAGGTATCATATCAAGACTAAACACTACCTACGAGTACCTCCACGTTTTGCATGTGAAATTTGTACGGAGACATTCAAGACGACGGTCAAATTCACAGTTCACAAGCTTGAGGTACATGGGATCGACGATAGGCTCAAATGCAATGCTTGTAGTAGCGCATTCAATAAGAAAGAACAGTTACGCAGGCATATAAATCATTATCACATGATGGGAGAGAAGCACAAGTGTGAACACTGCGAATACGAGTCGTTTAACGACCAGGCACTGCAAAAGCACAAGATTAAACACAAAACGGTCAGGGATCTTCATTGCAAGTTCTGTAAGAAGTCGTTCTTGAGGAAATCCAACTTGGAATTACATGAACGGATACATACGGGTGACAGGAGGAAGGTGTGCAAAGTTTGTGACCAAGCCTTTGTACAAAAGGCCAGCTTGAATTATCACATGACAAAGTATCATCCTGAAGTGAATTTTTGAGTTCCTAGGATACGAGTATCGAATGTGGAGATTAATAAACTTTGTGACAAAGTGTCATCCAGAAGACAATTTGTAGGTTGCTTTAAGTATAACTTGGGAAACTTTGAATTACTTTGTATTAAGTAGTTTAATGATCCTCTAATAATGTAATCTCCTCTTGGTGGTGAATAGACACGTCTGCGTTTTAGTGGCGTTGAATCTCACAAGATTGGCTTCGCCCCACTCGGACACAGCCCGAAGTGTGAGATTCACACGAGGCACTATGGCTTTTCTTTCAGACTGAATTTCGTCCCGACTGGCCCTGGAACTTAGTAGGCATCTCTTTACCACTTTGCTATCGTCTATGGGTACATAGATACCGGGCATAAGCAGGTCATTTATATGTAGCAGAAATAGAGTGGCGGAGAGAACAGACCCCTGAGGAACTTCGGCATTTGTAGCCATCGTTTCCGATGAACAACCATCGACTACAACGCGGAAAGACCGGTCACTCAGGAAGTCCTTTACCCAGTGGATAAGGTCAGGGGATATGCCGTAAGATGGAAGCTTGCTTAGAAGGCTAGCATGCCATATCAAAGGCCTTCGAGACGTCAAGGGAGACACAAATATGACACATATAACTTTTCAATGTAATATTTTGTGTACAAATACAAAATATTACAATGAAAAGGTACTTTTATTCACCTGTGCCTTTTCTTTATAGGTAGCAAAAAGTGATCATAGTAGTACTTACATATTTTAATATGATAAATAAAGGTATAACTGCCAGTTGTGATTTTTCTTTTACATTACATGTTAAGGTTTAGTATTGATAAATATTAAATCTCCTCAAAAACATAAATGTGAAATGAGAGCTATTTAAAAAAAAGAATTGAGATCTAAACTTGACGTTGACACCCATATTCAAGCTTTGAATAACATGTAATTCAAGCTTTACATGTTCTTGTGACTAAAATTTTAGGCTTTTCGGTAAAACTTTGCAGAAAAGCTACCTGAATTTGGAGGGGGGGGTGGTGATGGAGGGGAGGGGGGGATGCAAGGAACCCACCCTACAATTTTTTTTTCGAAGGAAATGCAAACTTTTGTTTTTATTGAATTTTGAAATTCTAACTTTGATTCCACATAACACTCTAAATCACGGATGCCAAACGTCGAGAATGTGACGTTAAAATGTGAAACTGTTAAGAATTCGACTCTAAATACTGTGATACCACACCCTCAATCCTCTGCAACGCACGTAATATCGAGACATTTAGAAAAAACTAACCTAACCTCAAAGGACTAAAACAATACACTGTAACGTACGATTTATATATCGCTCGTCACATGTAGCCATAGTTATTGTTTTGTAGTAGAAATTCATTTAACTCTTCATATTTTGACATATTACCACAGATTGTTTAAACCTTCACACATTTGACATGTTTGCCATAGATAAAAAATTTCAAAATTTAACATAGCTTAACTAGTTACGCGACGTGTCGTGATGTGACGGGAGTTTAATGAAATCACTTAACTTATTTTAATTTGATTTTATTAATTTAAATACAAATAGAAATTTGATAGTGGTGTTTTTGGAAATAAAACTATTTATAAGACTTCATTGTTTATTTATTTTACAAAAGTTATTAAATTGCGTTTGGTAGAACTTATCATAGACATTGCCATACTTAAAAATTAATTACTCTGTGCAATTTTGCATAGACCTTGCGTATCTATGATACAAGCGACCATAGTCCTTTATGATCTACGCTCGTTCTTTTTCTGATTAAAAGCCGGCCTATTAATATGTCTTTTCGGCGAATAATTTGTTTTTGGGGTTTTTCTTTGTAAATTCGTTCGGAAGTACTTAATTACTTATAAAAACGATTTCCGCGTCGTGTCCACGATGGGGGGCGACGTATTTTTTTCTTTATAATACGTAAAACCGGCATCTTTTCGATGATCGCGTTGTTGACTTGTTACATAACGTAATGGAAGGCGCTATTGCGGTGAGTGTTTGGTTAATCATTGATATTTCTTATTCGAAATTCATAAAGCAAAGCATTTTGCAATGCATTACATGAGGATAACGTGTAGGTATTCCTTGTTACAGCTTCCAACTACGGATTTTTTTTCCAAGTACGGATTTTTTTTCACCGAGTATTTAAAATTTTCCCATAACCTTTACTATGAACAAGGACTAGATATCCTTTTTTTTTTCCTTTTCATTTTTCTTTTTCTCCCGGTGTTCCTTGTTGAACCCGCGGTTTGGTCATCACATTTGTGATGCTTTTGTTCAATATTCCTTTGTAATATCAAACATAATTTTTCTTATTTTTTTTTTTTCTCTACCCCGCTTTCCGTGGGTGAGTTCCTTTTTCCATGGTTTTTTTTTTACCTTCTGAGGTCAAGCCATTGTTCTTTTCCTTATTGAGGGCGAAGTATACCTTCTACCCATCTTCATTTGGAGCCGGGACTACGTACTCAAGATGAGATCCTCACCTCGGAGAATACCCTGGCAGTGATGAAGCAGCATTGCGGTCCACTGTTGAGGCGGGAAGCACCTTGAGAGGACGTGCCCTTTTATGCCTAAGTAATTCCATACAGGTACAAATTTGTGATACTTTCTACCATACACTACAACTTTTACGAGTAATTAAATTTAGAATGTTTAAATAACTTTAACTTAAGATAATATTACAGGATTTGTTTGTAACTGTTAATTCATACTTTGGTACGGATTGTAGCAACTTGATGCCAAGCCCATATTTACTGTTTTACAGGAATAAAAGGTTCTTTGATATTTATAATATTTTATTTCACTCCTCAACAGAATATCATGCTTAGTTTGTTATGCTTACCATATTAATTACTTAAATTTTCATACAACACTGTAGTATAAAGCCCGCTTTGAGATTAATAGTTCAATGTTTTATCCGGCTTTGTTATCCGTACTGTGAGGCAGGTGAATGGTCTCCTTGGCGCCCGTATTCTTGCTTTAGTTCTTTTCTTTCTTATATTTATTTAGGAGATCATCAGCTCATTATCATCTGAGCAAGGTTCGCCTACTGACGGGTACATTTATTTGGTGGGTTTGTGTTCTATTTATCTTTAATTTATCTCTATATTGTGGCCAGGCACAACACCCCCTTGTCTTTAGCACACATACAATTTTCCGGGGTTACAATTGGCCGCTCTTTTTAGGCCACAATTGGCACCCCCCTTTTCAGGCTACAACACTAAACACACCACTGCTTAATGACATGACAATGACACTTGACAGGCGACAATTTACATTTTTTCGCATTGACGTAAATACGTTCAGCCAATGACTCAATAAATCGATTACAACTCTTTTAATTGATTTACCTTCGTCAAAAATGTCGACGGCACCCCGCTTCGCGGGGTCCCTCCTTTCTCGTAAATAAAAACAGGAACCTAACTAACCTAATCCAACTATCTATTTGGTAAAACTATAGATCTAAGGAATCTGTGAAAACTGCTCAATATTTGTCTTAAACTAGTCTAAATTTATGTCAGGTTGTGGAGGAAGAAGAAAAATTTTGACCTCCGTATGGGGAGACACTACACCACTTCTACTATTATTTTAGGAAAATAATGAAAAAAATAATTATAATTGCAAAATTACATTATATGCACTTTTAGGGAGAATTTAGGGGTTTTTGATTCACAAACAGGCTTCCGAACGTCTCCGGCGCTGCGGGAAGTGCAGCCCCTCCGCCCTTGCGTAACAAACTGTAGGCACTCCATGCTCGCCTACGCAGCTTCGGCTTTTTGGTCGCCTGTGGCGACCAGCCTCAGCCGCTTCGGCTCACATGGTGCCTGCAGTTTGTTACAGCGGGCGGGGGCTGCTCTCCCTCCGCGCCTCCGGGGTTTACATTCACTCTAGGGGTAGGGCAGACTAGTACCACGTGGGGTCGGTGTTGACTAAGTCGGTTTTGTTACCATTTCGACCTACATCTGGAAATTAAAAAAATCCAAAACGGAACGGAATAACAAATTGTGTCATTTTAAAATGGTGGTGGGTAGATACGAAAACTATTCATTTAAAAATCCTAACGAAATCATACAATTATGAAAATACTTTGATTCTGCATTAGTATTTACAAAATACAATACTACGAGTAATAGATTCGATAGGTAATAAAAATATTTCTATTATAAGTATTAGTTACAAATTTTTAATTTGTAGTATTATGTCCCACCCACTTCCCCTTCTTACCTAGAAGAACGCTTTCAATATTTACACCTTACCCATGATCGGTTCCTTCGCTCCACTCATAATCTTTTGCTCAGTACTCCTACCCACTCTTCCTTTTTCTACAAGAAATCCTTTTCTGTAACTGCTGTCCGTCTCTGGAATTCCCTTCCTTTAACTATCCGTCGCTCTCAGTCCCTTGAGTCCTTTAAGAATCAGGTAAAATTATTTTACCTAGGTAGTCTTGACAACAACCGCTAATTTGAATCTTTAAACTAAAATTCTTAATCTTGTATGTTATATTAATATCTGTATTTATTCCTTGTATGTGTAAGTGTTATTTAATTATTATTCAAGTAGTTTATCTTATTTATTATATTGTCTGTGCACCCTACCCTTTTCACTTTGTTTTCTATGTCCTCTGCCCAAAGGTTGTCTGGAAGAGATCGCTCTATAGCGATAAGACCGCCTTTTGTACTACTTGTTATTTATATCGTATAGTATGTTCTAATGTATAAACTTACTCGGTGTGTACAATAAAGAGTATTATATTCTATTCTATTCTATTCTATTATGTTTGTCACGTAGTACCATGCGATTACGATTCGATTCGATTATTATTTCGATTCTGATTAGTATAATCGCTTTCATAGCTCTAGTAGTATTTACATACTCTATGACAGATGTCAAAATGGCGCCAATGGCGGTATGAATGTTTATAATATATCGTGAGAAAAGAAAAGTATTTTAGTTCATTTTAAATATTTTGGTGTCTCCCGCACCAAAAATTAGGCATGCTTGCATGGGTCCCCAAATTCTCAATGATACTTATAACAGTGACAAAATAGTGATATTTCATGTTTGCATAATGCATTATGTGATTTTAAAATAAGAGATTTCATATATTTCGGCTTTTATCAGTGCGAAAAAAATTGCATCTCCGCGCGCAAAAATTGCATCAAGATATCTTTTAGGTACCCCTGGGTAAGACGACACACATATATCTAGTAATATTCAGGTAGCCACCATTAAAAGTTTACCGGGCTTTTCTACACAGAACTTGGCACCCATTTAGATCTCAATTCTTTTTTTAAAAATTGGCTCTCATTTCACATTTATGTTTTTGATGAGATATCATTACTTTTTGTCTAGAAATTATAAGTGTTTATAGATAATTAATATACCAATTGTTATTTGTAAAATTACTCTATACTGTGCAATTGAATTATCGATTCACTAGTTTCACTAATCATCAATAATTTTCAGTTTTTAGAATCTTTCTTTTACATACGCTTAATAGTCTACCTTGATGCCAAATATCAAGTTTCTAGGGCATCTGGAACAGGGTTAGAGTTTTGATCTATAAGTCAGTCAGTCAGTGATAAAAATGACGATTTTCGGACGTTAATTACAACTAACCGTTTGAGGTGTGTTTATGTTTAGAGCATATACAATATGTATTTCGCAAGTAAATGAAATAAAATAAATGAGCCAAATTTGACAGGTTAACGTGGAACAGATTTTGAGTTATCGAGGGGGTCAAAAGTGGCTCCAAATGGTTCGTGTAATATTACACACGGTGCCGCTTGAAATTGGCTTGACACGCTACCGCGTGTCTAGATAAAAGAGCACATTGAGGATCATTCACGAAACTGATTTCTTGATTTTTATGTAGTGCTTAGGATTTGTTTTCTCAAGTATGACTCTTTTTAAATTTTTAAAATCCATCAAGAAATGACCGAGTTATTATTTAAGGTAGGCACTATTTAAGACGCGCGCGCTTTCTTGATTCTCTATGATGACGTCATTTCGCGCGTCGGCCGGGAGCCCCGCGCCGGGCGTACTTCCTCCTAGCTTCCTAGCTTACTCGAGCTCGTTGTAGTGGATGTTTTAAATATAATACGTATTTTCTTGGTGCTTACGTCTCACTTTTAAATTTGACATCGTTCTTATCATGAAATATTTTTTTATAAAAATAAAGCTGCAAGTTAGAGCCCATTGCATACATACGTAACGGGTTTTTTCCCGTACGAGACGGGACGTGAAGTTGGAAACATCGTTTCATAGAAAATGTATACGCATATGTATACGCGTATGTGCATACGCAGCGGAATCCCATACGGGACGTGGCACGTACGGGACAGGTCCCGTACGGAAAAAACCCAATATGTATGCATTGGGCATAAGGTACAAAATAATAATGAAGTTTGGCTGTGTTAACTTACACTCGGATTAATTGGCGATCGTGTTTTATTATTCTGTAGCCAAATTAAAAAAAAAAAATGCATCTAATTAGGTGTGGCTATTGTATCTAAAGTTTAAACTTATGTCCTGCTTGAATACTAACTGCCCTAGCTTCGCTTAAACTTATCTAGGTATTATAATATTAGGGAAACCAAATCAATTCAAAGATTAGCGAGAATACACAGACTTAATTTTATTATAAAGACACTTTAAAAAATATCTTATAAAAATTACCTATCTAAGCTTTCGTTCTGAAATTTGGACTGGAATAACATTTTTTTTGGAAAAAATTACAATTAGAACCGATTATGAGTTACAGAGAAACACCCTTATATCTTTTGAGATAAAAAGAACTAGTATTTAACTACTGCAGGTCAACTTGACAGTATCAACTCATACGATAGTAAATACTATGAGGTGTCTCTTTCGCTGTTAGTATAAATGAAAAGTTATTTAAGCCGCTTAAAGGGCAGCAAATATTCTACCTCGACTTATTCCTCTATTGTATTACCTGATATTATTTTAATCGTTTAATTTAACCGTCTCGAAAACTTAATGAATTTTAAACCGTTAATTCTAGAATATTATATGAATTAATTAGTGACAAAACATTCTAAGAAAACATTTAAATAACAATACGAGAATCTGTTCTTTCATATTGGTGCGCGTGTGCGTTTGCATGCTTGTGTGCACGGTTACGTGTATGCCACGTAACCGGTTGCAACTGATATCGTTCAACTTATAAATAATCCGTTGAGTCTATAATCTATTAGCCTGAAACCCTATTTGACGAGTACGACCCTGTAGCCTAGTTGGTAGCGACCCTGCCTGCGAAGCGAGGGGTTCTGGGTTCGATTCCCGGCCGGGGCAGATATTTATGTGACAGATAAATATTTGTACTCGGGTCATGGGTTGATTGTGATGTGTTATATGTGTCGTCTATGCCACCCGCGACACAGGTAATGAATACCTACTGCGAGGGTATGAGTGTGTTAGCGTTTAGCGTTAGCGTTTATTAGCGATTTAGATGAAATGAAATGAAATTAAATATCTTTATTTGTAGAAATGTGGTTACAAAGTTGGTCAAGTATTATGCAATCTATCTTACATTTGCCATATTATGGCGTACAAATAGTTTAAGTTTAATAAGTTTACATTATTTATTATTATATTTTAAATGAGAATATTATTTTATTTATCTTACATTACTTACATCCTATTATAACAAATTTCAATATCAAATTTCAAGGGAAAACAATAATAATTAAAATCTTCATATAAATTCTTTTATTGAATAGTAGCATTTGTCAGTTAACCATTTATGTAACTCTATTTTAAATTTAGTGAAAGTTAAAATTTTTATGTTTTCAGGGATTTTATTATATATCGTTACACACATGTGAGTCGAATTTTTTGAACGTATCGCTGATCGAGAAGGTGGTACACATAGTCGATTAGGGTATCTGGTTGCAAAATAACAATTATCTTTTTTTTCCTGAAAAAGGTGCATATTAGTTCTCACAAAAATACAAATCTCATATATGTATAAACCAGTCAATGTTAATAATTTTAGCTTCCTAAAGAGAGGCTTGCAACTTGTGTCTGGGGTAACATTACAAATAGCGCGTATACATCGTAATGAAAGGTTTATGAATAAAGGTACATGAAAAGGTCTAGTTAGAGTAAAATGCATAAACGCACATAATCGAGCGGCTCGTCTATTAGGGTTGTCAATTGACCCGGCAATTCGTACGCGACAATAGACCGGGAAGTACTGGTTCTGAACCCTACAGCCAGAAAACGACGAGTTACCTGACTCAAGGAAGACGATGCCATCTAGGCAGAGTAGGCAGGCTTCCCGGAGAGATACACAGATTTTTTATTTGCATCAAAATACTTTGCGAGATCGATATCGGATTCATAATGAACTGTGATTGGGTCTATCGTGCGGATCAAGTCTATACGGACGCGTTCGAGACGGTGGCGCAGAGAAACTACGGACACCGAAATATCGTCAAACCCCTAAAGGATATAATTATAAAGTACTGTCGATCTGCCCGCGGGTTTGTCCGCGTTTTCCGGGATAATAAGCATCCTATATGTTATTCCAAATGTTGGTCTACCTGTGTGGTAAATATCATGAAAATCTTTTCAGTAGTTTTTGCGTGAAAGAGTAACAAACACCCATCCAATTTCATAAACTTCCACATTTATAATGTTAGTAGGATTATAATAAACAATTCTCACTTAAATTCCTCCTCTATGTCTCTATAATCCCTATATGAATCAAATGCCATTTTGTCCTTGGAAACTACGGAATAAAAATACCCAGACTTGGAATAAAAATCAGTCAAGGAACCAAGAAGCTTGAGCCCAGATGTGAATAGCCTGGCGGAAGACGAACTGAAACTTGTGTTTTTCTGTCTTCAGGCGACTGGAAGAAGTTAGTGCTGAGGCCAGAGGATTATAGAAAAGAGGGTACGGAATACCGCTGCTCTCATTGCGAGGCCCGATATAAGAAATTTTTTTCCCTAAAGTATCATATCAAGACTAAACACTACCTGCTACTACCTACACCTAAATTTGCGTGTGAAATTTGTACGGAGACATTCAAGACGCAGGCCAGATTCACAGTTCACAAGCTCGAGGTACACGGGATCGACGATAGATTCAAATGCAACGCTTGTAGCAGCGCATTTAATACAAGCGTACAGTTACGCAGGCATATAAATAATTATCACATGATGGGAAAGAAGTATAAGTGTGAACACTGCAATTACGAGTCGTTTAACCACCAGGCACTGTATAAGCACAAGTTTAAACACAAACCGGTGAAAGATCTTCATTGCAGGTTCTGTAGAAAGTCATTCTTGAGGAAAGCCAACTTGGATCTACATGAACGGATACACACGGGTGACAGGAGGAATGTGTGCAAAGTTTGTGGCCAAGCCTTTGTACAAAAGGCCAGCTTGAATTATCACATGACGAAGTATCATCCTGAAGTGAATTTTTGAGCTCCTAGGATACGAGTGTTGAATGTGGCTAAGATTAATAAACTTTGTCACAAAGTGTCATTCAGAAGACAATTTTTATTGTCGAATCCGTAATTCGACGAACCACTTTGACAAATAGAGTGTTGCTATCTATTGCAGAAAATAAATAGTGAGGGGGTAAGTATCGCTATTGCAGTGTCGATGCTTGATGCACCGGGAAAGTGAGCGGTAAAAAAAACATTTTGTTTTTTTTAGGAGTGCAATGGAAACCTTTAGTTAAATTGTTAAAATAGTGTTCGATAATGTGTTTGTACTTCTTATCTCATTAAAATTCATTTGGTTTAATATTCGATACCAGCTAAAACCAATTGAATAAAGATAGTTGTATTTAATTAAAACAAAATTCAGTCACATTTTTACGAAAGAAAACGCATTAAGATAGAGTTAATTTGATTTTAAAAGTCTCGCAAAATATAGTTAAGAACATTTTCATAATGTCGACAAGAAGAGCAGTGCATATGTCCTGGCACCATTTGTGCATTCAAGTTGTCAAAGTGATCCGTCGAATTATCGAATAATTGTCGGATTCGATTATAGGTAGCTTTAAATGTAAATTTGAAAAACGTTGAACTACATTGTACTAACTAAAATAGGTACATGTTCAATGATCCTATTTATGTATGAAACTTTTTAGCATAATTTAATTACAATTCAGCAATTACATGCCTTAATTTATTAGCAGTTATTAATGAATAATTTGGTACGCCAATTTCCACAGTTATAATAGCGCAAGCTTTTGCAATGAAGTACAATAATGTACGTGGTCTACGTGGACATGAAATGTAGTAACAATTGAAGGTACTTTTATTATGAAGTTAGTTGTACAACGTTGTGGCTTTGTTAAGATTAATATAATTCGCAAGACAATTCGTTAAGACATTGCTAAATCGGCATTTGTTTATGTGCTTATCACTTTTTTGGCAATGGAGAAGTATTTTTTTGAAGTGAAAACTTCATTAGACGCGTTGGGCATTTTTGAGATGGGAAAAAACCATTGAACTCGCGACACCGTTACCGACATCTCGACACCTCTGTATATTTTCATCGTCGTACTTTATATTTATTTTATTTTGTTTTTAGTATCTTTGTTATAGTGGCAACAGATATACATCATCTGTGAAAATTTCAACTGTCTAGCTATCACAGTTCATGAGGTACAGCTTGGTGACAAACAGACAGACGGACAGTGGAGTCTTAGTAATAGGGTTCCGTTTTGACCCTTTGGGTACGGATTATTATCGCAGAGTCGAAAACCAACTTATTAAATTAAATTAATAATGTTAATTAATTATTAAATCGTTAAAATGTTGTCAATTGACCAGGAAAATCGTACTCGACGAAAGACCTTGAAGTACTGGTTCTGAACCCTACAGCTAGAAAACGACGAGACAGGTAGTCTCAAGGAAGACGGTGTCTAGGCAGGCTTCACGGAGAGATACCAGTAATGATATTAATGAATTTATAATAACATTTATAATATTACTAAACTAAACGTGGCACTATCTAATTGACTCGTATGTGGGATGCTACGGCATCCTCGGGTAATTTTTAGATACCGAAACTGACTTGTAATATAATATGAATGCACTGATTTTTTATTTGTAGCAAAATACTTTAGGAGATCGATATCGGGCTAATTTATAACTGCATATCGAGCGGATTCGAGACGGTGTCGCAGGGAAATTACGGACACCGAAATATCGTCAAAGTCCAAACCCCGTCGATCTGCCCGCGGGTTTGTCCGCGTTTTCCGGGATAATAAGTATCCTATATGTTATTCCAAATCATGGTCTACCTGTGTGCTAAATATCATGAAAATCTTTTCAGTAGTTATTGCGTGTAAGAGTACCAAACATCCATCCATCCTCATTAACTTTCACATTTATAATATTAGTAGGATAATAGGATTATAGTAAACAATTCTCACTTAAATTCCTCCTCTATATCTCTATAATCCATACAGGAATCGAATGCAATTTTGTCCTTAGAAACTACGGAATAAATATACCCAGACTTGGAATAAAAATCAGTCAAGGAACCAAGAAGCTTGAGAACGAAGACGAACTGAAACTGTGTTTTTCTGTCTTCAGGCGACCGGAAGAAGTTTGTGCTGAGGCCAGAGGATTATAGAAAAGAGGGTACGGAATACCGCTGCTCTCATTGCGAGGCCCGATATAAGAAACTTCTTACCCTAAGGTATCATATCAAGACTAAACACTACCTACCTACATCTAAATTTGGGTGTGAAATTTGTACGGAGATATTCAAGACGCAGGCCAGATTCACAGTTCACAAGCTCGAGGTACACGGGATCGACGATAGATTCAAATGCAACGCTTGTAGCAGCGTATTTAATACGAGTAAACAGTTACGCAGGCATATAAATAATTATCATATGATGGGAAAGAAATATAAGTGTGAACACTGCAAATACGAGTCTTTTAGCTCCGAGGGACTGTATAAGCACAAGATTAAACACAAAACGGTCAAGGATCTTCATTGCAGGTTCTGTAGGAAGTCGTTCTTGAGAAAAGCCAACTTGGATTTACATGAACGGATACATACGGGTGATAGGAGGAAGGTGTGCAAAGTTTGTGGCCAAGCCTTTGTACAAAAGGCCAGCTTGAATTATCACATGGCAAAGTATCATCCTGATGTTAATTTTTGAGTTCCTTGGATACGACTATCGAATGCGGAGATTTATAAACTTTGTGACAAACTGTCATCCAGAAGACAATTTATTTTGTAGGTTGCTTTAAATGTAACTTGGAAAACTTTGAATTACTTTGTATTAACTAAAATAGGGAATTGTTCACTGGTCCTGTATAAAATTATTTAGCATTATTCAATTAAAATTCTGTAATTATGTGCTTTAATTTCGTACACAATTTTCCACAATTATAATAGTGCTTGTGCGTTTATGTACAAGAATGTACGTGTCTCTAAGCGAAGCATAGTAAAAATAGTAGGTACTTTTATTGTGAAGTTAGTTGTACAAAGTTGTGGCCTTATTAAGATTAATATAATTTGCAAGATACTTCGTTTAAATATTGCTGAATCATCATCTGTTTATGTGATTATCACTTTTTTGGCAATAGAGAAGTATTTTTTTTTTATTTTCAAATATAAGATTGCCATTTATTAATAGATTACCAAAATTTTGGTTTATTACTTATGTCCTATATGCTAATTTCATTATGTTAAATATTTATTTTCAATATCACTAAAATTCTTTATTGTCTGCCTGTGAGACTGCTCAAATATTTTCATCTCTGTGTATAAGTGTATGTTTTACACGTTCACCTATACTGCATTTTTTGTTGCAAGAATTGTTTGTTCTGAATGCAACGAAGATGTTGTTACGACGGAGCGTTTTTACGATTCGCTCTGAAATTGGGCCGAGATAGGTTAAACTAGAATGATATTTATCCGACCAATAAGCCGAAGCTGCGGTGGTGAGCATTAAAACCACCTGCTCCTTAACTCGCGGGCCGCCTCGACCCTCCGCGCCTACGCGGGTTTACATAACACTCTATAGTCTAAGATCCGGCTGCAGGATTAGTGAGCTCATCGGTTTTTTGCTAAGAACCAAATTTTTATGCATATTTATAATTAGGAGAATATAAAATTACCAGGTTGCCCAAGTTTTACACTGCTGAATGAACAAGTTAATGTATCCAACTTGCCTTTACTGAGGATTTTTAACAGTAAACATTACCAGATTACGTCAGACCCGGTTTCTGCCGGCGTGAATCACTAATTATCAACAAAATCATTAGATAACCAGTGGGCGAGTTAGGTATAAATTAAGGTTGCCAAATGGTCGGGATTCGTCTGGATTGTCCCGACATTTCACATGATGTCCAGAGTCCCCACAAAATACAAAATGTCCCGACGATTCACTCGATTCAACGGACGCGTTCGAGACGATGTCGCAGAGAAATTACGGACACCGAAATATGGTCAAACCCTTTAGGGGTTAACCCGTTAGATATAATGATCCTATTAATATTATAAATATGAAAGTTTGTGTGAAGATGTTTGCATGTTTGTTTCTCAATCACGCCACAACTTCTTAACCGATTTGGCTGAAATTTGAAATGGAGATAGCCTATATACCCTGGATTAACACATAGGCTACTTTTTAACCGGAAAAGTTTAGGGTTCACGCAGGATTTGTAAAAAATCGATCTCTACCGCTGGCGAAGCTGCGGGCAAAAGCTAGTATAATATAAAGTACTAGCGCTCTACCCGCGGCTTTGTTCGCGTTTTCCGGGATAATCATGGTCTACTTGTGCGCTAAATTTAATGTAAATCGGTTCAGTAGTTTTTGCGTGAAAGGCTAACAAATATCCATCCATCCTCATAAAGTTCCACATTTATAACATTAGTAGGATAATAGTATTATAATAAACAACTACTGTATAGGAATTAAATACAATATTGTGCTTTAGAAACTATGGAATAATTGTACCCAGACATAGAATAAAAATCAGTTAAGGAACCAAGAAGTTTGAGCCCAGATGTGAATAGCCTGGCGGAAGACGAACTGAAAATGTGTTTTTCTGTCTTCAGGCGGCTGGAAGAAGTTTGTGCTGAGGCCAGAGGATTATAGAAAAGAGGGTACGGAATACCACTGCTCTCATTGCGAGGCCCGATATACGAAATTCCTTACCCTAAGGTACCATATCAAGACTAAACACTACCATACACCGAACTTTGCGTGTGAAATTTGTACGGAGACATTCAAGACGCAGGCCAGATTCACAGCTCACAAGCTCGAGGTACACGAAATCGACGATAGATTCAAATGCAACGCTTGTAGCAGCGCATTTAATACGAGAGTACAGTTACGCAAGCATATAAATAATTATCACATGATGGGAGAGAAGCATAAGTGTGAACACTGCAAATACGAATCTTTTAGCTACGAGGGACTGTATAAGCACAAGTTTAAACACAAAACGGTCAAAGATTACCATTGCAGGTTCTGTAGGAAGTCGTTCTTGAGAAAAGCAAACTTGGATTTACATGAACGGATACACACGGGTGATAGGAGGAAGGTGTGCAAAGTTTGTGGCCAAGCCTTTGTACAAAAGGCCAGCTTGAATTATCACATGGCAAAGTATCATCCTGAAGTTAATTTTTGAGTTCCTAGAATACAAGTGTTGTACGTGAAGATTAATAAACTTTGTGACAAAGTGTCATCCTGAAGATAACTTCTAGGTTAGATTAAATTGCAATATAACTTGGAAAACTATGAATTACTTTGTATTAACTTAAGTAGGGAAATGTTCAATGATCCTGTATAAAACTATTTAGCATTATTCCTTTTTTATGGAAATATTTTTTATGGTATGTGGCTATCATCGCCCATGGACATCGGCAATATCTAAGGCATCACTGATGCGTTGCCGGCCAGGAAAGAGAGAAGAAAAAAATAAATTGAAATTCTATAATTATGTGCCTTAATTTATTAGCAGTTATCAATGAATAATTTGGCACACAATTTTCTACAAATTATAACAGTGCTTGTGCGTTGATGTACAAGAATGTAGATGTCTCTACACGAAACGTCTAACTTTTTTTGTGAAGTTAGTGGTACAAAGTTGTGGTCTTGTTAAGATTAATATAATTCGCAAGACACTTCGTTTAAACATTGCTAAATCGTCATCAGCTGTTTATGTGATTATCACTTTTTTGGCAATAAAGAAGTATTTTTTATTATTAATAGATTACCGAAATTTTGGTTTATTACTTATGTCCTTTATGCTAATTTCATTATGTTAAATATACTATTTTCAACATCACGAAACTTCTTCATTGTCTGCCTGTGAAACTGCTGGCAGGATGCCTATAATTTTCTGGTATTTTTTACACGTTCACCTATACTGCATTTTTTAAACGAGTCCTATTTAGTATACAGTGTTACGCCCCAACTCAGAGTCACTAACGGTTATTTAAATCGCTCCTTAGAACAGAATTTGTATCGTGATTATTTACTAAGGAGCGATTAAAGTAACCATTAGTGACTCTGAGTTGGTCCGTTAGTGTGTTTTATCCACTTATCCTATTTTTGAACTAAAATAAAAGGCTGACACAAAATGAAAAGAATTTAAAGTCAATTGATTGCCATAAACAATTTTTTCTTTTCATTATTTTTTAAAATTAATCATAATATTTTTTTTATAAAAAGTAGTGCTAAGATTGTTTACCAAATAAGATAATGGTCTAAAGTCTACTGGATAATGGTATAAATATAGTGGTATATTTAAAACTAGTTGCGTCTACCTACGTGCATCCGTCCGGTGGTTTCCAGTGGTACAGACACTATCACAATGAAAGAACATTGGCAAACTGTCATACATAGTTTTATTTCATTTTCAACTTTAGCGTCTTAAAATAAAAAAAACGTGTGGCACTCGGGGACTGCCCCAGTAAAGCTATTGCATAGCATTTTTTATCAACTTATGAAATTATAATTATTTATTTATTTTATAGCAGTATTATATTATATTAATAAAAAAAATAAGAGCGCCATCTGTTAAAAACGCAGGAAACTTTAATGTTAACAGTTAAGTACGTGTCGAGTAGCGACACCTAGTGAGCGGAGTTGCAAATTGCCATTGTCGCATCCTCGAAGACTCCTGTGCGCCTAGTACTCGCTTTAATTAATTGCTACTAATGGTGAAAAAATCCGATGAGAAATTTAATACCCCAGCTTTGTTTTGGCTCACTTGCTTGCATGTTTTTGCTATCCTAGTACTGACTGCAAGTGGCGGGTGTCAGGTTTTATTTTCGTTACGGAATTTCTTGATTCGGTCGCCGCGCTCAAAGCCCGCGATAAAAGCTATGCAATAGCTTAAAATATTCTAAAAAATGCAGCATTAATTCTGAGCTTTATAAGAATTTTCAGCAGGCACACCCCAGAACCAAAGTATTTTGATATTGAATGTTTATATCCATAGTCACCACAGAGGTATTATACATAGAGTAGTTCACAACACAACAACGATGCCGGATGAGTATGTGATGTCACGATGTGATCTATAAACGTCAACATCAATTTTAAAATTGATTCAAAAGTTGCCATATTTCTACTACTAAAAGATTAAATTACATACAAAAATATCAATAAAAATTTAATTAACATGGAGAAAAGAAATATTTTTAAATATAAAAATAAAAAAGTTCAAGCAGAATGTTACTTATTTATTAAAGATTGCCCAAACTATTCACTATATACAATATTAAATAATTAAAATCAGAGAATATTTACGACTGTCAAAATATATTTTCTACCATTAAAGTAGAAAAGTATGAAATTGTAACATTTTTTACCGAATGAAAATAGACAATATCGACGTCATTGTTATTATAGTCAATTCATCACTTATTAATAAAATTATTTTACGCTGAGTAATACGGTTACAGGTATTAATTTTAAAATACGTAAAAATATTGAATTACTTCGGTATAACTTACGTTACGACGCTAAAATAACAATAATTTTTAAAAGATGCGAAAAATAATAATTTTTCGTCCTTGTTCTATAAGTGAAGTGTGACGCTTTTACGTTGCCCATTGTGTATTTTGAATTTTGCTTGACATTTGAGGGAAATAAATAATTTTTAATATTTTTGACAATGAACTGAAGTACCTTCAATGTACTGGAGTATTTGGAGTAATTATATATTTAATATACTATGATGTCTACGCCAACTTAATGATTGAAAGGATATTTTGATGCTTAAGATCATTAAATTGCATAAATAAGAGTATGTTTAAAATGAATTTTGAATTTATTTAATGCTACAACTACGCATTTTTTTTTACAATACACTTGCATAATGTATTGTAGACTTATCATTGATACCTCAGATGAAGGAATGAAAGGCAGATGGAACATTCGCAAAGAAATGTAACGAATGACGTGAAGTCACTTTTTCGCTATGTGTGCGTGACAACCTTAATGTCAACTAGCAGTGGCACCGTACGGACACGTAATTCTTTGTGTGTGTGAGGATGCCAAATGAAAAGTCACAAACTCCCGCAATTTTGTAAATGTTGTTTGACATATTTCCAACTTAATACATTATGCACAATTAAATTGGCAAATTATTTATTACTAGTCTAGTGAACGCCCTTGCTTAGCTTCGGTAAGCCCACAGTCGATAAAAGTAGGGATGGTATTCTTGAAATTGTCGTGATTTTTTTATTTGTAAACCGATTCAAATAAAACAAACACTAAATGTTAACCCAAACTCATTACAATACGTCAGTGAAAACCGAATCTTTTATTAAGCCGTTCCTGACATAGGTGGAACAAATGCATAGAAAAACAGACAAAAATTTAAGTTGTAATAAATTAATGTGATAATCATAATTGATTTTAATTTCATCACTAGTTATCAAAAAGTACACTTATCATAATATATGTAAATGTTCTTTTAATATAAAATAATACTTAAATATATTTAATTGTCTTAATTAACCTATGGACTTTTTTATGCAGAATAAGTTAGTGTTTGACCACAGAACCACCTGAGATGGTAAGCGGTAATGAAGTCGTGGATGGTAAATCACACTAACTTAGTAGAAGCCTATTCACTCTTGACTTGAAGACACCCATATTATAATCTGACGGGAACACCCACGCGGACAATTAATTCCAGTCCTTTGTGGTACGCATAATAAAACACGAGGCAAAGTGCGTTTTTTTTTCTCTTGTAATAGCAGCTGTCGGCAATCTGCAAAATTATAATTGAAATCATTTTAGTGAGTAGGCTAAACTAAAAACAGAAACTAAAATATAATATAATATTTTCTTTCAATCATGCATTTTATCGTGGGCAAACGTGACATTTTAAATTAACCCGGTTATAATATCCCAGCGACAGGTGTTTATGCATTGGCTGTATTTCTTGATTTTTAAGGTTTAAATAAATACAAATATTTACTTTTTAAATATATTTATTTCGATATACATTTATAAATCGACCAGTGTTCAAATAGCTCATTATATATATATTTCCCCAAATTTAGGGTAACCGATTTTCACATAAAGCTGGTATACAAATGAATAATTGTCGAGGTTTTGTGTTCCGAGCAAACCGCAAAAATATTATTATAAATAAATAATAAAATAATGAACAGATACCTGTGAAAAGATATTCCATCTTCTTTTCTTTGATTTTGCGAACTACTTTTAAATAGTTTAAAAATGCAAGACGGCATTATAACTGATAAAATTATTTAATAAATTTTGACAATTGCGATGTTCATGCAATTTGACGCTTTCTTTAGTAGTGACACGAGATTGTATTAGTTTTTTATTTTGTATTATTCTTGGTAGGCTTACGTCATATTCGAACGACGTTATCTGCCTTTCATTCCTTCATCTAAGATTGATACATACATCAGAAAAAATAGTATAAAAATGAAGATATGGGAAATTTAAATAATTCAATATAAACGAGTAAATTAGGGTTCTTTGGGTGGGTAGCTGTTAGGTATGAATGGAAAATGCCCATAGCCAGTACTTAAAAAAAATAGTGGCGTCACCAATGATGTTGTACCTATTGGTAAAATATCTTTGGGCGTCACAATGATTTTTGTACAAAATTTTAACTAAAATATTTCAAGTAGGTATTCTATCCTATTTCCTAAAAAATGTTTTTGGGCTAATTTTCTTTAATTAATAAGTAACTTAGGTTATGTAAAAAGTGTAAATACAAAAGTTGTAGATCTTTTTATTACATACAACTTTACCATTTAACTTTTTTCCATAGGATTTGTAGTTTTGCCGAAAATTGAGATAAACCGTTTTTTAACCGTTTTTTGCGGGGGGGGGGGGGGGGGGGGGCCGCACACTTCCCAACCTCAGATCGCCCGTAAATTATTTTTCCTTTAATTTTTGTTATATTCTCTTCCTTTTGCAATGGGTTTCATCCTACTATAGTTTTTTTTTTCACTTTTTACCGTTTTTAAAGCTATCGGCACAGGTCCACTATCCTATCTTTCAAGTTTGATCAAACTGCACACGGTGTGCAAATTTGATTAAAATCGGTTAAGTAGTTTAGGAGTCCATCGCGGGCAAACAACGTGACACGTAATTTATATATACATGTATATGTATTAAGATTGTATTGAATTTTGTAGATTGTTATTAGTTTATTACAAATTACAACATCACATTTTCGCATTATTACCAATTATTTACCTACAAAATGTTTTTTTGTGTATCTATTGTGAAAAGAATTGTATTGTTATAAATAAAAGATTATTATTGAAATACATTTCATCATGACATTATTATTTTATTGATTAATCCGAAACCTTCTTAGTAATTTCTTATTATTTTTCATTAAAATGTAAATTCATGGGCACACTTCTTGCCCAGCATTCAGAAATTTTTCGTTTCTGGGTACTCTCGGGTATCAGAATTTTTGGGGTCCTTGATAAACTTCTTAGAATCCCTGTTAATGCATTTTTAATTAGTACTGTTTATGGACAAAAGTTGGTAGGTCAATATGTAAAATCCAGGGGACAGCAGATTTCATGATGTCAGAAAAAGTGCGTAGATCCATGAGATATCTACCCCAAATTGTATTTTGCGGATAGATATTTGCCTCCACCAAGTCCTATTCTAAGGTACTTCGTTCATGTGGGCGAGAACCTTTACCAATTTTGCATTTACCAGAGCTACGATGATAGATTTTTTGTTTATCCCCCAGACATAACTCGGTAAAATTATTATAGTACCTACGCAATACAGGTAGGTACGTCTATTACATAAGACATGTCCTATGTGCACTGATTTGCTATTGGGCACCTGTCCTAACATACCTAATATGGAAACACTGACGATTTGGAGGAAGGAAGAAATTTCACACTTTACGATAGTACCAGTATAAACTGAATAAATACACTGGCTATTAACAAAATGCGAATCAAACGTCGAGACCACAAAAGCACTCAGAACTACCTTTTTGTTCTAGGCGAGACGAGAGCCGATCAGAATTATACAATGAGCAAAAACGCGGACGGGTCCGACTTATACACTTGCAATATCTGCATGCGAGTTTACAAACGAAAGGATAGCATCCGTCAGCACTTAAACCATGTCCATTTGAAACTGCGCCCAAAGTTGAGAGGTTGTGCACTTTGCGATGCAAAGGTTCCAGGATATAGGAGGGCTTTTCATATGGAGGAAGCGCACGATATACCGGCCCCTACTTGCAACGCATGTGGAAAGAAGTTTGCCTTTCCCTTCCAAGTCGTCAGACATCAGCAAACATTCCACATGGGAGAAAAGATGTTCATATGTGACACTTGTGAGATGGCGTTCGCGTCGCGGAAGAACTTAGCGCAGCACATTGTAAAGCATTCGACTGAGCGGAATTTCAAGTGTGAGCTATGTCAAGAAGCTTTTAAGTGGAAAAAGCATCTCACGGTGCACAAGAAAATAAAACATTTAACGAGAATTGAAAATGTAAATTAGTGGTTACAGTGATAGTGTTTTAAGCCAATAGAACCGGATTTATGAAAGAATTACCAATGAACGTGAGATCAATATTGACAAGTGATATTTTTGCTTTCTGAAGAAGTTAGTACTTAAAGTTGAGAAGAAGAAGTTAGTACTTAAAGTTAGTACTTAAAGTTGATAATATACAATATTAACTTGTAAGATTAGTGAGTGTAAAGAGTTATGTTATTTTTATGGAAATAGTCGGCAAACAGCTGACGATCCACCTTTGTTTTAGGTAAGTGGCTATCGTCGCCCATGGACATTAACAACACTAAAGGCATCACTGATGCGTTGCCGGCCAGAAAGAGAGATGAAATATTTGTCGTAGGTGAGCCATCTATGAGGACGGCGTTTGAAGGACCTCGGATAGGTCCAAAACTAGTTGGCGAATCTGACACAACTAATAAAACTTAAAAGCCGTAACAGAATAGCCCCCCTTAGCCCCCTTAAACATGAAAACAGCAGAGTTAAAGAAGGCTTCTGAAGTGTTTTGTTTCTTTCATTCGAACGATAATTAACTATGGTCGAAACGTTCAAAGTATTTATTACTTAGTTGGATAAAGAAAGAAAGGGTTTAAGGAATATCTGGTTCGAATTATATTGCAATAAGACTTAAAACGTTTCATGTGGCACATGAAACTGCAGAGTGCTAAGAAAATAATAGTCCAATCATTCTAGATTTAAATGTATGGGCGAAACGGCAATATTTATAATCTTGTGAAACTGCTGCTATGTTGTTGTTTATATGAAAAACTCTTTATGACAAAACAAGCGCCAGGTTTTAAATTAGATCTCCAGCAATACAATACTGAAAACCGAATCCAATTTCCTCACTGTCCTTCTATCGAAGTACAGTATAAGTTTCTTGCTTTTTTGTCAAATCTTAATTGTCACATGAATTTATTATTGATAAGACCTGCCCTGCCAAATGAACTTTGCATATTAATATATGATAATAATAAATAAATAATAAACGCTTTCACACTTATATCCCCACAATTTTTACCTGTGTCGCGGGTGGCATGGACGACACATATAACACATGTCAATAACACCCATGACCCCAGTACAAATATTTATCTGTCACATAAATATCTGCCCCGGCCGGGAATCGAACCCGGGAGCCCTCGCTTCGCAGGCAGGGTCGCTACCAACTAGGCTACCGGGTCGCCAATGATGATATGATTTATAGTTTTATATAACACTTTTCATAAATTTCTATGTCTACAAGTATAACTAAAACCCTGAACTTTTATAATACGAACATCGGTTTTATTTTCAAGAGATTTAAAAGCATCTATGGGAGCTTTGATTATTCTTACTGTGTTGCCAAGATTATCAAGGAGGTCAAGAGACATAATGTATTACTAAAAGGGATGCAAAGTAAAGATTATACTACGAAACCAAACTAAGTTGGATGGGATCCATTCTGACCGTCTGTTTTTGTTTTAGGGAAGCCACAAGAGGAAGAACAGAACTATACACTGACGAGAGAAGCAGACGGTACAGAATGTTTTACCTGCAACACATGCCAACGTGCTTTCAAGAATAAAATGTGCTTCAGACAACACTACAATCATGTGCACTTACATCTACGTCCGAAGCTCAGAGGATGCTATCTTTGTGATGAGAAAGTCCCGGGGCATTTGAGGGCATTTCATTTGGAAAAGATGCACGGAATACCTGCGCCCACCTGCAATGCTTGTGGAAAGAAATTCGCGTTCCCATTCGAAGTATTGCGGCATCAGAAGATCTATCATATGGGCGAGAAGAAGTTTGTTTGTGAAGTTTGCAACATGTCCTTCGCTAGGAGAAACAATTTAAGGCAACATGTTGTGAAACACTCGACGGTTCGAAGTTTTAAATGTGATTATTGCAGTGAGGCTTTCAAGTGGCGAAAGCATCTAGCAAGACATATGCTATTGCACATGAAACGTCAGAAAGATTCGTAGGTTGTCGCTTTGAAACAGTACGCGTAACATGACACAGGATAAAGAATTTAAGGATATTTTAGGAGTAAGGCATAATGAAGACTGCGTCTGCTTCACAGCAGCATCTGGTGGTGCATCAAACCTTTGTATAGAATCATCAAATCACAGCATTTTTTATAGTGATCTCTAAATCACAGTAGGGACAAATTAATTAAATTAATTAATTAATTAAATTTAATTTCGATAATAGTGCTAACATTATTGACGATGCTGACGTGGCGAAGTGAATTTGATATTGAACTGAATGACTGGTTGGTAAATGAAACTTGACAGAAATTGACAAAAAAGAACTCTCCTCCGACTAAAAGCATTGATGATTGAAAGCATAATAATTGATCTTCAGCGAACAGAAACTATAACAGACGATATGTTTTTGTTCTAGGCAAACAACAGGAGGAGGAACAGAACTATACGCTGACGAAAGAAGCGGACGGCTCGGAGAGTTACACATGCAACAATTGCCAAAAGATTTTTAAGAACCGGCCATGTTTCAAGCAGCATTACAACCACGTGCATCTGAACCTTCGCCCCAAACTGATAGGGTGCTACTATTGCGACGTGAAAGTCCCTCCGCATTTGAGAGCGTTTCATTTGGAAGAAATGCACGGGATTCCAGCCCCGACGTGCAATGCCTGTGGAAAAAAGTTCGCGCGGAACTGCGAAGTTTTACGACATCAACAGATCTTTCACATGGGCGAGAAGAAATATGTGTGTGATATCTGTAACATGACGTTTGCAAGAATTAACAGTTTGAGGCAGCATGTGGTTAAGCACTCGACTGTGCGGAATTTCAAGTGTGATTATTGTGAAAAGGCGTTCAAATGGAGGAAGCATCTGCGCAGGCATGTTATGTTGCATATGAAGAGGCAAAACTGAGTCAGAAACGTAAAAGACCCAACTATCGATGGGATTCTCGATTATAGTGATGATTCTTGATAATTGCTGCTCTTTTATTTAGGCAGCTATTATAATTTTTCCATCAAACTTAAAAGTTTCGACAAATGAATGAGATTAACGATTAGTAGTGACGATTCTATTATTTCAGCTCCATTGTTTGGCAGATATTATTATTTTTTCATCCGATTATACATAGAAAGTAGAAGGCTGATCTAATCGCATTCCATTTTAATGTTAAATACGAGTGAAAATATGATTCTAATCTGGAGCGAATGAGCTGGAAATTATGACTGGATCAATTACTTCGACTTTTACCCTAAAATCGTCCTCGTCAAAAACAAACATTTTCTCGCTAGAACTGTTAGCTAAATACCAATTACTAGTCCCACGTTGGGCGCCATTGTGACATTATTAAATTACGTATTTAAATATGTTACAATTTTAAGAATACATTTAAACGAACGGGTAAAATGTTTCCGTAAGTACAATTACATGGTTTAGGTTTGGAGCCAATTCACTTTTTTGTTTAAAAACTAATGTAATGTGCATGTAAATTATTTGCAATGTTAGATATTAAAACTAACCTATATGTATAGTATAACAGCGCTAATAAACATAATATTCTATAATTTTTAGGGTTCCGTAGCCAAATGGCAAAAAACGGAACCCTTATAAATTCGTCATGTCTGTCTGTCTGTCTGTCTGTCTGTCCGTCCGTATGTCACAGCCACTTTTCTCCGAAACTATAAGAACTATGCTGTTGAAACTTGGTCAGTAGATGTATACCGTAAACCGTGTTAAGATTTTTACACAAAAATTGAAGAAAAACAATAATTTTTGGGGGTTCCCCATACATAGAACTGAAACTCAAAATTTTTTTTTCATCAAACCCATACGTGTGGGGTATCTATGGATAGGTCTTCAAAAATGATGTTGAGGTTTCTAATATCATTTTTTTCTAAATTGAATAGTTTGCGCGAGAGACACTTTCAAAGTGGTAAAATGTGTGTCCCCCCCCCCCTGTAACTTCTAAAATAAGAGAATGATAAAACTAAAAAAATATATGATGTACATTACCGTGCAAACTTCCAACGAAAATTGATTTGAACGAGATCGAGTAAGTAGTTTTTTTTTAATACGTCATAAATTGTAAAACCGCAAAAAACATCGATCAAAGTTACAATACAAAATACAAGAACTTTTATATTATGTTACTTGCTGCTACGGAACCCTTCATGGGCGAGTCCGACTCGCACTTGGCCGCTTTTTTATAATTGTAGATAACTGTGTAGATAATGTTTAAAGTAAAAATTTTACAATAATTAAGTAAGTTATAATAAGATGTAATTTTTTTCCAATATTGTTTTAAATTTAAGTACAGTCCTTAGTATTTTTTAAGATAGATTGTAAGGCATGATGCCTTTATTGGTTAATATTTATTAAAAAAACAATACAAACAGCTTTTTTATTTACTTACGACTTGCAACACACCTTTGGCTTTTATACAGATTACAAAGACCCAATTAAGAGTAAAAAATATTTGACTATGATTAAACAGAAAACCAGTAATACCAATATGTGGTAACAATCATTTATGGAAATACTAAGTAATTATCAAACTAATTTCCAAGGAGTATTGTCCTTCAAATACCCATGATTACCATAAATACCCTAGAATGTAGTATCTAACAGAATTTTATCTATCGTTACCTACTAAACAAAGTATGATATGGTATAAAATTTACATTTAAAAATAAATTGAGTGGGTTATCTCCGAAGCACGACTGGAGTTTACTCCTTACGAATGATTTAAATATATACATTAGTAAATGAGGGTAAATGAACGCATTTTTTATATTACTGAAAGCATGCTTTATACATTTTTTATATTAATGTATTAATTATTTAATTTAACGTGACTTTATTTACACTTTACAATAATAGATTCTGTGTTACGAATTACAAACATAACGCATAACGTAACGGAGAAAGTTTGATTTTACTCCTCATAAATTTTCATACTGCGGGCTTCAATATGAAAATCGATTCTTAAGAGGATATCGGAGTACCGTTCGGCCCATACAAACGTATTTTTTTGTTTCCTCCCTGGACATTAACATTAGAGCAAATATTTTTTGGAAAACAATACATCTCTACGTTTGCCATGTCGGTATGTTTCGTTTTTTTAAATAAATTAATTACTATAGAAGTTACGAAGCTTCAAAAACGACAAAATTTACCAATAAAAATGGTCGTTTTCAGACGTCGATTAAACCAAATAAAACACAAAACATACCGACATAGTCAAGATCTTTATTTATATTGTCGTGAAAAATTTTTCAAAATCCGTTCAGATTTCGTGGAGGAAACAGTATAATACCTACGTAATGCCGATTTCATCAATTTTATATAGGTATTATCAGTCCTAGCTGCAGTTGTCCCGCTCACGTTATAAGGGGTGAGAGGGAAGGGTCAACTAATACGTACACGCATATTGCTCGCTCACTCGCACTTAGGTCTAAGGTTCGCGATACTTTTCTTTACATATATTTGATAAAAAGTATTTTTATGCGGTGAGATGGGTGAAGGACGCTTCTAATTCGGATACGATGTTTCACGTTTGGGCAGTTTAAATAAAAGTCAGTCACGAAGTATTTAATAATTAAGTATTTAATAATAATATTTTAATGTAGTAAGTTTTAGCCGTATTGGGGCGGCTTAGAATACTAGAGATTATATTGATAATATTGATTTTAATTGTTAATTTAATACCATTATAACTATTATTATTTCTCCATGGGGTTCGCTTGGATAGCTACCACCCTTGAGCATGAGTCGGCCGCCAAACGACTCGTCGTGTTCTGGCTGGGAGCTTGAGAGCCAGTTCTTTCTTTCTTTTTCTTCTGTCTTTCTTGGCCGGCAACGCATCAGTGATGCCTTTGGTGTTGCTGATGTCCATGGGCGACGATAGTCACTTACCATCAGGTGGATCGTCAGCTCGTTTGGGCGGCAGTTTCAAGGGGCGCCAAAATCATAATAATATAGTAAACAAACGAATAACTTATTAGGTAATCTATACATCTGTACATCTGTACAAATAAATAAAATTGGAGTGTCTGTTTGTAATATTAAAATAACCGCTTTTTACTAAGTGCATTTGGATGTATACACAGTACATATACCAAAACAACATTTTTACAATTTTTGTCTATCTGTCTGTCTGTCTGTTTGTTCCGGCTAATCTCTGAAATGGCTGGACTGATTTTGACGGGACTTTCACTGGCAGATAGCTGATGTAACAAGGAGTAACTTAGGCAGGGCGTAGCTAGCCCTAACGAGGCCTCATATCAATATTTGTAGTGGGGCCTCCTCAACGTAAGCTGTCAAATATAAAAGGAGTGCCAACTGTCGTAGGCCGCTGGCGAGCTTTTTTTTGGGAGTATTAGTGGGGGCCCCGTATAATTGATACGGCTGATACGGCGGTAGCTACGTCCCTGAACTTAGGCTACTTTTATTTTAGAAAAAAAAAATAGTTTGCAAGGCGATACGAAGTTCGCCGGGTCAGCTAGTAGATAATAAAGAAAACTTTATTATCTATTATCTAATAAGTTATTCGTTTGTAACTTGAACTTTATTAAAGGGTTCTTAATATCCCATTCACGAAAAATGCCAACCATTAAAATAATTAGTATATTTGTGAGTTTTTTTAGTAATTTATCTCAAACGACCTTTGGCAAAGGGAGATCTCCCGCCAGGCGCGGTGTGTTGCCTGGGAGGCGGCCGAGCCCCAAGCCCCAACTGACCTTGTCGGAGCGTTTGTATAATATGCAACCGATGCAGAAAACTTCGATAGCGTGATTCAGGTTGGCGTGACGTCACCGTGTGACGCGTGTGCGCTGTCGCCACAGACCGATCAATCAACCGAAAACAGAAATTCGAACTCATCATTAAAATTTTCGCCTCGCTGGAAATCTAACCCAGGACCCTCGGTGCGGCGATCCGGCATGGTAACCATTGCACCACACGGGTCATCGAATCTTCAATTACTTTTTAGGGTTCCGAAGTAAAATTGGAATCCTTATAGTCTCGTCATGTCCGTCCGTCCATCTGTCCGTCTGTCCATCTGTCCGTCTGTCAGCATATGTAGCAAATGAGTAATAGTCGATAAACTTACTACTTCGGGACCCTAACATTGCGCGTGGCCTGACACGCACTTGCCCGGTTTATATTTTACGAGTAACCGCCCTCGCTTTGCTTCGGTTTTCTTATTTTTTACACCTTGGTTTACATTATTGGAGTTTTATTAAGGATCCCTAATTTTTTTGAAAATATAATTAGCCTATGTTACTCGGGTATAGTGTAGCTTCCTAAAAGTGAAAGAATTTTTTAAATCGGTTCAGTAGTTTCGGAACCTATTTAATGCAAACAAAAAATCAAATCTTTCCTCTTTATATATTAGTATAGATTATTACACTAGATTTAGGATATAGCGACCGACGATGACGGGACCACTGTCAATAGTCGTTATATCCGGAAGTCGTAATAAGCAAAGGTAAAGAGATGCATTGTTTTACGCTTTTTCTTAATTTTCAAGGATTTTGATTCAAATCATTCAAATTCAAATATTTTGTCACGGTTTTTCCACATCGTAGGTATTTTTTAATTGGAATCATAGATCTGTGTGTTTTGCACAAATCAGCATTGTTTTCAGCACAAGGTTTCACCATTTTGTTCCAAGAATATCGATCATCGAATGTGCGTCTAGGAACCATAATTCAAAAATTTACTAAACAAAACATCCACAATTTTATTTCACTTTGTATCAATGAAAGGAAAAGGTTACCACAGTTGCTGTGTGGATTTAACAAAAGATAAAAAAGCTCTTTGTACCTATCTCTGGCAGCCAACTCCGGTCGTATAATATCTGCATGGGATTTCTAGGATTTTTTTACAAATCTGTCGTTACACCCGAAGTCTCCGTTACATCCGAAGTCGCTATAACTGTATGAATTTTGTATTAAAGTATGCTTTAAAAATGGACTAAGATTTAACTTTGCTATATCAAAATGGTCGCTATATCTAAGGTCGTTATATCTAAGGTCATAATAAATGAAATACACTGTAGCTACAAAAATAATAAGGTAGGTATTTAGTACTTAGGTACAATTGGTACAAGAATTCACCAAACCAACAGATAAACCAAATCGAAAACGCTAAATCCAGTCCAGTAACGAAAGCCAGGGTCAAACAGAATGGTTGTGGTGCAAAACAGAAAAATACTATAACGACGAGCGAACCATTCAAGCTTCCCGCTCTCCCCGCGTCCCCCGAGTCAGGCGATCTGCAATACGCACACACGCATAGCGCGCTCACCCACACATAGTAGCTGCCAGCGGGGGATTACAAGCCTACAGCGCGACGGCAATAGTTTCGATTTTTAATGGCTTTCGAAATGTTTCGGTAGTGGTATTTCCTCTTATTCTTACCTAAAGCTTTACTACAATATCTACTTACATGGGAATCACCGGCCGGATTATCTGCTAAACAGTAGGTAATAATATAGGTATAATAATAATACACGTGTACAAAAAATAATCATTATAAATACATCAGTTTTCATTACATAAAAATAATTTTGAAGAAATTATAATTAAACATGTTATTTCAATGTTATAATATTTTACCAGCAGAAAAATTATAAAACATTTTGAAGAACTATATTTTTTTGAAGTTATACTTCTTTAGGCGCGTTATTTTTTTAATGTTGTTTTTTTATATTGTTTTTTTTTTTAAATTGTTTTTTTTAAATTGTTTTTTTTAATGGTTCAGCTTTATAGTTTGTTTTCAGCTTTATAGTATGTTTGCAGCTTAAACGTTTATGTTTTTTATGCTTTGAGCAGACAAACGAGCAGACGGGTCACCTGATGGTAAGTGATCACTGCCGCCCATTAGCACATTAGCAACACCGGGGGTGTCACCAACGCGTTGCCGGCAAGGAGACGATAGACCCGCTTCTTAAGGCGGTATTATCCCAAAAAATGGTATTTTTGAAGGTGTTTCGTTCATAAATGGTACATAATACAATTCTAAAAAAAATATATGTTATTTTACAGTCTTTGTTCTTTCGTTTCGTCATACTTGATACACGATAGCAATTATTTCATTGGATAGAAATAAATCACAAAGTGGGGTCTAATCTGGCATAAAAATGGCGTTTTATTCGCGTTTTAATCGCTTCCAGATAATAAAAAATATACCACAGTATAGGTCCTATAGATACCAATATTTCTGGCGGATAATAATATCAAATTTTGAAAAACATCCCTTTCAATTCCTATTTTTTCCCTTTCCACTAGCTACGAAACGCCCGACGCGTCGATTTACTCAATTTTACTCTCGCGCCAGTCGCCTTCGAGGTAGGACCTGTGCTAATCCGCATCGTAGCCGCACCTCGTCGAATTTCCGACACTAATTTTAATTTCGAATTTGGCGCGCGCGCGTCTTCTTATATAACGTATTAGGTACTGTCCAAAGTATCCACACTGGTGTAATTTGAAATAATAAAAATTGTTCGTTTTTATACTTTAGTTACTGTTTATAGTATTTGGGTATTGGTATAAGTCAAGTGCTAATTACACAATTATTCTTGTCGTATTAGGGCGGCTTAGAACACTATCCCAAGCCGGATGGGTGTCGTAAAAGGCGACTAAATCCGGCCCGCTGGTGGTAGGGCCCCTCGAGGGATTATATTGGTAATATTGATTTTAAATGTTAATTAATACCATTATTACTATTATTATTTCTCCATGGGGTTCGCATGGACAGCTACCACCCTTGAGCATGTGTCAGTCGCCAAACGACTCGTCGTGACGGCTGGGAGCTTGAGAGACAGTTTTCTTTTTTGAAGTTATACCTTATTTAGGCGCGTTATGAAATAAGTGGAAAATTGTTTTGAAAAAATGATTATTGAAGTGAAAACTTCTTGAAGTCAAAAGTCAAAAGTCAAAAAAGTCAAAAGTCAAAAAAGTCAAAAATGTCAAAAAGTCAAAAAAGTCAAAAGTCAAGTAAAAAAAGTCAAAAAAGTCAAAGAAGTCAAAAGTCAAAAGTTACAAGTCAAAAAAGTCAAAAAGTCAAAAAAGTCTTAAGTCAAAAGTCAAAAAAGTCAAATAAGTCAAAAAGTCGAAAAAAGTCAAAAGTCAAAAGTCAAAAAAGCCAAAAGTCAAAAAAGTCAAAAAAGTCAAAAAGTCAAAACAGTCAAAAAAGTCAAAAGTCAAAAGTCAAAAATGCCAAAAAAGTCAAAAAAGTCAAGAAAGTCAAGAAAGTCAAAAAAGTCAAAGAAGTCAAAAGTTACAAGTCAAAAAAGTCAAAAAAGTAAAAAAAGTAAAAAAAGTCAAAAAAGTCAAAAGTCAAAAGTCAAGAAAGTCAAAAAAGTCAAAAAAGTCAAAAAGTCAAAAAATTCTAAAGTCAAAAGTCAAAAAAGTCAAAGTCAAAAAAGT
This sequence comes from Thymelicus acteon, assembly GCA_951805285.1. NCBI lineage: Eukaryota > Metazoa > Arthropoda > Insecta > Lepidoptera > Hesperiidae > Thymelicus > Thymelicus acteon. The sequence goes on along the minus strand of OX638214.1, from coordinate 16,982,662 downwards.
CAGTCAAAAAAGTCAAAGAAGTCAAAGTCAAAAAAGTCAAAAAAGTCAAAAAAGGCAAAAAGTCTAAAGTCTAAAGTCTAAAGTCAAAAGTCAAATGTCAAAATTTGTGGAGTGGAGTGGAGTGGAGTGGAATAGTAAAAGTACAATTATCATCTTCCCGAAATTTTACATTCGTCTCATTATCTTGAAAACAAAATTTTTGAAGGTTTCACTTCTAACACGTGTGAATTGCACACATTTTAATTTTTTTGTTTTTATTATTTTTTACGTATCTTTAGGTTTTTTATTTTAAATTATTCTTATACTTTTTATCATTCTCAACATACTTGTAAAATATGTTATCCAAAGGGTTTGAACATTTTTGTACGGAACCTGGCATACCTACAAGTCCGCCATTCTGAAAAAAAAACTCGTTTCGATTTTGAAGTTGGTTATTTTTTGTTAGTATTTAGATGATATTAGTCAATTTTGTATGTAACTACCTACTTATTTGTGGGTGAACCGATTTTGATGATTCTTTTTTTGATAGAAAGCTGGTGCGTATCATGTGGTTCCACATACATTTGAGGGAGATCTGACAAGTAGTTTTAGAGTTATTTTGAAGTTGGTTATTTTTTGTTAGTATTTAGATGATATTAGTCAATTTTGTATGTAAGTCTAAGTACCTACTTATTTGTTATCCACTCACCTCTAGTCTCCACTGGACAGTTTCGTTTCATAAAATTTCAAGTCAGTCTCCTCTCACCTCTAGTCTCCACTGGACAGTTTCGTTTCATAAAATTTCAAATCAGTCTCCACTCAACTCTAGTCTCCACTGGACAGTTTCGTTTCATAAAATTTCAAGTCAGTCTCCACTCACCTCTAGGCTCTAGTCTCCACTGGACAGTGTCGTTTCATAAAATTTCAAGTCAGTCTCCACTCACCTCTAGTCTCCACTGGATAAGCTAAAATTATCATTACTCTTATTTTATTACACCTAAAATTCCAATTAATAAATCAAAATAAAGTATACTTACACCCCAACTCAGAGCAGTTACTAATAATAATAATAATAAAACCGTTCCACACTCATACCCCCGCAGTAGGTTACAAGTATTTACCTGTGTCGCGGGTGGCATGGACTACACATATAACACATCACAATAACAGCCATGACACGAGTACAAATATTTATCTGTCACATAAATATTTGCCCCGGCCGGAAATCGAACCCGAAACCCCTCGCTTCGCAGTTCGCAGGCAGGTCCACTACCAACTAGGCTACAGGGTCTACAGCTACGTACGGGGTCATTAACCTCACGGCCGCGCGCGGCCGGCTCACGGCGCGGCGGTCGAGTTTACACTCAGGGGAGCGGGGTACAGGGAAGTGAACAAAATGCCTACAACGGTCGAATAATCTCGCCTTAACAATGATGTTTTAGTATAGATACGTTATGCCCTTACAAATCAACCGAAAAATTTGTTCCGAAACACACACACGTTTATCTTTTGTTTCCCTACACCAATCAGGCAATCACTACATTGGTAAATTATGTAAAAGGGATAGCTTTACTAAAACTATAATAGTGAAAAAGACAGCTAGTGTTTGTCGTTCGCGTAACCAAACGTTGACCAGTGTTGCCAACAAATAAAATTGTGCAAAACAACTTAATATTACGTTATGAAAATAATACTTATATTTGTACATCAACTTTAAATCTTAACAATTTCTACTAAAACTGACTTGTTTTCAATCTGCACATCCTCTTGATTTTCAGTTTAAACTAGATTTAATTTTGGTGGTCTAAACTAAAAACTGTGAAGATATCGAAAAAAATTTAGAGTAGGCAACTCTGCCCATTTCCACAATATTGTGGAGATTATCGTCACAATCGTGCAGATGATTTGATTGGTTGGCTTCGGCAAAGACTAACAAATTCAGTACAGTCAGTAGATTGAAAGTACCTAAAAATAAACTTAAGGAAGGAAGTTGTAATTTCAAAACTATTTTATGCAATATTTTGGGATTTCGGTAATGAAATATTAAATATGGTGACACATTTACGAATAAAGTAAATACGCTAACTTATAGGGACCACGACCTTTTTCATGTATATGTCAGCCTAAGCAGTAGGTATGGCGTGTTATTCATTAATTTATTACATAGCATCTTATTTATTCTGTAGGTAGGTTGAACCACAGTATAAATATAATAGATTCCTTTACTGTGGTTGAACCTTAATCGCGTATGGTGAAAGACGTACTCAATACGAATACGATTAATTTATGAAACCAATTTTATTGCATGTAAACAACTCATCAATACATACTTCACATCTAATATATATTTACACTAAGGGTTACTATATTATATATATTTTATACGAATATTTTTACAATAAGGGTTAAATTTTTCTATTTGCTTATCGACGGATACAAAATAGTTTTAAGTATTATATACTTTTTAATTTATATTATACGAGTAACCGCCCTCGCTTTACTTCGGTTTTCTTATTTTTTTACACCTTGGGTTACATTATTGGAGTTTTATTAAGAATCCCTAATTTTTTTCAAAATATAATATAGCCTATGATACTCGGGAATAGTGTAGCTTCCCAACAGTGAAAGAATTTTTCAAATCGGTTCAGTTGTTTCGGAGCCTATTCAATGCAAACAAAAAATCAAATCTTTTCTCTTTATATATTAGTATAGATTATTCATGAATTTCTTTATGTTAGGCTCTATTACAATACTCGATACTAATACGGTACGGCTTTATTACAATAGGTACGTGTACTCGTGAGAAAATTATCTCTGTACTTAACAATAAACATACAAATGGGGACAGCATCGATATATCGTCACTTCTATGTCCGCCCTATCTGCCGTCCTAACGAAGAGTGCAATAAGTCCAGTTTTTGGGCAAATTGATTTAAGACCTTATGTAGTTACGGATATGGTCTAAAGTTAATTTGCCCAAAACCTGGACTTATTGCACTCTTCGTTAGGACGGCAGCTATGTTCGGCCGGCGTTGTCATGCCGCCATATTTATTTTGTTAGAGAAATATTGAAATTATATAAAATGCAATAAATCATGATAACTGACGTGTGGTATGTTACTCCACGAATTTTAATTCTTTTACTTGTGTAATTAGTGCATTTACGCATAATACACGAGGGCATTTTAACGCTGTATGTCAAATCTCAAGGATTTCTGGCAACAATAAAAGCGTGCGTATCGACAGAGTATGGACAGAGCGACTGCGAGCAGTTGGGCTAATTAGCCCAAGTTACGCTCTTCATCTTCGGCGCGCTAGTAACATATCTACCTCTTTTTTATAATATCATTGCTTCTTAAAGAAAAATATTCTTTTGTCATACAGAAATATTTATAAAATTGAGTCTCGTCGTCCAAAAGTTCTTTGTAGAGAGTGTGGTATTCTCCTTCTTGTTCTCGTTTATGCCATGTAGGATGTACAGAAAATCTCCTTTTTCGCTTGACGGCCGTAGCATCTTCGTCATCTAATGCAATAGCAATTAAAGCTAATCCTTCAAAAGAAAAATTCATCTTTTTTTATTCACAACACTAGCACGTTAGGTCTGAGTTAAAAATCCCGTCGGCAACGGGGGATGGCCCGTCCCGTCCCCGTTCCGTACGGGAAAAACACGTTACGTATGCATCGACCTCTGAAAATCCCGTAGGCGACGGGGAATGCCCCGTCGCGTCCCCGTTCCGTACGGGAAAAAAACCCATTACATATGCATTGGGCTTAAAATTTCACACAAGGTGTGTATTGGTATGACACATACAATAATTATCGCGATATCACATTATATGTACATAGGTATACATCTGTTACGAAAAATGTCAGACCTAGCCAGGAATCAGACCCAGAATCGCTCACTCAGCAATGTACGCTATCAACTAGCTTATAAGGTCATCAAGTCAGTTTTGCAAGCTTTAGTGGACCAATATTCCTATTGGTATTGTAGTGATAAAACTTCATCTAAGCTATTTGCTCCCTTGTACCAATGACGCGACAATCAATAGGAGTTAAAATATAGTTCCTTTCCTGAAATCCCCACCAAGAAGTCACCACCGGTGGGGATAAAAGTTACGTAGAAGAATAACTGCATACCAGCGCGCTAGAACAACGACCCAATTACAGAAACTGTTCACAGACGCGAAAAGTTGTATCTACAGTGCGACCAACTTATCTGTGAAATGGCGAAAATTGTAACTAATGCCGCCCCATTCATAAGTTCTTTGTGTTGATTCATTAACATTTACTACGTCTCGAATTGCGTCCAGTGATTGGTCCAATGCGTTCGACAGCGCCCTCCGTCAGTTCACAGATAAGTTGAAGGCACTGTACCTATCGGCTCAGTCACTAGTGTCGGCATCAATAAAAGGAATTACACGCCGCGGCTCTTTTCTATCTATTCTTCTCACATATTCATATTTTAGCTAGTTTTAACTTTTCCTAAACCTAATAACTATCCGTAACCGAAACCATCCGTGACTAGTCGATATCCATAATACGAAATAATTTGTACGGTTACGGAACCGTATCCGAAACTGAAGTAATATTATGTATCGATATAAACTATTCTCGTTGGTCATATCAGTATGACATGATAATTGACCACCAAGAAACGGCCTTTCTATCCGTATCTAAAATTTCAAATCCGTAACATCCCTGACTCAGCAATTAATTTTTTCATGATCGTGAACGATATCTATGTATGTGCGGGTTAATGGAACGGGCTCGTATGGAGTTTACGTATATTGTTATGTTTGTATTATATCTCTTTCAGACCTCAGCACAACATACGACAGATTCCTACTCGTGTCTGGCGACGATGGGTCGCCCTCATACACGTGCAGATTATGTGAACGTACGTTCAAGAAACGAGATCTTTATACTCAGCATCTTCGTCACGTTCACCTGAAACTTCGGCCCAAGGTAATGTTAAATATCTATTAGTATAGTAGCACGGACGTAACCTTGTCTAGAGAGAGTGAAGCATAGCAATGACAGCTCGCTTACCATGTGTGCGTAATTTTGTAATTTTTGATTCGCGATGGTGTCAATGTCATAGCAGTATGGTGTCAATGTGTGGGTGTGTGTACTTGTACGAATACAGAGTTGGTATTACTATGGGTGCTTCACTGAATTTGTTCTTGGGAGTACGTCCGTCTTTTTTTTACGTCCGTGTATAGTAGGTAGTTCCTCTGGCTCGCACCCACGATGTCGTTTTTTGGGTGTCGCAATGTAAAAATTCATACTCTCATAATTTTTTCCAAAGGTCTCATAAGAAGTATAACTTGCAAAAATTGGCATTGCAAAGTAAATAAGGTAATAATCGATTTGTTTCAAGGTCCGCTCCTGTTACCTGTGTAAAGAGAAGGTGCCGGCTCACTTGAGGTCGTTACACATGGAGAGTGCCCACGGCCGGCCGGCGCCCACGTGTGGGGCTTGTGGGAAGAAGTTCGCCTATCCCTTTCAGGTAATCGTCACTAGGCTTATATTCCATTTTTTAGACGAAGAATAAATTTTAATTAATTTTAGTAATGGTGAACAGAAATTTGTTTTGGCATTAAATTAGTGTATTATCATAATTATGTTTTAGTAGGTACTTATCTATATATGTATAAATCTCTAGAATTCTCCCAATGTTCTCCTGATTAGTAGTTATTAGAACATAAATATTTATAAGAATGTGACAAAAAACTTGCATTTTCCCAGGTATTACAGCATCAAAAATCTTTTCACATGGGCGAAAAGACATTCTCGTGCTCCAACTGTACGATGACGTTTACCACGAATCACGATTTGAGGCGGCATGAACGAGCGCACTCGCCCACTAGGCCGTTCAAGTGTGCCTTCTGTGGTTCAGCCTTCAAGTGGAAAAAGAATCTACAGACTCATATCATGATGCATTTGGATGACAGAAGGCATGCGTGCAAGGCGTGCGAAATGCGATTCGTTCAGCAATCGAGTTTAGCGTACCACGTGCGGAAACATCATCCAGAAATGGTATAAATTAAATGCATTTATTAATCTATGGATTTTAGTCTATGAATTTATTAATCTGTGTGTTCGGATCTCTTGTTTGTTGGCTAATTGTTTATAGTGTTGTTAATATATATGAAAAAATGGTTATATTTCGCATTGAAGTATTATTACTAGCGTATAGAACCGACACCGCGAAATCAATCAAAGATGGGCTCAATTTTGAAAATATTAAATAGAACCTCTCGATTTGACACATTTTGTTCGAGATGTCTGTTCTATGACATTATACTTCAATATTTCTTGTTTTATTTGAACAACTTCCATTCACGGACGGTCTGTGCTTCCATTTCTTATATGATTTATTATATTATCCATTATATGATTTATTATATTCCATTATATGATGAAAGGCAATAAATATTTTGAATATAATACAATTGTTTTCTTTTGAGGTATAAAGTCCATTTCGATCTTTTTCTTAATTCTGATACCCCCGAGCCTTCGTAGAGTGGATTGGTAGCCAAGCCATTGGGCTCGGAAGTTATCATGCCTTGGGAACTGAACCCAAAGACGGCAGGCAGTGACTTCATCATTATTATTATAGACACGATGCAGAAAACTTCGAAGGCGTGATTTAAGTCCAGGCATGATGACACGGTGTGATGACAGTACATGACGACCATGACGTCCAAAATTAATATCCTATGTGATCAGTCCTCAAAAGTACATATCTATTAAATTTTTATAACAGCCATAGACTTCTGGAGACAGTGATCACTTACCATTAGGTGGTTTGTTTTTTCTTTGTCTATCAACAATAAAATTTAAGTTTTTTTTCAGAAAAACAAAAGAAGGTTCAGCAATTTTTTATATTACATCAATATTTACAGATTTATTACAAATACATTATATCACTAACCATTTAAAACACCTACCACACAAATACACATATTACCTACAAGCATATTATGTATTTAGAAATTGTAAATGGGCAATAATTTACACTCAATTTTTTTATGTAATTGCAAATCTAGTCACAGTACCTTTCTCTATTAAAATATACAACAATTTGCATACAACATAAAAATATTCTATCTTAATGGGATTTGAGAGTTGACATCTTAAAGTTTTGATGTATCAAGAAGGCTGAATGAATGTAATTCCTTGGCGTTTTAGAAATTCATGATAAGAAGACCGCTTACTATCGGGTAACTCAACGGTTAGATTCGACTATTTAAATAAAAAGGATATCACTTTGTAACGAGGTGTACTAATACCTCGTTCAATACTCCTTGGCTGGCAGATGCATTTTTCTTTTAAATTTTTAAATATTGACATTTGTTTTTTCAAAGAAATAAAAATCATCTGTCAGCTGGGTTCCCTTCGGGAATGTTGTACATACATTATTTTATTTTATTTTGATACTTTTATTAATTTTACTAACAGTGTCTATTTTATATGTTAATTTGAATACTACTGTGTATTAACCGGTATTAATACAATACAATACATTTAAAAATTGGAGTTGTGCTCATTCGATAATTTACTACCCCGCCCTGAGCTAACCACTATTACTGTCGAGGATCTGCACCCGCGCACTGGCGCCCAATAAGGATTGGATAAATACCTATGTCTCGCAACAGTATGTAACATTCTGAAGCGGATAATAAAATACATGTATGTGACCTCGAGGACGGCAGAAAAGGTGCTTCATATGAGGGACATTCGGACTACTTAAAATTTTTTGGAAGACAAGAAGAGAAATTAAATTAAAGGTTACCATATCATTAATGTATTTTTTGTTTTAATTTTCAAAATTCTAAAAGACATTATCGTCCCCTCCCCATAGCGGCCCTTATTAGCTATTCGAGTCATTTTTTATACTTATAATTATAATTATTGTAATTTTTATTGTTATGACACAAAAATGGCATTTTGTTGTTGTTGCTTAGTGACGATTAATTATTGATTGTCAATGAATTATTGATAATTATTGTATCATATTTTAATTTTATTGTTACGTTCGCAGTATCAATTATTATTCTGTCGAACGGAACGAAATCTAAATCTATAAATCTGTAAATCTGTAAATATTGTATATCTACTAAACATACTATATTATTTACTATAGTTACAGAGCGGATTACAACTCTTTAAATAAGCCTATGGTACGAGCGGGTCGTGACTCGTTAAATAAGCCTACACCTTACTTACATCTGACCTTCTGGGTTATTTGTCAAGAGCGGATTACAACTCTATAAATAAGCCTAAGGTACGAGCGGGTCGTGACTCGTTAAATAAGCCTACACCTATTACTTCATATAAAATATGTAAGTATGTAATGTATGTAAATAATATTTATGTTTGTAATTATATAAATAGATGACTACTTTTATACTTTACACTACTATACATTCTTACTTTCTTTGTAATATACTTTTTTCCTTTCTCTGTATTATACTTTCTTTATACTTTTATTTTTACTTTTAAAAAAAAAATCATTAAGATTTTTTTTTTGAGGGGAACCCCGGGGTATTGTAACGAGGTGTACTAATACCTCGTTCAATACTCCTTGGCTGGCAGATGCATTTTTCTTTTAAATTTTTAAATATTGACATTTGTTTTTTCAAAGAAATAAAAATCATCTGTCAGCTGGGTTCCCTTCGGGAATGTTGTACATACATTATTTTATTTTATTTTGATACTTTTATTAATTTTACTAACAGTGTCTATTTTATATGTTAATTTGAATACTACTGTGTATTAACCGGTATTAATACAATACAATACATTTAAAAATTGGAGTTGTGCTCATTCGATAATTTACTACCCCGCCCTGAGCTAACCACTATTACTGTCGAGGATCTGCACCCTCGCAACTTCACAACTCACAGACAATAGGATTACTGCTAAAGCAGAGAAATACCGATGGGATCTCCTCGCCGTGTAAGAATCTACTAAAAGTACAGACAGCTTAATATACAAATCCAGGCAACTTATCCAGGAGTGTAATTCTCACCATGTTTCGCCCGCAAATGATGACGCAAGCTGGTCTTATGAACGAACGCCATGTCACAGTGCTTGCATTTATGCCGTCGGTCGTTAGTATGCATCCGCATGTGCTCATAATAGTAATTCTTACGCCGGTACGACTTATGACAAACCTCGCACTCAAACTGCGGTATCCCAGTATGTTTCACCATGTGCACTCGCAGCTGACTGGGCGAGAAGAAACTCATTTCACACTCAGTGCAGCGAGCGTTGCGCTTCTTCAAATGATCTCTTTTCACGTGAACTGACAGAGCGTCCTGAGTCACAAACACTTTTTCACACATATGGCACTTATTCGTCGGATCCACGCTATGCACTTTAGTCAGATGCAGCTCCTTCTGACGAGGATACTTAAACCTCTCGTTACACAACCCGCACTTCACCTTCAAGCTCTGATCGTGAACGTTCTTCTCATGCTTCTTCTTCTTAAACTCCGTGTTGAACTCCTTGGGACAAAACTGACAAGTGAAATTCCCGACCTTGTGCGCCTGAAAATGTTGCACCAACTTCATTCGGTTGATGAAAGCCAGATCGCACTCGCCGCATTTGTAGTTCCTATAATGTGTCTGCACGTGGGACTGGAGACTTCGGAATTTGTTGAAGTCTTTCGAGCAAATGCAACATCTGTGCACGTTGGAATTGAACTTGAAGGGCAGGATCTGATTCTTGATGTCGAGGAATAGATTCCTCTTATGCCTTTCGTTCAAGTGAGCTATTGAGTTCTCCAGGGATTCGATGTTGCTCCGGCAAAGCTTGCAGTAGAGTCCCGTAATGTCCAGCTTAGCGACGTATCCTGCTACGTAAATCTTCGTGAAATCCTTCTCGTCAATAATGGTGTGCGTATTGGTCGCGTGGTCCTTCAAATCTGCTGGATTCTGATAGTATTTATCACAGAAGTAACACGTATAACCGGTATCTTCTTGAGATCTGATCAGAGTTGCGTTCGTACATTCCAACAGCGATTTTATGTTGAAGAAATGTTTATCTTTCTCTGTTAGATTTTCTTGGCAAACAGGGTCACTTTTGTTCGTTTTTTCCCCATCATTATCATTAACTTCAATTTTGATGTCAACTGTGTATAGAGGTTTGGTGTTTAAACTTATTTCTTCTTTCTTAGTTTTATTGTCTTCTTTATCATCTGAAAATAATCACAGCTCTTAATAATGCTTCTTCTATAACTTAAATATAAAGCGTCAAAGCAGCAAACGGACTGTAATGAAACTTATTAAGTGATCACGTCGATTGTTAAGCACCAACCCCTAAAGATCCTGAACGGAAGATCGGAACTAATGTCCCATCATGAACAAAATCCCAAAATAGCGATTCCATAAGCCTTCAAAAGAAAGTAACATCTTCTATATTATTTCTCTTGAAGTCTCCCAAAACAGACATACAGACATATTGAGGTTACCAATGAAGTCATACGAAATCCACCTGAACATTGCTGATAATTTTGCTAAACAAGAATCAGACATGCTTTGGAATCATCCATATGTCGGAGGCCCTCGGGCGGTTTGTAAACTTCCGACACTCGGGTTGGCCACTAACCCCTCCACCAATCCGCACTGGAGCAGCGTGGTGGAGTATGCTCTAGGCCTCCTCAAGACGAGAGACCCGTGCCCAGCAGTGGGCCATTAATGGGTTGAAGCCAAGCCAAACCATAGGGGCTAACCTTTTAGAAGAATAGCTCGCACAAGTAAACTATGGTCAGAGAACTTTTACAAATATATTCTATTCCCAGCAGAAAGCCGCGACTTACCATATTCACTCTTGACACCACAAAACTTGTTTTCTATATATGATGTCGTCACAGCCGATTCCTGAACTGGTGTTGAAGGCCGCTCCAATTTAATCATCACTGGAATGAATGGATATATTGATTTGTATTTTTCATTTCAAAAGTTTTACAGTACTTAATATTATCAAGAGGAAAGATCAGGCGGTGTCCGTGGTCCACCTGTTTAGTCCACCTGGGTGGACCATGGACACTTTTTTTTGCCCGTGGTCCACCTTAATGATGAGTAATATGCAAATCAAAAAATATATCGGCCGTGGTCCACCTAAAAGAAAGAACAAATGAAAAAATTGTGTGTTATCTCCGACGCTCGACTGGAGTTTAATGCCACTGTATTTTTGCATGTTTGTAACAAATAAACTCAAAAACTACTGGACTTCTGTAAAAATTCTTTCACCAATAGAAAGCTACATTATTCCCGAGTAACATAGGCTATGTTTTATTGTGATATTTTTTACTTCATCACAAGTAAAAATGTTTGACGCCCAGCAAAGTGTGTACGGTTCAGTTAGTTTATTATAAAACATTTTAAAACGAAGACTAAATATTTCAATAATTATTATTCTTCAATTTCATTACTGTTTTTTGTTATAACAAATTATAAAAACGAAAAATCTTACAATTAATAATTACTTTTATTAATTATTCTGAGCGAGTACACAATAAGTTTCAGAGTGGGCCACCTATAATTACATTTACTATTTTCTTTGAAATAATACTCCTTACCATATTCCTTCTTGGCAAGCTGAATATCCTCCCTACAAACATCTGCCACAGAGTTCACATCCGTTGTCAGTAATGGCTCCAATTTCATTGTTGGTTCTGGAATTGACAATCAACTGTTTATACTTAAATGTAGTGTGTTTATTAGAGATTTGATTTCAAACAACCCTGTAGCCTAGTTGGTAGCGACCCTGCCTGCGAAGCGAAGGGTCCCGGGTTCGATTATCGGCCGGGGCAGATATTTATATGCTACCCATGCGTAGGTAAAAACCTACTGCGGGGGTATGAGGTGTGTAAGCATTCATTGTTTATTATTGTTATTGAAATTTTCAATTTCTTTACAGCAATAAACATTTTAATGAATATTAAGGTTTCTCTATAGGTACCTACTTAGGGAGTTCGACCACGCCTAATTTTCATAGTGATACAGTAAAAACTAGAGACTATTGTATAGTATAGTATCCATTGTATAACAATCATGGAACATTTATTAACATGGATCAAAAAACGAATCATTAATCTTACCTCTATCATCAGTGATACTGATATCACCATTCTGAGCAGGTTTAATATCCCAGTGATGATCCTCTTCTTCCTGTGGCTCTATCTTCACCATCAAAAGTTCTGACTTGATCTTCATTTCAATTTCTTTTCATGTACTGGAAAAATATTATACCTACATTGTTAGTGTAATGCGAGTATTTCCTACAGTTGCTGGCTGGTAGGTACAGTTCAGAGTAAAACCTTAACGAAATAAGAGAAAAAAATACATTTTATGTTCAACAATATACCACTTGTATATTGTGCGAACTATCACTTCATTCTCTGTTACATTGCTGTGCAATATGCTTGCTTATTGGTGTTAATATATTTTTTCTGAAAAATCTACATGCTACTGCATGCAGAGCCAGCGTTGGGGGGGGGGGGAGGGGGCGAGGTGGGGCGACGGACTAGGTCGCCTCTGGAGGGACGCGACATTTGGGGTGAGGAGCAAAAAAAAAAGGAAAAATAAAATTCTTAATAAATGTTCCCATTGGTTCAGTAAAAATCTTTCGACAAGAAAAGCTCGATTTTTATATTCTTATGTGGGCGCCACAATATTTTTGCCTAGGGGGTCAGTGGCTCTAATGCACTGAAGTCCGGTTTACACATATTAAGTAGTTAACTAAATTTTAAGTAAATTAATACGTGTAAACAGACAATTTAGTAACTTTTTAGTTAAAATTTAGTTAACTACTTACCTACTTAATGCGTGTAAACTAAACTGAACATGACTGCAAAGATTTCCATGAAAATTTCTTGGATGATGCAAGCAAAGCTGCAGGCAGAACACTAGTAGCAAAATGAAGACTTATGAGCAGGCATCAATTTTATACCAATGTAAAAGGAATCACTTAAGGTGATCAGAGTAAGAGAAAGATGCAACTTTTTATATTTATAAGGTTGCATTGTGTGATTGTGATACTATAGGATACTAAAGATTTTTTGTAGTTCTCACTTCTCAAATACAAACAAGAGATTGATATCTTATAGGTCGTCCTGTAAGCATTGCGGATTAAATGTTCATTACTCCTACGTCACATAGAAACCTCATGATGTATCATATAGGAATGGCAAGTTTTTATCAATAAAATATCTTACCTATCAGACAATGTAGGTTTATCATGAAACATAGATACTGCTGTAATGCTACTGGGATGACTATTACGTCTACTCTGACGCCAGCTGCGTTGTACCTTGATCTTATCTTTGTGAAGCGGATTCCAGTACGTATTGTATTGTACATTAACAGAACTATTGGTTCATGGGATTCCTTTTACTTTTTCATTTTAATTCAAATACATGTAAAACTTTCCAACCGTATATCTTTAATAAGAAAGAATCAGGCGATCGATTTGTTTTGTTTGAATTTGAAGAAAGATTTGCTTTGTTGATGTTGATTAATGATAACAAATTGTTAATTTGACACATGTCAACGTGACAATTGACACTGACATTTTATATAGTGTTTTTTAATTCTCTTCCGCCATAGATTACATTCAACCCGGGTATTTGCCACAGGTTCTGACAATCTTTTATCAATAACGATTCTAAGCTTTCGATGTGCTTTCGGATGTAACCACGTCTAATCGAGAGTGAAGCAAAGCAATGGCCGCCCGATTACCATGTGTGCGTAATTTTTGATTCGCGATTGACGCAATATGGTGTCAATGTGTAGGTGTGTGTACTTGTACGAATAGAGTTTGTATTAAAGGATGCTTCATTGAATTTGTTGTTGGGATTAAGTCAGTCTTTTTTTAGATCCGTAGCTTTAAGCTAGAATATCTACTCAATGCCGGTAGACCAGGGAGTCATAAGAGGCGACAGAAACCAACCTCCCTGCTTGGTAAAAGTTAGGTAAGGCATATTACAGAGATAGATAGATAATAATATTAATAATCTTTATATTAATTACTAGCTGACCGGGCAAACGTTGTTCTGCCAAAAAATTTTTAGGGGTAGGGGATGAAAAATAGATGTCCGATTCTCCACCCTAGCTGATATGCACGCAAAGATTCACGAAAATCGGTCAAGCCGTTTTGGAGGAGTTGAACTTCAAAAAAGCGTGACACGAGAATTTTATATATTAGATTTGTCATTAATATTATTATCTTTTGGTTAAGCCTGTCCAGCTTGCTACCACCATCATGCTTGACTATGCAGTAAATAAAGAAATTAAAACAATTTTCAAAAAATCAATATAATGATGTACCTTTCTATTTGCGTAGAAAAAAAATCAACATTATTAAGTAACAGTAAAAAAATATTTTTGCAGAACACAGATTAATCTTTACATAAATAACAAAAATTGAATCTTCTGTAGATAGGAAATAACAGAACAAATATGATGCTCTAAAACAACTTTTATCAAAACTTTCTGATTTTCTGTTTCTTCATCCAGACCTTCACTTTTATACTACATAATCCACCTATTCATCATTATTAGTGAATTAGTCTCATTTAGGTCTCGCATTCTACAGAAGAAACGCGTATAAAATCTTCCTGTGATAGAATTAAAGTTTTATTTGTGGATTCCTTAGGATAATAAATGTTCATGTTTCTCGTCTATTACTTCAAACTTATAAAACATGGTAAATCCTCGATTCTGTCCGGCGTTTGATCATTAATCTCAATAACTTATACCAAAGTTTCATATTCCGAGAAGGCTTCGGTAACAACATTGCGTTTGTTCAATGTTACCTGTAAAATAACGTAACTATACTGGGGTCCTTGTTTAAATCAACCCATATTATAAATGCGAAATTTTGTGAGAATTATTACTATTTCATGCAAAACCCACTGTGCGGATTTTCATGAAATTTAACACTTATTATGTAATAAGCACGGACGTAAAAAAAGAACGGACGTAACCTTGTCTAATCGAGAGTGAAGCTGACAGCTAACAGCTTGCTTACCATGTGTGCGTAATTTTGTAATTTTTGATTCGCGATGGTGTCAATGTGTGGGTGTGTGTACTGTGTACTTGTACGAATACAGAGTTGGTATTACTATGGGTGCTTCACTGAATTTGTTCTTAGGATTACGTCCGTCTTTTTTTTACGTCCGTGGTAATAAGATATAGGGTACTTATTGTCCCGAAAAACTCGTGCAGAGCGCTAGAACGAAGTATCCTGCGAAACTAACCTGAACAACTAGATCTTTGTAGTCATAAAATTGCTCCTTAAAAACTGTGTGAGGTCCACACTCAGATTAAAGTTAATCTGAGGGTCCACAGTTGTTAAACCTTTGATACTTCCACATGAAGCTTCATCAGCTTTACAATGATCATCTAGGCATTTCATCGTTTAATGAATAATTTTTGGAATTGGATTTACATTGTTTAATCATCAATTAATGATTTTTTATTGATTTGGAATTTCAACAAATCTTCATCAAGAATCAACAGATTGTCTTGTACAATCTAGTTTTATTTGAAGTATCGACAACTATACTTTTAGCATCGACATATTTGTGTAATCAACAATCACATATAAAACATCAAATTTATTTCAAGGTTTCCCACGCTTTTTTTCTTTAGTTGTAAGATTATGAGCATTTAACATGTGGTTTTTCTTATGAGCAAATAATCTAAACTTTTTGTTGCATTTCTCGCATTTGAACCGTAAAATTTTATCTCTGTGCACTTGATTTTCATGATCGGTCTTATTATGCACATCGCGAAATATCTTAGGGCAGTAACTGCATGGAAAATTATCGTGGATCTTTTCCATATCAATGAAGCTTGAGTCGGATTTTTTCCATAAATATTTTTTATAATGTACCAATAAGTGTAACACAAGTCCCCGGAAAGACTCGCAAGTTTTGAAGCAAACGCAACATGAAGGCATGCCCTTATTGAATATCAAAGGCACTATTTGATTCTTAATGTCAAGGAACAAATTTTTATCATGGACTTCATTCAGGTGACTGGCTAAGTTCTGCAGAGTATCTATGTAGCGATAACAAGGCTTGCAATATAGTCCAGTCACGTCTAATTTAGCCACGTACACGTCGTTAGTAATTTTTAAATCATCTTTGTCGATAATCGTATGAGTATTCGTCGCGTGTTCTTTTAACTGCGACGGGTTTACGTAACATTTATCACAAAAGAAGCACTCGTAGCCCAGATTATTATGAGACCGAATTAAAGTTGCGTTCGTGCATTCTAATATAGTCTTTATGTTGTAAATGTGCTTACACTGATAATTTCTTTCTTCCGACTCAACCATTATTTCAAATAAGTTATCGTTTTCATCTAAAATTTCCGGCTTAATCTCCCCCATTTCAAAATCGTTCTCAGTTTGTTTAACGTCACTAATTTCTTCATCTACACCTAGAAGAAATTTAATATCTGAAATTTTAGTTGCATGACTTTCGGAGTAAAGGTTAAAATATTATCGCCCATTGTGTTATTAAAGTCCCACTTCTCATCACACTGTAATTATGACAACCTTTTGTTATAAACACATGACTTACAAAAAGTAGAAGTATTAGATCTTTGAAACCAGTACTATTTATTTATTTATTTATTTAAAATTTATGTCACCTTATACAAAAGGATAAACAAAGGGCAAACTTAATGCCTAATGGCATTGTCCACCAGTCAACCCTGGGTGGATGTGGAAAGAACTGATGGCAGGTGTTAAAACTACTTAAGAGAAAAAAAAAACATCTAAAAAGAAAGAAAAACAAATACTACTTACGTACAATAAATACAATAAAATAACAATACGATAAATATCATAATAATACATATATAAATATAAATATACAGGGTTATGGGTTAAGTCGACCTAAATCCTTTAAGAGGTTGTAGTTTCCATCATTCCTGACTGATTTGACTATGAAACCCCATATCCTAAACTTAACCGTTCTCAAGTTATTGCCCTTTGATTTTTTTTATAAAAATTACCCTTTTTTTGTCTATTGTCCCCTTATTTTTGTGTTTTGTGCCTCTAATTTAATTATTTTTGCTATTTTTGTCTAGTAGATTAGTTGTTTTATTATTATAAACAATAAAACTGCAAGTAACTGTACCAACAGAGCCGTAGTAGACGATTCATTGTTAAAAAAAGAAATAAATTCGTATAAAGTTTTTTTTTCTTTATTAGATATTTTAAAAAAAGTCTATGACAGTTGTGCTGCAGATGTGCTTCAAAATATCTACGGTTCTTAAGCTTTCCAACAAGGTATAACAAGTTAGGGTATTATTAGAATTCCTTAACAAAAACTTTGATGAAATGCTACCAGGTAGTAGTACAAAATAGCGGTACTCAAGCGTCAAATTTAATTTGAGTCAGGAAACAAAATAAAACAATCCAAATAGGTAACAAATAAGGTTTATTTATCTTTTTATAATAATTCTACAGTACATGTTCCACATGTCCGCCCCTGTTTCGCACACATACACGCATTCTGCGTCTTAAGCCACTTTTCACTACACCAGTCGTTAATCCTCTTCGTATTTCGTTTGCGGAATCAATAATTTTTTGCTTCAAAACATTAACAGACGTTATTGGGTTGGGTTCATTGTAAACTAAACTTTTCATGTGCCCCCACACATAAAAATCCATGGGGGTCAAGTCTGGACTCCTAGCTGGCCACGGTGTAGGTCCACCTCTCCCGATCCACTTATTGGGATAATTA
Source organism: Thymelicus acteon (assembly GCA_951805285.1). Taxonomy (NCBI): domain Eukaryota; kingdom Metazoa; phylum Arthropoda; class Insecta; order Lepidoptera; family Hesperiidae; genus Thymelicus; species Thymelicus acteon. The sequence goes on along the minus strand of OX638214.1, from coordinate 16,964,907 downwards.
GTGTCCAGCCACTCTCTGACACTCCTTCTGTAGTGCGCGGGGCATCCGTCGTGTTGAAACCACATGTCTCGAATGAGGCTTAGTGGTATGTCGTCAAGCAAATCAGGTAAATCTTGTCTCAAAAAATTTTCATAGGTCTCTCCATTCAAATTTTCAGGTAGAAAGTAAGGCCCAATCAAAACGTTCGAAATTATTCCCATCCACACGTTAAGGCTGAAACGTCTTTGTGATCCCTTTATTCTTTTCTTATTGGGATTTCTTTGTGCTTTCGGAGCCCAATAATGGGCGTTATGATAATTCGTCATCCCATCTTGATCAAATTTCGACTCATCAGTCCACAAGATGCTTCTAAAAAATGAAGGATCTTCTAAATCTGCATTGAGCATAAACCTGCAGAAATCCAGCCTCCTCACAGGATCTCCTTCTTCGATTGCATGTACTGGCGTATAGTGGTAGGGGTAGAGACCGGCAGTATGCACCGAAAACCACACTTTCCACTGTGAGAGTCCAAGTTCTCGGGCAACAATATTGGTTGACGTAGTCGGATCCAGTCGAAATCGTCGAACTATCTCATTATCTTGCTCTTCATCATCATCATTAATACGTGGTCTACCCAGGTCTGCTCTTCGCCTTGAAACAGAGCCAGTCTCTCGAAGTCGTCGGTAAACTCCGTCGAAGACACTAATATCCGGTACTCGGCGGCCGGGATAACGTGCTATGTATTCTTCACGAGCTCGTAAAGATACACAGTTGCAGTACCCGTAACAAATCAAAATATCAGCGTATTCCTCGTTTGTAAAGGTCGTCATCTTCAACAGTTCCAAATCAGAAGCACAAATCAAAGTCCAGTTAACAAGCACAGTCACGAATAGGAGGAAACAGTCCAGAAAAACAAGCCAAGTCGAGTAGAAAAAATCTAAGAGCACCAAGTATCGCATCTACCACGGATGAATCGCGTAAGCAGACTAACATGAGACTAACCAAACCATTACCAAACACAATAACAAAAAAAAATGGTTTCTACATGGAATTACTTGTCTCGCTCGCACCTGTTTACATTGCATGACATCCCACTCGCACGCTCCGCAACCCATTGAAGGACAATAGGCGCTGTGAGCACTTTAAGGAAAGACCCTTATTTTTGTTATTACCTGGGAGGGAGTCTTTTGTCACAGTTTTTTCCGCGAATCCTGATAATACCCTAACTTGTTATACCTTGTTGGAAAGCTTAAGAACCGTAGATATTTTGAAGCACATCTGCAGCACAACTGTCATAGACTTTTTTTAAAATATCTAATAAAGAAAAAAAAACTTTATACGAATTTATTTCTTTTTTTAACAATGAATCGTCTACTACGGCTCTGTTGGTACAGTTACTTGCAGTTTTATTATTTATAATAATAAAACAACTAATCTACTAGACAAAAATAGCAAAAATAATTAAATTAGAGGCACAAAACACAAAAATAAGGGGACAATAGACAAAAAAAGGGTAATTTTTATAAAAAAAAATCAAAGGGCAATAACTTGAGAACGGTTAAGTTTAGGATATGGGGTTTCATAGTCAAATCAGTCAGGAATGATGGAAACTACAACCTCTTAAAGGATTTAGGTCGACTTAACCCATAACCCTGTATATATTCAATATATATAATATATACATGAATATATATTTTGCACACAATGCTGTAAATTAAAAATGACGAAATCAGTCAGTCGAATTTAATAGATGTTCACTATGTTGTTTGTTCAAGAATAATTTTGTTATCATATACACACAGTGAATTACAATAAGCATCTGATTTCCTACTAAAAAATTTGTAGATCGCACACTCTGATATCTAATTTGAACATTGACTGTTAAAACAGACCCTTGTTCTTTAAATTCACTGACAAATTTTACATACTTACCAATCTCTTTGTCATTGAGTATTTCAATTTCGAACTCTAGCATTTCTTCTTTAATTTGAGGGACTCTTTCAATCATCCTGTTAATATCATTCATAGATATATTCGGAATATTTTCATCATACACCGAAATGGCTTCATAGTCTTCATCTTCAGTTACCTCAACTTTAATTTTTTCTTTATGCTGGGATATATTTTCAGCAACTAAATCATCTTTTCGAAAGTTTGTATCTATATTTGGGTTACCATCGCCTGAAAGGGAAAATTTTTGTCTGTATTTATGTGACAATTTTTAAAATAAAATGGCCATCAAACTAGAAGACGAAGCATTTAATGATAAGTCACCATTCGCTCATGGACATCAGCATCACCAAAGGCATCACCAATGCCGATGATGAAAAGTATACACTGGCCTGCATTATTTCGGTACATGTAAAAACTTAAAAAGCATATTACTGTAGACTTTAGGAGGTCTTGTTAGGCAGTCTATGGCTATTCTATGGCTATGGCTGGTAAGTTGAAAAAAAAACCGATTAAACTGTCTTCTGAAAAACCCGATTGGTGCACGTGGCCCATGGTTCCTTATGCATCATAGGTGAGGTTGGCTTAGAGTCTATAGGTACACCTTACGTCGGAAGAAAAAAATTACTATCCAGTAACTTGACAACTCAAATACTCTATGTTCTTGGACAATGTTTCTCTTACTATCCAATACCTAACCTACCTGTATCTGCCACTGAACATTACTGTCTTCCTTGAACTAAGTATTACTTATTGTACTACTGTATTACTTAAATTTACAGACATGTACAGGAGTACACACTGAAAATTATGAATGTATAATTTAAATAAACACCCGATTCTTATTTTCAATCATAGAGCTACAACCATCGCAGCAGTACCATGTTTTGAGGATTGGCAGAAACATTATGCAGATGTTTTCCACATCAAAAACATACATTAATAAATTTAAATTTACTTTGGAGCCAGTTCTTTTCCTTTCTTCTTTCTTGGATGGCAATGCATCGGTGATGCCTTTGGTGTTAATGATGGCTGACAGTGGCCTTTTATCATCAGGTGATTCGTCAACTGGGTAAGTTAAATTAAAAACATCTACAATCACTTTCACATTCCAAGCTATTCGGCTTTGGAACTCTCTTCCCAAGGACATTAGAAAATTGTACACAAAATTCTGTTTAAAAAAAAATGTTCATGCTCACCTTTTAAAACAACTCTCTTACTAAAATTTATCTTATAAACTCTTTCCCTCTCTATTTTTATGTTTTTTTTTTATGTAATTTTACTATATTTATTTCACTTTTCAGTTGAATTGTCTCTAGTGATATGTATCACTGACTCTGTTCATCACTAATTTAACCTCCCATATTTATTAGTTATCATAATATTTATATGATTACATTCTATTGTTATTGTACCGCCTTCAACCATTCTCTGCACATCCTGAAGGTTGACTGTTAGAGAATGCTACTTAGCATTAAGTCCGCCAATTGTACCACTTTTTATGGTTCAATAAAGATTAAATAAATAAATAAATAAATCACTAGCTCAGTAATTCTTACCTCCATACTGAATCAAATTCAATGTAGGAACAGCATTGATGGTAAGCCTCTGAGAACGTAATATGTAGCAATCCTCAAAGTGTCTGTAGCACAACCGAAAATAGCTAGTGATGTATTCTTTTGTGAATTTGTGAGCTAGTGGATGTAAAACAGCTTTCCATGCTTGAAACCTTTCCTCTTTCTTTGGGAAAGAATACAACTTTCCTGAAAACATTGTTCATAAATTATTAGCTTCCATACCTAATTTATATGTAATTATGTCAAATATTAAAAATGGATGCTAACTCTTTTATCTCGTATGTAATTGACCAAGTTAAACAGCAGTGAGCGCAGCTGGTAGTTGGACCGCAAGTGGCAAAAGAAAAAAATATTCAGAACATTCAAAGTACACATAAAGCTGTTAGTCCCACTTATTATTGTAAGATAGCAGTAGTTAAGCCACGCCGGAGACACTCGGGTGGATGTAAACTTCCGATACTTGGGTTGGCCTCTTAACTCCTCCACCAACTTTTTCAAGAGGACAGAACCATACTCAGTAGTGAGCCATTAATGAGGTGAAGCCAATCATGAGACAGTGATGTAGAAACTTGCTTTACCAATGGTTCATCGCGACTAAAAGTTGACTGTACAGTTAGACACTGCATGAGGGTTACGGTATCTCTATTCATGCGGTGCCGAGCGGTGCGGAGGCACATTGATCTACACGCTCCTATTTGATATTAAGTTAATTGAATACTAATATATAATATTAAATATTAAGAATAAAATAGCAAATAGAATAGCAAATATTAAGTTATATTAAGTTGAATAGAATAGTAAATATTAAGAACAGTTCTTCGTTACTTTCATCCGATAAGTTTTTAAATTGAATGTTCCACACACGAATCGTCTCCTTACCGCCTGCGTACTTTGTAAGCATTCCTTCATACTATTCCAAACAATATGAAAAACTGGCTCCAGCCAGCCTCCGAAAGACAACGCACAATTTACAAAATAAAAAAATATGTTGCCGACTTACCATTATCAGTACATTCGAAGTAACACTCCATTCGCATTTTGTTCAAAGTCCTGGAAACAAAATCTGTTGATAATTTTATACTCAGATGAAAGAATTTCATGTGAGATTTTATAGTACCGTAATCTAAAAGGGTTGGATTTAGAATCCGGTAGCAGGAGTTCGTACATGAGAATGGTTGATGCTTATAGAGGTTCATCAGCCGATTACAACGGTACCACTCGCAACTCTCGGCGACGCACCGTTTTCGAGAAAATTGAAAAAAACTTTCATAACCTTAGTACCAAAATACGACACTTAACACGATTTAGAACGCCAGAAATGTCTTTTTGACAATTCAGAACTGTCAAATAAGTCAATAATTTATGCTTAAACTGTCAAATCGGTGCCAAAGTTTTTCCGAGCTATGAAATAAGTCCTATGCATAAACTGTCAAATCGGTCCCAAATGTAAGTACTCTATGTATAAACATTGGCGAAGAAAGAGGAACGGCGGAAGGCATCACGGGGGGCAAAGCGTGCCAGGGGGTGCGGGGGGCGGAGCCCCCCGCTAAGGGGGGCTCGGGGGGCGAAGCCCCCCGCAATGAAAAAAGCAATAGGAACCCAAAACAGAATGGGTTAGGTTAGGTTAGGTTCGTATAATTTTTTTTTACGCGGAAATAGGGACCCCGCGAAGCGGGGTCCCGTCGACATTTATGACGAAGTGTAGTTTTGTGACATAATTGAATAATTAAAATATTGTTGTGCAAGAAAACACATCATGAAGTTTGTATGATTATTATGTTAGAATTTTGAGGTTAGGTTAGTTTTTCTCAATTTTCTCGGAAACGGTGCGTCGCCGAGAGTTGCAGGTGGTACCGTTGTAATCAGCAATCACCCCTCCCTCCTCTTCCGCCCCCCTTTCCTCCCCCCTCCTGATACCGGATTCTAAATTTTGGTACTAAGGTTATGAAAGTTTTTTTCAATTTTCTCGGAAACGGTGCGTCGCCGAGAGTTGCGAGTGGTACCGTTGTAATCAGTAATCCCCCCTCTCTCCCCCTTCCCCCCTCCCCTCCCCCCCTCCTGCTACCGGATTCTAAATTTTAACCCAAATCGTTATTATTTTGTTTTTTAAATAATTATTTCTCCTCTTTCTACACATATCATACAAATTCTTACAAAATATACGTTGGTGTTTTCAATGTTTTGACTTTTCTTGTTTTAAATCTAGACACACAGTACTGACTAACAGTGACATTACTGACATTAATAGTGACAGTATTTTGTCATTTGACAAAGGTAGGTAAAGTCAAAGTCAAAATAGGTATATATCACAAGGGTATCACCATATATCTATGGGTATCACCATGATATCACCTTTGATTATGGTATCCATCACGGAACACAGACACCCGTGGTATCCATAGATATATACTCTATGGTATCACTGATACACTTTTGGGTGAATTCGCCAAAGTCACAAAAAAGATGTTCTGATTGATAAAAAATTTAATTTACTACTTTTATAATTTTTTATTATAGAAACTGCTTTTATACATATTTTTACATAAGCGCCCACATATTTCATTGCATTATTTGAAGTAATTTATAAAAAAAATTGAATAACACACCCAAAACATCATTACCATTTGTAGGGAAATTGCTGATATTGATATTCCAAAATATTTTTTGAAAAACCTGCCTTACACATTGCGTGTTTAATTTTATATTTTGAGACAATATCTAGTTAGGTACATTATAACATATAATATTATGAAATCAGCAGTGCAGAACTAGTAAAAAACAGCAATTAAAATTTTATCACGAAAATTCGTCAACTCCATGTCAGTACCGTCAAATGTTATATTTCTCAAATGTTTCTTGGGCTACGCTATAAAGTACCCCTCGTTTCTCCTCGTCTGGTCCATTGTAAAAAGTGGAACAGGCCAACTTTTTACTGCTGCATGGAGAAACAACTTTTATTCATGAAAAACAACGACGTTCAGTACTTTGTCCCGATTTTGAATCATCGCCATTTACTGGACTTACAAGGTAAATATAAATTATACATTAATTTTAATACTCCACACGTATGTGTAATAGGAACATGATTTTCACTGGCACAAAGAGTTCATAAATTAATGATTAACAAAATGAATTTTAAGCAAAAAAGAAAAAAATATCATTACCATATGCATCATTCCCATTTGTTTTTTTGTAAATGGGAATGATTTTGTGTGAATGGTAATGACGATTGGAGATTTTGAAATCAATTTTGATTGAGTAATGAGACCTAGCAATTTCTTTTTCAACGATAAATTTTTGATATGTGTGTTGTAAATTAAATTTGGGCTACAAGTTGTTGGTAAAGAATCTACAAAACTTTTTAATTTTGCAATATCTTTTTAGTAAAATAAATTATAAACGAAAATTTAATGCAAATAAAGGCCAAAACCATTAAGAGAAACAAAAAATTGCTAGACGGAGGAGATAAACCGAAATCAGAGGAGATTGTGCATTGTACGAAGAGGAGAACAAAGAAAGAGATAAGAAGAAAAGAAAATAAAGAAAAGTTTCTGAAGAAAATTCTCTGAAAAGAAAAATAAATTAAAGTTTCCTCGTAAGTAGCAAGCTATTACGTGAACAAAGCCGATGAGAAATTTAATACCCCAGATTTGTTTTGGCACACTTGCTGCATGTTTTTGCTATCCTAGTACTTACCTACTGCAAGAAACGAAAATATCTGGCTTGCTTTCTATAAGAGAGAGAGAGAACAGACAGAGAAATAGAGAAACATGCGCACGCCGCACGACATGTAACGACGCCACACGAGTTAAAATGACTAATAATGGCAAAAAGTGTCGTTACAACTTTTCGTTACCAAATATTCCGCCTAGCCCCCTTTCGCAAAGCGCGATAAGGAACTTCGTTCCAAAAAATGTAATGAAATAAGATGAAATAATCTTTTATTCATGTCGATATCACTGATACACTTATGAACGTCATTTTTTAAATCTAACAGCATTTCGGAACGGTGCTTTGTCATGGAGAAGGAAATCCGTAAAGAAACTCCACAGCAAATCTTTTAAAATAATGAAATTATTACACAAGATGTTCTAACTGACGCGGAACTGGATGCATTGCTAATTTACATGCATCTTTGTCAATAATATATTCATTTATACTATAATATCATTTGCCTACTGGCTGAGATTTCAGAGATCTCTTATACATTTGAATAAGCAAGTCATGTACTTAGGTAATTTAATGTAAAAACGTACATAGAGCCCCTCAAAAGAACGTTGTACTCTACGTAGGTGAAAAGAATCCGTAACCAAAAGTATGTCTGTTTCAAGTTTGATGATTTTGCGTATCACTATTTTGCTTGAACCAACCGCCGTTGTTTCTATAAGAATTAAATATAATTGTAAATAAATTGAGATGTTACTGTTAATATGCTTATTTTTAATCCTAATTGCCCTTTTCTGCAAAACAAATATCGCATCAATGTCAGCCTCTGCACTCCACATCAATAATATCAATATACCATAGGACATGAGGCTATGAAAGTGTGCAAAATAAACAAGTTTATCAATTTCTACATCAGTAAACTGTCTTATCTTTCTAATGGCATTAACTAACTGAACCGATATATGATTGCCCCATTGTAGTTTAGAATCTAAGGTGACACCCAAGAAAATCGTGGATTTTTCCATAGTTATAATTTCATTATTTATTAGGTGAATCAAATATAAACCGGACTTTTTTACTAGTCGCAGAGTGAAGTGACGCGCTTGGTACTGCTGTACGTGTTAAAGGGGACTGTCTCGTATTATTCCATTTGGTAGCAAACATTCTATATACTTAGTTTTTTAGCATTTATCAGTAAATTATTTGTAGTAAACCGGTGTGACAAACAAACCTGAGAACTTTTACATCGTCATTTATTTTATTTCTATTCGTCTTAAATATAAGAGAAGTGACATCAGCAAATATGATAATGTCTACATATTTCTTAATTTAATACGGCAGATCATTTAAGTATACTAGAAAAAGGAAGGGGCCCAGAAACGAGCCCTGTGGTACACCCATCACAGATTGAGATTTCGATCACTTGTTATCATTTATACTAACACATTAGATTCTACTCGTCAAGTACGACACAATCAAGTTAAGTAAATTGTTATTGATGCTGTAGTAGTAGCTTAAGTAGTAATGTTTAGTGTTCAACACAATCAAACGTCTTAGACAGGTCACAGAATACCCTTTATGGGATTTTGTGAATTCTCCCAGGTCTCAAAGATAAGTTTGAGAAGCCTAGCACCTGCATTTGTTGTATTCGGCTTTCGGTAAAACCGTATTGCTCAGGGTGGAGTAAATTACAAGCGGTGAAGTGCTTCAGCGTTTTATTTAACTTAATTATTTTCGAAGACCGTAGGTAAAATAGAAATAGGTCTGTAACTATAATTATTAAGGCCTGTTTTGTCCACAGATTTAAAAATCAGTATGATCTTTCTGTACTTCATTAGATCTGGGAAAGTATCTAGATTTACACATTTATTTACTAACCTAGCTAAATAAGGGACTATCACATCTTTTATATTATTTATAATTTTAACAGACATTCCCCACAAAATTTCAAATTCATATGCCTTTCTTTACCAGAGGTAATTTTATTTCCATTAACTAATAATTCATATTTAGAATTGCGTAATTTATTACTGCCAATCTCGTTACCAATAATACTCTAATTAGTGGTTTTAGCTTGATATTTTTTATCTTCATAAGCAACTTATAGACATAACTATAATACACACTGCTTTAAAAATTTTTTGATTACCATTAAATTTTGTCATTCCCACTAACAAAAAGTCATTACCGTTAAATAAAAGTCATTACCAGGTTGCTCAATATCATTACCATTTCTTATAAAAATTTTTACGACCCAATAACTTTTGATTAGCATAACGAATTTTGAGGACTTTTGTAGGCTTAGAAAGGAAATTTTATGTGCTAATTTTTTTCATGGTTTTGCACGCATTTCCACATACTTTTAAAAAAAAAACACCAAAATAATTCAAAAACGCGAATTCACCCTTTTGCATTATGGTACTATAGTAGAATCCATGGATATATTACTCTAACTGGATATAGTGTAGTGCCTAGAGCGGTAAAAACATGGAAACCTCGGATTTCTGTTATGTAAATACTAAAAAACAACTAATGGGAATAAAACTTATTTCAGAACTGCTGTTTTAATTTAATAATTTCTAGGTGTAAAATTTCATAACATGTGACGTCACACTAGGGGGGTGGAGGTCTCACACATGTGACCAGCTGTGACAAGGACGGGGGAGGGATCAAAGTTATGAAATTAGTGTGACGTAATTTATCTATAGTGCTGACTCCTGATTCGATAAAATCTTGACACTTTTAATTAAGCTCCAAGCAAGTTTTCATCCCTTGATGAAGATGAACGATAACCCTGTAATCGTTAATTCGTTGAAGTCTAAAACCCTACAAGAAAACCGAAGGGCCCAAGTTCGAGTCTCGGGGCATGCATTGATGTACATCCTCGACGAGACAAGCGTGTGACTATTTATTATAAAATACAGTAAATATATAACTTATTTTCAACGACGACTATATCCAAAAAAGTATAATTGCATTAAATGGGATAAGTTTTTTTCACATTACCTATGTATATGCGAATTTAGGGCAAATTGTTCGGAATATAAGTGAAACGATAAACTTAAATTGTTTTTTTATTGAAACGATTCAACAGATGGTAACTCTTAATATGAGTAGTCAGTGACCTCTGGTTGTCGAAAATTTTATCGCAGGCGTGACATTTCAACGTTATTAATTTAGCTCCATGTAATTTAACTTCATGATCGTTTTTTTTCGTATAGTCAGTAAATTTCTCCCCACAATACCCACACTTACTCCTTTTATTCAAGCAGATATGTACCGCTCTCTCGTGATCTTTTTTCTTAATGCGAGTGTCAAAAACTTTCGTGCAGTACGCACAATTAAAAACTCCGGTCTTATGCCTATACGCATGCATCATGAGGATCCTCCTATTCACAAATCCAGCTCCGCAAACATCACACACGTAATTCTTGAAATGGACATTCATGTGTTCGAGCATCATTTTGAAACTGTTACTCTCTTTCGTACAATACACACACTGCAGTAAACTGTTTCCAAATCTAAAAGGAACACAATGTGACTTGATGTCGCTGTGTAGAGCCTTGTCGTGCTCTGCCTGTAAATGATGTATCAAATCTTCCATTTCTTTGATATCAACATTGCATATTTTACATTTGAGATCGGTTATATCCAGTTTAACAATGAAGTTGGGCATGGGAGTTCCTTTTAGGTAGTTAGATTTGGTTTCGTCGTCGTGAGCTTTAATCGTATGCTCTTTCAGGTCTGCAGGGTCTGGATAACTATCGGGGCAGAAGCAACACATGTATCCAATACCAATTCTACGCCGGATTGGGGTGGCGTTCGAACAGAGCAGTATCTCTTTTATATTATTTTGATGCTTGTCGCTTTCCACCTTCTTTCTCACCAGGACCTTGACTTTCTGAAGCGGTTCCCCAGATATTGTAATTTTATCTTTTTTTGTTGTAACACTTTTGGTGATAGTGATGTATTTCCGTTTCACTCCATCTGCAATGGATTAAAATTTGTTATTTTCTTTAAAAACAAAGGAATAATTGAGAAAATTGAATTTTAAAACTTTTAAAAGTAAAACTTACTACGTAAGAATACTATTGCGCCTTATTAACTATAGTATCGGAAGTTGGATTGGAATACAATTTCAAAGTTTTTAAGAAGCTGGGGCGGCATTATTCCAGCTCTCTGGTTCATCAGCGATACCAAAAGGCGTCGCTAATGAATTGCCGACCAAGTAGGAGAGAAATAACTCTCTCAACTCAACACCCCAGTCCCCAGCTGGAACAAGGCGAGTCGTTTGGGGGCTGATTCAAGCAAGAGGATAGTAGGCTTCACCGAAAGATAATAATAATAATATCAATTAATCAATATCCAAATTTTAAAATTGTTATTCGTGTTACATTTCTTGAAAAAGTCTGAAACAGTGATATCGAATTTGGGATTCGATATTGAGAAGTTTTAAGTTTGGTATATATATATATTAATTAAGTAGGCAGTGATAGCCTAGCGGTTAGAACGTTGGTCTCTCGAACAGAGGGGCCCGAGTTCAAATCCTGGCACGCACCTCTAATTTTCAAATATTATGTGCGTATTAGAAGTTAATTATCACTTGCTTCGGTGAAGGAAAACATCGTGAGGAAACCTGCACACCGGAGAGTTCTCCATAAAGTTCTCAAAGAGTTGTGAAGTCTACCAATCCGCACTTGGCCAGCGTGGTAGACTATGGCCTGTACCCCTCACATTGTGGGAGGAGACCCCGAGCCCAGCAGTGGGACAATTATGGGTTGTTGCTTTGCTTTTATATATATTAATGGACATTTAATCAAAAAAAATATCATAAATTATATTTTTAATACTCACATCACTATGCCAGAAAAATGCATGTGTTTAAGGTGTCTTTACGCTTTACCCATCGATACCTAAATAAATAAATAAATACTAATAAATATCTAATATAATATAATAATCCGCACTGAAACGGCGTGGTGGAATGTTAGCTGTCTCCCTTAATTGTCAGGAGTGACCTGTTGCCCTGTAGCCGAACCCTATAAGGTTAAAGCATAGTATTGGACATCTATTCGCAAGCTTCATAAGCTTCTCAATTTTGGAATACTGGTATCTTTTTAAGAGTCCTTTTCTGATTTAGATTTTTGCTTTAATGCAACTATTCGCTACTGCATTGCCTTAGTTCTATCATCCGTTAAAGCGTGAATACTGTAGGTGCCTATTAGGTAGTCTATAGGAATTAACGTTAAGAGACAACGTGAATGATAGATAGAAGACCACCAAAACCTAAAGGCAAACTCTATTTATGCCATTTACAATTTTCTTATTTCAGTTTGCAGACAGTTCTATAACCACCATTATTCTAGGTATTTTATGGATGAATACGCCGAATATGTTCTTTTAGCGTCTTATGTCTCCCATACGCCTTGAAACATATATCGCATCTAAACTCCCTCGCACCCGTATGCTTCACTACATGTATCACCAACTCCTTTTTGGTATGGAATTCCATTTCACATTCATTGCACTTATAGTGTTTCTGCATCAAGTGCACTCGCGCTGTGTGCAGTCGCCAGCCTTGTTTAGTTGCGAAGTGTTTGTCACAGGCCTTGCATTTTACCCCGGGGCCTTTGATGTCGTGTACTTTCATCATGTGGTTCTTCTTTGCCCAAATCTCTTTAAACCTCTCAGTACAATATCCACATTTGTGTGGCAAATCTCTGGCGTGCTTCGCTCTTACGTGAAGCTTTTTCTTCCTGGCTGTGTCGAAAACTTTAGAACAATCTGTGCATGTAAATGTTCCAGTTTTGTGGGCGTCTCCATGTCTTAAAAGTATGTTCTTGTTCACAAAGCCTGCATTGCATACAGCGCAGATAAAATTTCTATAGTGAACGTTAACATGTTCTAAGAGAGCTTTGAAGGAATTGAAGACGTTATAACAAATGCAGCAAGTGAGAGATTCGCTGTCGAATTTGAAGGGTAAAATATGGTTCTTTATATCTAGAAACATGCATTTTTTATGAATTTCCTGTAGATGCACCATTACATTTTCTAGTGTTGCGATCCTTTCATTGCATAGTTTGCACTCGAGCGCTGTAATGTCTAATTTAACGAAATACCCGTGCATTTCTTTACCCTTCATAAAATCTAGTTTTTCAGAATCATCGTGTTTTTCTCTTGTGTGTCGTTTCAAATCTGCTGGATTATGATACTGTTCGACACAGAAACTGCAAGCATATCCTTTACCACCGTGGCATCTTATTGGGGTCGCATTGGTGTTGACTAATATTTCTCGTATGTTGCTCAAGTGTTTATCAACCTCTCGCCGTGTGACGACCACCGTATTAATACTTTTTAATCTCATTTGAATTTCAGCTTCTGCGACATCTGATTGTTTTTTACTATTTTCTTTATCACTTTTGATCTCTATAATATTCTTGTGGCGAGATTTTTTCTTGTTCCGGACACCTAAAAAAAAGATGCTCATTAACACATATTCAGTAAAATTCATAAAATAATAGAACAATACCTTTTGAGATCAGCTGAATATACTGCTATTTCTGAGCACTTTCAAAAACACAGGTAGGTATACTTCGAAAATGGATTATACTTAGATACCTCCTCTCTAGAGGTTAATGTCCTAGCTTAAGAGTTTTTTTAAGCAATCCTAGGGATTTGCGATAATAGGTTTTTTTTTTATCTAATAAGTTAATGTTTGACTACTATCCCACCTGATGGTAAGTGGTGATGTAGTCATGGGTGGTAAAACGCATTAACTATATTATATATTATTACAATTTAGGTATACATATTAGGTATATATTATTACAATATATATTAAATACTTCAATGTCGATTGATAAAATGAGTTTTATACAAGGTTCGTTATGAGCTACTAGGCTACTACATAAATATTTCTTACAAAATAAAATAAGAAAACTATAATATCAGACACTATAATATTCTCTAATGTAATATCAGGCATGGTGGTAAGAATTTTTCTTAGACTGACTAGTTATGTTTATTTAACGTTTCGGTTATTAGTTATGCTTTAGAGACCCTGCAGATGCCGCGAATTTACATAGACGTCGGGCCGTAACCACTGGGCCATCAGATGGCCCATCATCTTCTTAAATCTAACATTTTCGAGGTAAAAAAAAATTCTCAATTGAATTGATTTGATTTTCCTGTATCTAGTCTGCAACTATTTTTCTTTTAGGCAGTAGTGTTTCTAGAATCTAAGCATTAAAATAAAAAAAGAATGTGTGGTTTTATGAAACCACGATGCAAGTGAAACTACTTTTCGGTTTGTAGGCAATAAGGCATTTAACAAAATTTTTTTAGAAAATTATTCAATTTAGTTAGGGTATTGAAATTGCGTTTTTAATTTTAAGGCGCGGTATGTCTACGATTAAAAAACGTTGATTTCACTCACACAACCGCATATCTGCGCTAATCTAATGTTACATTTACGTGACGCTGAATAGGGTTCAAAATTGCAGAGCATATTTTTGCTAACAATGTAACTAGATTGCGAATAAACATTTAATTTGAGGGTTTTCCTTAGATAATTCAGAATATACGCATTAAATTCAATATCCGTCTGGTTCAAGTTTTAGTAAAACCATATACCTACCTATTATATTCAAAAAAAAAAAATATGTTGTTACCGCTGAAAATACAGAAAATGTCGACGCTTAAGTTTATTTTTTATAGCAAATTACGATTTTTTATTGGAAATATTAAACAACTATTTAGTATTCTATTCGGTTAAGATTTTTCTTTAGACCTTTTTCTATGCTCTGTATTTTTTTGCTTGCGATATTTTCATTGTTTTTCCTCGTACTCGAGCACCAAAGAAAGTTTTGTGAATATTGAGATCACACCGCGCCTTAACTTAATTATTGAAAAATAGGAATGATAATGGAAAATCAATAGTAGACAAAATATTCAATTATAAAATTTAATTTCAATTTGCGTATTAGAGTACGGAATATTTACATAATTAACACTGGCGTAGCTAGCCCTAAGGATGCCCCATATCAATATTTGTTGTGGGGCCCCCTCAACGTCAGCTGTCAAATATAAAGCTGGCGAGTTTTTTTTTGAGTGTTAGTGGGGGCCCCTACACGCTGGGGGGCTCGTATAATTGATACGGTTAATAGGGCGGTAGCTACGCCCCTGATATATAATTAATACAATCATTTAGATGATAGACGCATATTAAAATCAAAGAGCAATATTTATTTAAATCATTGAATCTCCATTATTATTCTTACTCCAGGGCCGGCTGTAATGCGACATGCGATAGATGGACGAAAAATTTTGGGGCGATAGAATAAGAGTTTCACTTTAAAAAGATTTACCATTAGGTACATTCTAAATTGTAATAAAACTAAAAGTATACTTAATAATAAATTCTAATCTGCATGTTTTGTCTTCATGTGACTGTTTAAACTACTTTGATGGACAAATGCTTGAGGACATTTCGTACATGTGAACTTCCTGTCATCAGCGTGGGACCGTAAATGTTGTCCCAATGACTTCTTAGTCATATACCATCTAGTGCAAACATGACATTGGAATCTTTTATCACCAGTATGCACGGCCATATGATCCTCCAATCTGCATTTCAAAAAGAATTGCATATCGCAAATGCTGCACACGTGTTTTCTTTCCATCAAATGGTCCTTTTTGACATGTCTCGTCAAGGCTCTCTTATTGGAAAAAGTTCTTTCACAAGCTTGGCACTTCAGAACTACTGGCGGAGCTCCATGCTCTTTAACCATATGATTGATTTTCGTCCAATAATCAGCAAACTTTTCATAACAAAAGTGGCACTTGTTCTTTTTCTTCAATCCTAAATGAATCCTCTGCTCGTGGTCTCTCCGTTTCCGATCACAGCTGAAGATTTTCTCGCAATGAGCGCATTTAAACTTGTCCATCCCATGCATCCGTTTGTGGCAGACCAATAAGCGTTTGGTGACAAAACCAGAATTGCAAATTTCACACACAAAATTCCTAAAATGCACGTGCATATGTTCCTGAAGAACTTTGTAGTTAGTGAATTCAGTTTCACAAATTGCGCAGCGAAGGACATTTGAATCGAATTTGAAGGGAATCATTTGATTAATAATGTCTGTATAGATAGTTATATCGTGAACATTTTGTAGATGACTCGTTAAATCTTCAAGTTTGTCGAAACCATTACCACAGATTTTGCAAGACAGCTCAGTAATATCTATTTTTAGGACATATTGAAAGATCTTAGGTAACTTTATAGTCTGAAAATCGTTATGTTGTTGTAGAAAATGGATTTTCAAATCCTTAGGTAACGGGTACTTCTTTATGCAAAAGTTACATTTGTACCCATCGCTATCTTTACCTCTTATTAAGGTTGCATTTGAATGTTCTAATATACTTTTTAAGTTTGCTAAATGTTTCTTAGAATCTTTGATAGGTTTGGGTGTAGACTTAAGTTTATGTGAATCTTGCGTGTTGTTTTTCTGGTTTGTTTCCTCTTTCAATAAATTTGATCCTGTATGTTGCTGGTCTTCACCTACAAAGAAGAAAATCAGAATAAGAAGATCAGTTTATATACAACCGTTATTTAAATTTGTTTTCATAATATTAATTTTAATATATTTATACATACCTACTTGTTGTTAATTTAAGTATTACTATCAAGCTTTGATTAATTCGGTATGTGTGAAAAGGAAGAGTTGTATGCTATGCATGTTTAATTAATAGAAGTTCAATATACTATAATTAGCGTTTATTTGTATAGCTAGGTGATATAGTACAATGGTGACCTAAACGAATTATTACACTTCTTCTCCGTGTTTGGAACGCATGTGACTTCGCCAGCTACACTTCTGCACAAAGGCCATTCCACAATGAACACAAGAAAATCTTCTATCGTCTGCATGAATTCGCATGTGCTCTCTAAGAGTATTCTTCCTCCCGTAGGCTTTGAAACATACGTCACATCTGAACTGCCTTATCCCCGAATGCTTTGCCATGTGTCTCTTCAGACTGCCCTTGCAGAAAAATGTCATTTCACACTCTAAGCACTTGTTTTTTCTCTCCAAAAGATGATCCTTCTTCGTATGTCTTGACAAAGCTCTTTGGTTATGAAAGGTTCGATCACACGCTTGGCATTTTAAGACAACTGGGGGTATTCCATGCTCTTTAACCATGTGGTCGATTTTCTTCCAGTAATCAACAAATCTTTCATCACAGTACTGACATTTATTACGCTTACCAAAACCAAGATGTGTTCTTCTTTCATGCTCCCGTAGTTTCTGTTTATTGTTAAATACTTTGTCGCATTGTTGACAGTTGTATTCCCCCGTGCTGTGTCTTTTGATGTGGCTGGTTAGAAGACGTTCAGTTACGAAACAAGCACCGCAGAGATCACAGATATGATTCCGATAATGTGTGCTCATGTGCTCCTGAAGTAGTTTGAAGTTAGCGTATTCCGCAGAACATTCTGCGCATCGTAATTCTGGGGTGTCAAATTTAAATGGAAGTATCATACTTTTGAGATCGGTGTATACTACTCTTTCATGTTCGATTTTTAGATGCAATATGTAATCATCTAGTTTAGAAAAGTCCTTTTTACACGTCAAGCAATTGAGATAAGTAATATCTAATTTGACGACATGTTCGAAGAGTCTAGCTATTAATATCTTAACTGATTTATCTCTTTCATGTTCCTCTTTAAAATGTTTTTTCAGATCTAACGGTTCCTGATACTGTTCAGGGCAGAAAGAACACATATAACCCAGGCTATCTTTAAGTCTTATTGGGTTTGCATTCGAATAAATCAATATCTGTCTCAGGTTCTGCTGATTTTTCTTTCGGTCTGATATCATTAAACATATCTTGTCTTTCGATTCTAACATCTTTTTTTTCTGCACAAACCGCACATCTGTTCTTGGTGATATTTTTCTTGTGATTGTTATCCTTTGTACACCTATAAAGAGAAATATTTATTAGTGAACGATCATGGTCTGATCACTGTTAAGAGAAAACAGGGGTTTAAACAAAATATACCAAAATTTTTAAATCATAAGAGCATAATAATACAATTAACAATAATGTTACAACTAGGTTCTAGATCTTGATTGTTTCACTCGAAAAACAGAGGTAAGGTAACTTACCTCACGTTACTATAACGTTAACTAAGGTAAGTAAATGTTATTTTTTTTTTATTTATATGCTATTTATTATATTATTTATTTATATGATAGGAAACTCGTGTAGTTTAGTAATAAATTATTGTGATTGCTAATACAACCAAAGAGGCGATTATGGTCACCGCATCAGGTTGTGCTTTTAAATATATTAAAGTACATTGCTCGTACATTCCTATAGTAGTCATTTCTCACTTAAATAGTAGTTTGTTCAGACTGAGTATAAACCCGCCAACCTCCTTCAGATTGGCGACTCACATTGTTATCACTTAACTGAAGTAGATAGTAGGTACATTCCGGTACATTTCTTTCATGCATTTAGCAATGCATGAAATTTTAGCCGTACTGGGGCGGCTTAGAATACTAACCCCAACCCCACGCCAGATGGGTGTCGTACGAGGCGACTAAATCCGGCCCGCTGGAGGTAGAGGGATTGTATTGGTAATATTGATTTTAACCGTTATTAATTTAATACCATTATTACTATTATTATTCTCCATGGGGTTTACCTGGATTGCTACCATCCTTGAGCATGAGTCAGCCGCCAAACGACTCGTGGGGTTTCGGCTGGGGGCTTGAGAGCCAGTTTTTTCTGTTCCTTGAGTTGTTTCTTTCTTGGCCGGAAACGCATCAGTGATGTCTGGTGTTGCTGAAGTCCATGGGCAACGATAGCCACTTAACATTAGGTGGATCGTCAGCTCGTTTGCCGGCTATTTCCATAAAAAAAATATTCTTTGAGTTGCAATAACACTTATCAACAATTAAATGTGATTTCTCCGTGCTTGTGCTGTAATCAAACTACTTTAAAATTTTAGTGGTATTTCGTTTATTTTTAACTTTTTAATAATGATTATATATTTTACTATAGATCCTTTAAAAACTTCGGGTAAGTACCTGTGGTACGTACATACATAAAATATAACTTTTAAAACTGTGGGCCAAAATATTTCACAGAACTGAATTTTATAAAACAAAAAATATTCTCACTCAGGACAAATCTCTTTCTCCATGCTTCGACTTCATATGGCATCGCCAGCTGCATTTCTGTACAAATGCCATGTTACAATGTTCGCACTTAAAGCGTCTATCGTCCGCATGAATCCGCATGTGTTCTGTCAAAGTCCATTTCCTTCCGTAAGACTTTAAGCAAATTTTACACTGAAATTCCCTCTGACCTGTATGTTTCAACATATGCCCCTTTAACTCATTTGATGAAAAGAACGCTTTATCACACAACGTACACTTGTGTGGCCTTTCGATCAGGTGGTGCCGTTTCATGTGTACCATCAAAGCGTTCTGGTGGACGAAGGTCTTCTCGCAAGCTTGACACTTGCGAGCAAACATAGTCACTCCATGTACCTTCGCTATATGCATGTCTTTCTGTCTTGCGTCTCTGAATTTTGCATTGCAGTAACGACACTTGTTTATCAGTCTCGAACGTATATGTACTTGGAACTCGTGAGTTTTCATTTTTCTATTAGTTGTAAACACTTTGGGGCAATGATCGCAGGTGAAGACGCCTGTTTTATGACCAGTTTTATGAAAATACAGTTTCTTACGATTGACAAATCCAGCATCACATTTATCACACATGAAATTTTTATAATGTGTGCTCATGTGTTCCAAGAGGGCTTTGAATTTGTTGAATACATTCTGGCATATATAGCACCTCAGAATTTCACTATCGAATTTAAATGGCAGTATTTGATGTTTGATGTCCATATATATTTTTTTCCCGTGCACAGCATTCAAATGTTTCATTAACAGTTCCACGCTATCAACTTTCTCTTCACATATTTTGCATTGCAATGCCGTTATGTCAAGTTTGATACACAGCCTATAACAATCTTTACCCACGACGGTAATTATTTCCTTAACCATGTCATGGGTTTCTGTTGAATGCTTTTTTAAATCTGCAGGTTCTGGAAATTGTTCATCACAGAAGCAGCATTCGTATCCCCTACCAGCGTGCCAACGTATCGGGGTGGCGTTCGACCATTGTAGTATTTGCACAGCGTTTATTTTATGTTTTTCCATCTCTTCGCTTAGTTTACAATTAGCTTTCATTTTCTTGATTTCGTCGTCTGCTTTCGAAGGTTTTGCCTCTTGTTTGAAGATACGTTTACGTTGAAACACACCTATAAAGAAAATACTAGATTATTTTTCGTCAAGCTTTGGATAACATCGGTCATGAGTGTCATGACATGAAATTGTTATTACCTTTCGAAGCACTTTTGACTTTTGTCCATACACGGAACTATAATTTCTCCTTCAACGCATTTTGTAAGGTTTCGTTTTCATTTCTTTAATATTTGACACGAGACTGATATGCAATACGGGAGTTTAACATCCAGCTCCTTTTGGCTAATAACATTAACAATATTTTATTTTGCACAAGCTGACATTTTGAACGAAGATAAAAAGTAGATTTAGTAATGAATCAAGATTGTAATCCAAAATAACTGTAAAAAATTAAAATCGCTCGTCTTAATAATTGTCCAATAGGTACTCAATAGTTATAAAGAGGTGTGTGAAATTCAGTTCAAGAGCTTTTTTATCTGCAGCAAAGTAAAAGTAGCATTAATATAAAAGTAACATTCACTTTGTAAGTAAATATTTATATTTAAAATGAATAAGAAACAGTCCCATTCTGCAAAAAATGTATATTCCTTAACATAATTTGCTATGTATGATACTATATAATACTTAATAATTTTTCACAAGTACATAAATCTACACTTGTTTTCCATGTTTAGAGCGCATGTGGCCACGCCAGCTACATTTTTGCACAAACGCCATTCCACAGTGTTCACATTTAAATCTACGATCGTCAGCATGAATCCTCATATGTTCATTGAGTGTCTTCTTCCTTCCGTACGCCTTGTGACATACTTCGCACACGAATTTTCTCACTCCAGTGTGTTTCACGACATGATTTTTCAATTCTGATACTGAAAAGAATGTCATGTCACAGTCCGTACATTTATATCGCCTATCCATCAAGTGTAGTCTCTTAACATGGACTGTGTAATCCTTCTGGTTGCTAAATGTTTTGTCACACGCTTGACAAGAAAGGGATTTGATCTGAACTCCGTGTTCTTTAGCCAAGTGCTGCTCCTTCTTTCGATAATCTTTGAACTTCTCGTTGCAATAGCCACATTTGTTGAGCGTCGTCGAGTGAGTATGGACGCACTTTTCATGTGACCGTTTCTTCCTAAACGTATCGAATACTTTTAGGCAGAAATCACACTTGAACTTTCCTAGTTTGTGACTCTGCGCGTGCTGTGCAAGAATCACGCGACTGACGAATCCAGCATCACATATTTCACAAATATAATTCCTATAGTGTATATTCATGTGTTCTAACAACATCTTAAATTTATGAAACACGTTCAAGCACATAAAGCACCTTAAATTGTCAGAATCAAACTTGAATGGTAGCACTTGGTTCTTAATATCTGTATGCATGTTCCTTTTGTGATCATTTTTCAAATGATCGATTAATTTTTCTAATGTGTCAATACTTTTGTTACAAATGTTACACTTAAGATCCGTGATATCGAGTTTTACATGCAGTTTATACATGTCCTTTGCTTTCATGAAGTTGTTTTTAGTTTTTTCGTCGTGTGAGTCAATAGTGTGTTTTTTTAGATCAGCCGGGTCTGGGAATTGATCCGTACAGAAACAGCACGCGTATCCGATGCCACCTCTGCACCTGATTGGCGTTGCATTAGAATTCATTAGTATTTCTCTCATATTATTTCGATGCTTTTGCAACTCTCCTCCCTTTTTAGGTTTATCTTCAACTTCTATTTTCACTATTTTGGCACTTTCGTCTAATGTATTCGGGTCATCCTTGATTTTTGTCGATCTGTTTACAGTTTTGGTGTTACGTCCCGTACCTACAAAGAAAAGGACATGTTATTTAATTTCGTCAAGTTTGAATTCTGCATAGCGTAGGTGACAGACCCTAAGTAAATTGTTAGTTTTTTGTACTTTACTTCCTTTGAGATTATTCACGGTTTCTTTATTGTATGTAATTTATTTGGCGCATTGTAGATTATAGTAATGCATAGCAGCATAAGTGAAATGTTTATATTTACCCAATATTAAAAAGGTCAGATTGCCTATAAATAATCTTAGTGTAACTTTTTAGGGTTCCGTAGCCAAACGGCAAAAAACGGAACCCTTATAAATTCGTCATGTCTGTCTGTCTGTCTGTCTGTCCGTCCGTATGTCACAGCCACTTTTCTCCGAAACTATAAAAACTATACTGTTGAAACTTGGTCAGTAGATGTATACCGTAAACCGTGTTAAGATTTTCACACAAAAATTGAAAAAAAAACTTGAGAGGTGTCAAGGGACACCCGGATGGAACGAAGTTCCTTGCAGTAAGTACTAGGATAGCAAAACATGCAGCAAGTGTTTGGCACACTCGCTTGCATGTTTTTGCTATCCTAGTACTTACTGCAAGAAACGAGATCTAGTAAGTATTTTTTTTAATACGTCATAAATCGTAAACCGCAAAAAACATCGATCAAAGTTACAATGAAGTACAAGAACTTTTATATTATGTTACTTGCTGCTACGGAACCCTTCATGGGTGAGTCCGACTCGCACTTGGCCGCTTTTTTATTCATCAATGTTAACTTCTTCCACAACAGCCGAATGTCAAAGTCAAATGCTAAAATTTTATTAAAAGGTCTATTAAAAATATCACCTATCTAGCAACTCTGTTTTGCTGACGGTCCTACCTATCACTACAAGTACGAACCGCCATTTTAGATTCGTTTCTTTAATGGCGCGGGTAATACCTATTTAAATTTTGTATTTCAGAAAAATATAAAGACTTAAAAAGACAAACAATTCCTTGCCTATTCGACAATTAAGAAAGAGGACGTATGAATATACGTTTAAATATAAAGATCGACAGTCCAAGTCTCTGTTGTCCTAAACTTTTATTGGTTTTAGGGTTCCGAATTAAAATCGAAACCCTTTTAGTTTCGTCATGTTCATCCGTCTGTCAAAAGCAAAGCGCCGAGACCCTTAGCTGAAAGCTGTAATTTGGCATTGATATTTATTATTATTATTATTACCTTTTGAAAATTTAAGGAAATTTTATATGTCTTGTAAAAATCTAAAAGAAAAAGTCACATGCTAAAATTTTATTAAAATAAGTACCTGCTTAAATTTTGTATTCCAGAAAAATGTAATGGCTTAAAAAGACGAACAATTACTTGCCTACTCAACAACGTGTAAATATACGCATTATCTGTAGTTTTTTTCGTAGTAGAACACGCCAGATATCCACTAGTTATTAGATAATACAACAAAAAGACAACAATTGCAAGTAATTATTTTAATAAATTTATTAGAAATAATATCGGACTGACAAGTTTCGCCTTTACGGATCTAGTTCTTCAGGATGTTTGGAGCGCAAGTGGCCTGTTAAACTACACTTTTGGACGAAAGCCATCCCACAAAATTCGCACTTGAAGCGACGGTCGTTTGCGTGTATACGCAAATGTTCACGCAACGTTGCTCTTCTCCCATACTTCTTGTTACAAATCTTACACTCAAATTCACGGCTTTTTGAATGCTTAACCATATGGGTCACGAGGGCGCCGTTGGAAAAGAACTTCATATCGCATTCTGGACACTCATGACTCTTTTCCATTAAGTGGTGTCTTTTGATATGTTTTCTAAGAGCATCACGATTCGCCAGCATCTTATCGCAAGCTTGACACTGAACAGCGACTGATTTAGCTCCATGCACCGTCTCCAAATGCGACTCCTTCTTCCTCACACTAGTGAATTTCTCATTACAAAAACCACATTTATTTCTTAAGTTGGAGTTCACGTGGACCCCCTGTTCGTGTACCACTTTTTTTGTTTTCGTGTCAAAAACCTTCTTGCAATATTTACAAGAATAGACTCCAACTTTGTGACGATCTAAATGAGAGTTTAGACTTTTCCGAGTGATGAAGCCTGCGTCACATATTTCACACACGAAATTCCTGAAGTGCTTGTGCATGTGCTCGTAAAGACTTTTGAACGTACTAATCTCGAGCGAACATACTGCACATCGGAGGATTTCAGTATCAAATTTAAAGGGAACAATATGATTCTTTATATCTGTGAAAATATTTCTTTTATGTTCGTTTATCAAATGGTCGAACAGATCCTGCAGTGATTCAATGCTTTTATGACAAATTTTGCATTCTAATTCAGTAATGTCAAGCTTCATAGAAAATGATTTTATATCTCTGTGTTTCTTAAACCTAGCTGTTGTAATATCTCTGAAATGTTGGTTAAGATTATGGCTTTTTAACTCGGCTGGGTCGACGTATTGTTCTTTGCAAAAGAAGCACATGTAGCCCAGGTCACTATGAGAGCGAATAACGGTGGCATTCGACCACAGCAGCACCTCCTTGATATTGTTTCGATGTTTATCTAACTCTTTGATTAATTCAATCTCCGGCTTCTTTTTACTTATTTCTAAATAACCTATTTCTTGAGAGATCTCCTCATCACTCTCATCTAACTCATTTAAAACAGTTTCAATATTAACTTCCGTTTTCAATGCTCTTAGTTTATCATTTTTGAAGATGTCTTCATGGGTTCCGGGAAGTTTACCTAAAAATGCAAAAAGAAAGATTTAAAAAAGAAAGGTGTCACGTAGAGGATATCTCGATGAAAAGAAGTTCCATTGCTATAAAATAAAATAAATTTAACTCATGATATTTTTATTTATCAATCAATAACAGAGACACATGACAACGTATTATAATTGATATGACGAAACTACATATAAGGGTTCCGATTTTTCTTCGGAAACCTTGGCACAGCGATCTGGCATAGTAACCACTGCGGCACACGGGTCGTCAAAAGGCTTATAAGATGTTAGTTGTTACTAGGTGGCGACTGGCGACCAAGATGATTAATAAAATACTTCAAAAAACAATGTTGTAAATTGTGTTTGTGCTGTTGGCCGCTGAGGAGTTCCCTGGTCTGGAACCAACCCCGAGCGTACTATCAGGTCACTGTTATCATTTACATGCATTGTCATCGGAACCATAGCCCTATGTGAAATTTTAATCCTAATTATTGAGCCTTAATGACTTTGAAAATCATAAGTTACTGAGTTGTCGGCAGTATGAGCCATTTCAGTATTAATCAATCATTGGATTGTTATGTGAAGGTATTTGTGTACTTGACTTGACTTTGATTGTCCGTGGACTGGCTTTGGGAGTGATTTTTTTTTGTTCTGTACTGCGGAGCGATTAAAGTGGCCGTTGTGTGACTCTGAGCGGGGGCGTAAGACGCGATGTATAAATTATTATTTAATAAAGATAGAAGGAGAATGGGTGAGAATCGGAAAGGTCTAACTAAAAAAGACGAAAATGCTGGAAGAGGTTTCAGATGTCGTTACAATGTTTAACTTTATAATTTGTAGTGAAGGCAATCTATATAAGTAATTCTGAATGAAGCATGTGTATGATAGTTTGAAATTTGGTATGGTTGGGGTTAGTGAAGGCGCGTAGAGGGCTAAGGTTTGTATGTAGTGCGTATTACAAATGAGTTTGTCTAAGAAACTAGAATATGGAATGGTGTAGATGTGGAGTGCTGCAGCGGGCTAAGGTTTGTATGTAGGTAGTGCGTGTTACAAACGATTTTGTCTAAGAAACTGGAAATATGGAATGGTGTAGATATGGAGTGGCCTTTGGAGGGTCGAGTTGCGGTCAAATGCAGAGTTCGACTAAGGATCAGGCTCCAAATTAAATAAAGATTTTAATAAGGAAGGGATGTAGTGTTTGTACTACTAATACAGTCATAGTAGAAACATTGTAATCTCGGGAACACTGGTAGAGGGCCACACTGAACAGTCACGTGAGAATCGTAGACGAGAGTGGATGTGTTACCCTAGCTACAGGTGTCGTAACGAGCTATACAAGTCAACTACATATATTTCTAAACTAGCTGTTGCCCGCAGCTTTGCATACGGAAATTATGTTTTACCTTATTTGTACCTCTTGCAGAAGAAAATTTAAAAAACGGTGAATTTATATTGAAGTATTTATATTTAGTAATTTATATACTGAAACCCACGATAAAATCACAAAGGATTCTTCGTTGAGCGGGTTTTGAAAAATAAGCAATATTAACATTATTTAGTATTTTTTTTTGCAAAATTTTGAAAAACTGTAAAATATGTTTTCCATCAATTTAAGCAAGGAGCATTTGTTCTAAATTTGAAGCAAATCGGTTGATGTTTTAAAAATATTCCATACAAAATCCGGGATAAAAAGTATCCTAAAATATGACCCAGAGTATTAGTAACAACTATACCAACTTTCATCGAAATCCGTTCAAGGGTTTTCATATGATTCCCGGACAGACAATAATTAAAAAAATATAATATGTTTGTACTCTAACACTTTATTGAAGTGCCCCCTAATCGGATTTTTTTTTTAATATGCAATGTACAGAAAATTTGCCCTTTGAGTTTTATTATAGTATAGATTCATACTTGTGCACGCAAGTACTACAACTACTACACCCACCGAAAACTTTTTCATGTAAAATGTTGCCAAGACATCAAAAAGTTACCAAATCTCATGTAGAGCCAAGCCTCTAACTCTACAAACACTATTTTCACAAACTCTACACCTTATTCAAAATAAGTGGCTTAGCCGTTTTGTTACTGAAATAACTATTGCATACCAGAAAAGTAATGAACAGTGAATAAATTTTTCACCTTACGCCCATGTGACAGTAGCGAAATGGCCAATCTAGATATTGTGACTAAGGTGTAGAGTTTGTAAAAATAGGGCTTGTAGAGTTAGAAGCTCCGTTAGACCGTTAGATTTTTAGTTAATCAATCAAAATGTCCATAAACTTTTAATAAAAAAAAGTATTTTCTGGCCTCCGTTACTTCACATTTCCGCCACTTTCCGCAAGCAGCGTTGAGAAGCTTTGTTTCAAAAACCACTGTGTGGTTTGAAAACCATATTTATCACAGTTTGTTATGGATTGCAAAGTATCCAGCATTAATCCCATATCAAAGTCTCATTTTAAAAATGAGGTAAGGTGTGCGATTTGATGAGCAGTGGAGTGAGGTGAGGTTAAGTGAGGCTAGGTGAGGTCCCCCCGGGGGTTGCCCGCCTTGTCGTGGCGCGGGGGGGGGGGGGCTTAGTAACCGTGAACTGGTCACCCACGGTGAAGCTAAGAGGCAACCAGGGCCGGCCTGTTTGGGTCGCCGGCTGGCCCGAGGAGGGCGCGCTCCCAGCGGGCTGAACAAGCTGACGCGCGTGGAGGTGGGACCGCAGAAGAGGAGTGCCGGTATTACGGTGCGCCGTTCTCCCTATCTTCGGCCGTGGAGGGATCGCAGGGCGAGAGGCGTGTTGGTATTACGGTGCGCCACTCTCCCTACTCCCTGCGAGCTGGCGGGGCCGTTCCGTTGAAACGGCACTGGTGGGGCCGCAGAGGAAGAGGCACGTCGGTATTGCGGTGCGCCGCTTGCCCTATTCTCTACGGCCGTGGAAGAACCACAGACCTGATATTCCACCGGGTACCAGTTATCTGGTACCCATGGCCTCCTAGTAGCAGACTCGGGGGAAGTCTGCTACGGTACTGGTGGAGGCCGAGGAGGGAGGCGCAGCTTACCATCTGGTGCGCTCATCGTGGAAGGCCTTCGGGCTTCCGCGGTGGAGCCGCCTGTGGGCGGCTGCCGCCGGCGGGGTCGCAAATGTGTGCGAAAGCGTTCCCGTAACGCCGTAACCCCGTCACAAGGCGACGAGGTGGAAGATGGGGGGGTTTTTAGTAGGTATACCGTGGGTCTCATTAGCCTATACGGGAGTCCCACATAACCACTCGGGTGCCCCCTGCGCCCGGGTGGTATGCGTAATGCATTTTCCCCCCCGAAAAAAAAAGGCTAGGTGAGGTAGCGTGCGGTATCGGAGACGAGATAAGGACCCAGAAGGCGTTTTATAAAATGTTACTGACTGTCGAGCAGTCTACCTTCGAGAATAGACAGATGATTAAAAAATAAACAATGAAAGAGCGATACCTACGATGTTGTCAATTATGTCATGAGTTTTTTTTTTTGCAAATATTGGGGCTGCATTTAGGTAATTTTGATTTAAGTAAGATTTTACGCCAAAATCCTGTTTTTATGTTCAACTCAAAATGAAAGGCTGATTCAGCCAATAGCATCATTCTGTGTTACAAGCGTACTTTTTAGGTTTCAGCAATTTTAAGACCACTCTTAATTAGTTTTAAATTCTGAAAACAAATTAATTTTACCTTGGTGTCATTGTCAAGGTGACTAAAATAATATTATTTAAGGTTCAAGGACAAGCGAATATTTATTAAATACAATACGCTCTTATAGTGATAGTGTATTAAAGCAACTGTTTGCTGCAAGCAACTGGGCGCTGTTCACCGTTAAAGAGTTCTTCAGGCTAACGACTGGCAGTCAGGGATGGAGTTTAGATCGAGCGATCATATTAGAATGAACATAAAATTTTGTTCCTTTGTCTGGAGTCTCAGATTACAAGAGATATTGTTATTAGGTATTACGTCAAATCATAACTAACACACCAACTTCAACTAATTAATTTAATAATTCATTAGAAACAAACCAAAATGATCCATATTTTAGGTGTTGAGAAGTTTCGCCTTTACGCATCTAGTTCTTCAGGATGTTTGGAACGCAAGTGGCCTGTTAAACTACACTTTTGGACGAATGTCATCCCACAAAATTCGCACTTGTAGCGACGATCGTTTGCATGTATACGCAAATGTTCACGCAAGGTTTTCTTTCTCCCATATCTTTTGTAGCAAATTTGACATTCAAACTCACGGATTTTTGAATGCTTCACCATATGGAGCACGAGGGCTCCGTTGGAAAAGAACTTCATATCACATTCTGGACACTCATGACGCTTTTCCATTAAATGATGTCTTTTAATATGTATTCTGAGAGCGTCACGATTTGCCAGCATCTTATTGCAAGCTTGACACTGTACAGCGACTGATTTAGCTCCATGTACCGTCTCCAAATGCAGCTCCTTCTTCCGGAGGTTAGTGAATTTCTCATTGCAATACCCACATTTATTCCTTAAGTTAGAGTGCACGTGGACTCCCTGTTCGTGAGCCACTTTCTTTCTTTTCGTGTCGAAAACCTTGTTGCAATATTCACAAGAATATTCTCCAACATTGTGACGGTCCAAATGAGAGTTTAAACCTCTTCTATTAATAAAGCCTGCGTCGCATATTTCACACACGAAGTTCCTGAAGTGCTTGTGCATGTGCTCGTAAAGACTTTTGAACGTACTAATCTCGAGCGAACATACTGCGCATCGGAGGATTTCAGTGTCAAATTTAAAGGGAACAATATGATTCTTTATATCTGTGAAAACATTTCTTTTGTGTTCGTTTATCAAATGGTCGAACAGATCCTGCAATGTTTCTATGCTTTTATGACATATTTTGCATTCTAAGTTAGTAATATCGAGCTTCGCGGAAAAGGTTTTAAGATCTCTATGTTTCTTAAACCTAGTAGCTGTAATGTCTCTGCAATGCTGTTTAAGATTATGGCTTTTTAATTCAGCTGGATCGACGTATTGTTCTTTGCAAAAGAAGCACAGGTAGCCCAGGTCACTATGAGAGCGAATAACGGTGGCATTCGACCACAGCAGCACCTCCTTGATATTGTTTCGATGTTTATCCAATTCTTTGATGAATTTAATCACTGGCTTCCTTTCACGTCGTTTTAAATTACTCTTTTCTTGAGATTTCTCATCAACACTTTCATTTAAATCATTCAAAACATTTTCGATATAAACTTCTGTCTTTAATTCTTGTAGTGTATAGTTTTTGAGGACATCTTCCTTTGTTCCATGCCGTTTACCTAAAAATGTAAAAAAAAGGTTTCAAAAAAATTCAATTTTTTTTAGCTTTAAAATTTTTGTTTGTTTGTGACTGTTTTGAAATAAAATAGCTACTAATAAAATCTTCGAATTCGCATTGTAGATTGTAGTTATTATCCTATAATATGCCTATTAGGTATTTCACGCCAAATAATGCATTGAGTATACTCGTAGTAACACATTGTGATTACACAACATAGTTAATAAAAGACGGATTTAAGCCACTAAAAGGAGAACCACAAAGTACTTAATCACTACAGGAGAACCCCATCTTCCATAGAGACACCGGCCTAGATTAGACAAGAATGAAAATTGGTGGCCAATTAGATCATTGTAAAAGCTTTAATTTCTCCAATTTTCACATCTGCTAGCAATGGCCAACTAATGAAATCCTAGAATTTCCACCTATATATGATTATGTCACACTCATGTCACTCACAGCAATATATTATGCCTGTTACTAGGGACTTACTACCTCAAACCAAACACCTACTCTAATTGTTTTATGTCTTCGCAGATTGACAGTATTAGGAATAATTATGATCATAAGACGCAGTAAAAATTAAAGTTAGATATAAACACTAACAAAATACAACTACTTACACAGTAGGTAATGGTTGAAACTAAGTAGGTGTGTAAATATTATTATTAATAAAGGCAATTTCATGTTTTAAAGAGTTTATTTATCTATATATATAAAATTGAAAAGCGACACACCGCTGATTAAACAAAAAATCTCAGAAACTGCCGAACCGATTAAGATGAAATTTGGTAGGTAGATAGTTCCTGCTAAGGAGACGTCCACTAAGAACGGATTTTTGGAAATTCATCCCCTAAGGGGTACAAATAAGGGTTAGAAGTCACTTTCATACAAACCAACTTCGTCAGTTTTAGAGTTATAAATATGAAAATTTTTATGTTAGTTTATAGTAATAAACAAAAGTTAACTTTAACACATTTTTTTGGAAAATCATCCCTTAAAGGGTTAATTTCTTCAATTTAACTTAGTACGCAACTTCGTCATTTTTGAAGTTAAAAACATGAAAATTTATATATTAGTTCAAAATTAGAAACAAAATTTAAGGGTTATGTGTTTTTTTGGAAAATCAACCCCTAAAGGGTCGAATAAGGTTGTTCGAGTTTGTATGGGAACTTCGTCAGTTTTGAAGTTAGAAGGGTGAAAATTTATATATAAGCTTATAGTTAGACACAAAAAATAACTGTATCACTGTTTTCTCGACATTCATCCCCTAAAAATAGGGGTTGGAAGTCTTTTACATATAAATCAGCTTCGTCAGTTTTAGAGTTAAAAGTATGAATTTTTTCATGTATGTTTATAGTAATAAACAAAAGTTAACTTCAACACATTTTTTTGGAAAATCATCCCTTAAAGGGTTAATTTCTTCAATTTAACTTAGTACGCAACTTCGTCATTTTTGAAGTTAAAAACATGAAAATTTATATATTAGTTCAAAATTAGAAACAAAATTTAAGGGTTATGTGTTTTTTTGGAAAATCAACCCCTAAAGGGTTGAATAAGGTTGTGCAAGTAGTATGGCAACTTCGTCAGTTTTAAAGTAAGAAGGGTGAAAATTTGTATATAAGTTTATAGTTGGACACAAAAAATAACTGTATCACTGTTTTCTCGAAATTCATCCCCTAAAAATAGGGGCTGGAAGTCTTTTACATATAAATCAGCTTCGTCAGTTTTAGAGTTATAAGTATGAATTTTTTCATGTATGTTTATAGTAGTTACAAAAGTTAACTTCAACACATTTTTTTGGAAAATCATCCCTTAAAGGGTTAATTTCTTCAATTTAACTTAGTACGCAACTTCGTCATTTTTGAAGTTAAAAACATGAAAATTTATATATTAGTTCAAAATTAGAAACAAAATTTAAGGGTTATGTGTTTTTTTGGAAAATCAACCCCTAAAGGGTTGAATAAGGTTGTGCAAGTAGTATGGCAACTTCGTCAGTTTTAAAGTAAGAAGGGTGAAAATTTGTATATAAGTTTATAGTTGGACACAAAAAATAACTGTATCACTGTTTTCTCGAAATTCATCCCCTAAAAATAGGGGTTGGAAGTCTTTTACATATAAATCAGCTTTGTCAGTTTTAGAGTTATAAATAGGAAATTTTTATGTATGTTTATAGTAATAAACAAAAGTTAACTTCAACACATTTTTTTTGGAAAATCATCCCTTAAAGGGTTAATTTCTTAGATGGACTTTAATACGCAATTTCGTCATTTTTGAAGTTAAAAGCATGAAAATTTATATATTAGTTCAAGATTAGAAACAAAATTTAAAGGTTATGTGTTTTTTTGGAAAATCAACCCCTCAAAGGTTGAATAAGGTTGTGCAATTAGGTAGTATGGCAACTTCGTCGTTTTGAAGTAAGAAGGGTGATAATTTGTATTTAAGCTTATAGTTAGACACAAAAAATAACTGTATCATAGTTTTGTTCAAATTCATCCCCCAAAAATAGGGGTTGGAAGTCATTGACTGTATTTTATAGAGGAAGAGGGAAAGGGTGCGTGAGAGGGAGAGAGAGGGAGAGGGATAGGAAGCGGGAGAGGGCCCGAGAGCGGGAGAGGGAGAGAGAGAGGTACAGGGGCAGAAAGCGGGAGAGGGAGAGGGAGCGGGACAGAAAGCGGGAGAGGGACCGAGTGCGAGAGAGGAACTGGGAGCGAGAGAGGGAGAGGGTGAAGGACAGGAAGCGGGAGAGGGACCGTGAGCGGGCAAAGGAGAGGGACAGAGAGCGGGAAAGGGAGAAGGAGAGAGAAAGAGAAGGAGAGAGAGAGATAAGGAAAAAGAGAAGGAGAGAGAGAGTGTGTGAGAGGGAGGGATGGGGGGGTTTAAGTGGGAGAGGGAATGGGAGCGGGAGAGTGAGTGTAAGTGTCCGGATGGAAAGATATTTATACTGTTCATGTTGATATCGTAAAACCAGTTCATCATTGATCCATTTAGGATCTGGTGGTGTTACTTGGAGACAAGATATGTAACTCCTGGATGGATGGAAAAACGGAACCTTTTTGATTTTTTTAAATAAAACTCAAGCGCCAGTTTTTCTGTACATTAAATATTTTTTCAAAATTTCGGTTAGGGGCACTCAAAAAATTTGTTTTTAAAATTTTTGTCTGTCTGTCTATCTGTTTGTCTGTCCGGGCATCACATGAAAACCCTTGAACTGATTTCGACGCAAATTAGTTAAGTTGTTCCTTATACATTTTTTAAAAACTTTTTGTCCCGATAAAATTTATAGTTTTCCCCGGAAACAAGATGAAACTTAGTATGGAATATTTTAAAAATATCAATGATTTGCTTTAAATGTGCAACAAACGTTCCTCATTAAATTTATGGAATACATGTTTTCGAGTTTTTCAAAATTTTTCCTGAAAAAGAAAAACTAATTAATGTCAGTGTTGTTTATTTTTCATAATCCGTTCCCGGAGGAATGATTTGTGATTGTATCGTAGGTTTCCGTATATAAATTCCTAAATATTAGTACTTCAATATAAATTAACCTGTTTTTAAATTTTCTTCTGCAAGGGGTACAAATATGATAAGCATAATTTCCGCATGCGAAGCTGCGGGTAACAGCTAGTGACAATATATATGTTCCAGGTCCAAGTGAACGGAGTTCCCGTGGAGTCGGTCCACAGCGGACGCCGCAGCTCAGTCGGCTCCATAGCGTTTTATGAGGTATAAACAAAGTAATTAATTTACATCAGTAACATTTAAAAAAGTATATTTTACGTGTTTACTTAGAGCAGGTCTTGAATATATACGATTACCGGCAGCTTTGTGTATAAATATTTGTGATTTGGTTAGCGACGAAACTCATACTTGGGGATACGCGTACAGAGGGCAGCAGGGGGTAGGATTTATATTTGGATTTTATATGCTTATGGATATGAGCTGCGCTCATAGCCCGGCGGCTTGCGTCGATCCTATGCGATCGACAAAGTTAAGCAACAGCGGGCGCGGTCGATAGTTGGATGGGTGACCGCTAGTTTATAGTATATTTATTAGTTATCATCACGATGCAAGATGTTACTCTGGTGTTATTTATAAACACAAAGTACTTAATCACTACGTTTTATAAATGCTATGGTAACCAAAATGACATTAGATAGGGATTACACCAGAGATCTTTGTTGTCGATCGATTCAAATGTCTCGAAATCGATGTCAAAATACTCGAAATATCTTTTAATTAGCGTAACAATTTAATGATAATTATAAATATATTACATAGTTTAGCTATACAATGAATAAGAAAACATGTAAAAAAGGAATTAATCTTGTACTTACAATGAATACTAATTCATAAAATATATTATTAAGTTCCCTAATCAATCGATTTAATCGATTATAAAATCGTTTGTAATCAGGTAAATACTATGAAAACTTTTTTGTATTATTTTGTTCATTTAGCAACTGCAGATGAGGATCAGATTTAAATATGTTTATCTAGTAAATAAGACGATTTTTTTGGTATATACTTTACTCTTGTTTAGTCTTATGTTCAAGCACAGAACACATATAATTCGTGGCCGTAAATCGGGTTTCTCCTTTATCTATGGGTCATGCAAAACTTTTTTTGGTTTTATCACAGAAGACATAATAGCACAGAAGAAATAATAGTAAGTACTTATTTAATACTCACGTTTTTCACACTTCTTAAGGACATCGAAAGGTAAAGAAATAAACTTCTACCTAATTGTCATTAGGTTGACATTTTTGACATTTGTTATTGTTATTTATGTCTCCCATATTCACATTATTAATTACTCTAGTATAGTTACTAGTTAAGTACTTACAATTAAATATGAATTCAAAGAATATTTGATGTTTGAGATTGACGATAGACTGTTTTTTTCTTTTTCCTAAACACCTAAAAGAGATAATATTTGGTTCATAGACAAAGTATGTACCTACACTCTAACATATATGCCGTATGGCCATCTTCTCATTTCTTCATAAAAATAACATGGGCATTTAATTAAGCATTGTCATTAATCTTTCAGATTAATTTATTATTCTTTCAAAAAAGACAACCCTAACATTGCCAGAGAGGATAAGCGATAGTGTTAGAAAGGAAGTCAACTCATTACGCGTTTTTATTAGCGCGGTGCGACCTGAATTACACTTTATTGCGTTTGAGCAAGAGTCGCTATTTATTTAAATGATTTTGCGGAGTGTGTCTTCTGTACTTATTATAATTACTATTATTTCTTCTGTGGTGTTAATCAAGAAATCCTAAACAAGGTGCTATGCATGACATTAACCTCTGTTCTTCTTAAAAACAAGATTATACGAGTAATACTCGTATCAAGAAATAACATTATTATACGTGCTGAAACAACACATTAGTTTTCTTGCGGCGCAACTTCCCTTTACGCTTCTGAAAATGAACCGATCAAAACCAGTTTGCATGAATCGTACAAGTAAAAATGGGTCCCGGATAAATCTTTGAGACATGAGTCTCGTTAAGTTATCTCGCTAGTTTTTAGCTTCACCATCCTTGACTACATCTTATTTTCGTAACTAATAGACGAGCAGAAAAGTCACCTTATCAGAAGAAGTCACGAATAAACACGAATAAACTCAAATCAGTATATAATATATGCAATACAATACAAAAGCTTTTATTAATTCCTTTTTAATTACATTCATATAAATATTTGGAAAACCCTATCCGATATGCACGCTAAGATTCACGAAAATCGGTCAGGCCGTTTCGGAGGAGTTCAACTTCTAACACCGTGACACGAGAATTTTATATATTAGATAGAAAAGTTAATTAATTATTATTATTATTTTAATTTTATTGATTACTAGCTGTACCCCGCGGTTTCATTTGCGTTAATTTGTATAAAAAACTAACTACTAAAATATATGATGTTATATCGTCGCTGCGCGTGCGAATCCGCGTAAGAGCACCTTGTAAAGACCGCGTATTTGCTTTTTGATGATTTTACAGGAGGAAGATAAAACTTAATATCAGCGATATTAATTCTTATTACCGACTGAACTTAACAGCTAGTTCTTTACAACTTTCTTTATTTTAACTAGCTGTTAAGTTCAGTCGGTAATAAGAATTAATATCGCTGATATATTAAGTTTTATCTTCCTCCTGTAAAATCATCAAAAAGCAAATACGCGGTCTTTACAAGTTGCTCTTACGCGGATTCGCACGCGCAGCGACGATATAGCCTATTATAGCCTTCCTCGATAAATGGACTATCAAACACAAAGATTTTTTCAATTCGAACCAGTAGTTCCTGAGATTAGCGCGTTCAACCAAACAAACTCTTCAGCTTTATTATATTACTTAGTAGAGATTATTATGAATTAATTATTTAATATTTCATAAACGATTATTCTTATTTATTTATTTTTTTATTCATGGAACTGTAATCGAGTAAAGGCCTCCTCTAATTTTCTCCACCTTTCGCCACTTCCATGCAATTTTCTCGTCGAGTGTCGGAAGTTTTCAAACCGCCCGAGGGCCTCCAAAATGGCTTAACGACTGTTATCTTATGATAACAACTGGGACCGACGGCTTTACGTGACCTCCGAAGGGTGTGTAATAGTTAGTACAATAACATAATAGTATAATATGAATTGAACTAACGTTCACATGGTTCGTTCATTTCATCGGTTTAGTAGTTTCTGAGATTTTTTGTTTAATCAGTTGTGTCGTTTTTCAATTTCAAAAGTATTACGACAAACGAAAACTGGAGATAGCTTGAGGGAAGACCTACCAGATGTCAAAATATGACCTCAGTAAAGTGTAACTATTTTCGAGATTTTTACCTGTTTTCACTTTTCTAAAATTGGGCCCGTCACCCTATTTTTATTGCCGAATCCACAAATGAGTAGAGATATAGATTTTTTTTTCAAGTACTCTGTTCTGCAATACCAGTATATAATTTAATGCCAATCTATCAGGAAAATCTGAAATCTACTTTGGATGTTTTTGTTTTTGATTTTCTTCTACGAGTACATATTTTTGACGCTTGGTGGTTGAAAAAAAATGTACTGGGCAATTGTTGCTTATTAATATAAAAACATACCTGTTTAATGGAGACTTCAAAAAGGTGCAATTCAGACTACTTTAAACAGGATATTTTTAAGTTAAATCCATTTCAATATCAAAAGGTGAATGGGGTGAATTTGAAGCAAAAGTGATTCATAGTATCCTGATATTTTTAAGCTATTGCATAGCTTTTATCGCGGGCTTTGAGCGCAGCGACCGAATCAAGAAATTCCGTAACGAAAATAAAACCCCCACTTGCAGTCAGTACTAGGATAGCAAAAACATGCAAGCAAGTGTGCCAAAACAAAGCTGGGGTATTAAATTTCTCATCGAATTTGTTCACCATTAGTAGCAATTAATTAAAGCGAGTACTAGGCGCACAGAAGTCTTCGAGGATGCGACAATGTTAATACAGCATAATTATATTGCTTACTCTAAGATCTTATACCAGTAGTGATAGATTTCAGTAATTTGGTGGCTATCGAGAGATTAGTACAAAAAGCCTTTCCGTCCAGTATATGTTGATCTCTTCAGGAGCCTCACGTTATCACTGATGGGTCTCACTAAAGTACTAGATATCGAGAGATTAGTACAAAATGCTTTGCCGTCCAGTTTATGATGACCTCTGTACAAGCCACAGTATGTGCGGTCTTATTTACTCTTCAGTATTTAGCATAAGGCACAACAGGGATGTCTATATTACGATCATGCACATTAAGTTATTATTGCTATTTCTCTTGTCATGCCAATTAATATGCGGAAGAGCGACAGTGATAGATTTATTTTAGCTCGTTCACTTTACAATGCGCGACAATATCAGTGTTTAGCAGGTATTGTCTCAGTCACTCACCGGCAATTTGATGAAAAGTCTTGGTAACAGCGGGCTTAATTCGCTTCTCTTATGCACTCCTATTATTTCAGTTCTATTTTGCGGCAGGAAATTTAATTAATATTTAAGAAATAAACGCACTCAGACACGTCAGCTCAATTCATTGGTCCGGGAGGAAGAGGAGGTCGAGGAAGAAAACACTAGTGCTTTGGAGCTCTTACAAATTAACGACCCTGTAGCCTAGTTGGTAGCGACCCGGGTTCAATTCTCAGCCGAGGCAGATACTTATGTGACAAATATTTATTTGTAACTCAGGTCATAGGTTTTTAGGGTTCCGTAGCCGAATAGCAAAAAACGGAACCCTTATTGATTCGTCATGTCTGTCTATCTATCCGTCCGTATATTACAGCCACTTTTTTTCGAAACTATAAGAGCTATACCATTGAAACTTGGTAAAAAGATGTATCTCTATCTGGATCGTGGAACTAATGAGAAAAAAAAATCCCACTCGTCCGACGATCGGAATAACAATTACAATTAGTGGGAACAAAGCGGTAGATATACAGGTTCATTCCCACTAGTTCTACTGGTTAGTTCTATCGTAGAACTAGATCATTCCCACTAGTTCTACTGGTTAGTTCTATCGTAGAACTAGTGGGAACAAAATGTAGAGACGGTTTTTGTTCCCACTAGTTCTACGGTAGAACTAGTGGGAAAAAAAATTCCCACTAGTTCTACGATAGAACTAAGCAGTAGAACTAGTGGGAATGAACGTTAAATTTTGTTTCTAATTTTGAACTAATATATAAATTTTCATGTTTTTAACTTCAAAAATGACGAAGTTGCGTACTAAGTTAAATTGAAGAAATTAACCCTTTAAGGGATGATTTTCCAAAAAAATGTGTTAAAGTTAACTTTTGTTTATTACTATAAACTAACATAAAAAAATTCATATTTATAACTCTAAAACTGACGAAGTTGGTTTGTATGAAAGTGACTTCTAACCCTTATTTGGACCCCTTAGGGGATGAATTTCCAAAAATCCGTTCTTAGTGGACGTCTCCTTAGCAGGAACTATCTACCTACCAAATTTCATCTTAATCGGTTCGGCAGTTTCTGAGATTTTTTGTTTAATCAGCGGTGTGTCGCTTTTCAATTTTATATATATAGATTGTGTAACCAGTGAAGTTGAATTCTGTGAATAACATATTTCGTGACTGGTAAAGTTGTTGCTTTAATATACAAATAAAAATAATTCTCCACCATCTCATTATCTTTATTAATAAAGTACAAATAACAAAAAATATTCGGCAATTTATTATTATCATCACTAAGTATGAACTTAAGTCAGCACTTAACTCCATGTTTAGAACGCATATGTGATCGCCAGCTGCATCGCTGAACAAACCTAATTCCGCAGAGTTCGCATTTAAACCTCCTGTCGTCCTCGTGTATTCTCATGTGTTCCCGTAAAGTACTTTTACGTCCATACGTCTTCAGACAAACGTCGCAGTGGAACTCTTTTCTGCCAGTGTGTTTCACCATATGTTTTTCCAGTTCGAGCTTCTGATAGAAGCTCATTTCGCATTCTGGACAGCTATGCGGCCTTGCCATCAAATGGAACCTTTGAATATGTACCCTCAAGGCGCTCTGATTCTTAAAAGTTTTTTCACAAGCCTGGCAATTTAATACCATGGGATCGACGCCATGTACTTCTGACAAATGCACTATCTTCTTATAGTGACCATTAAACCTCTCATTACACAGTCCACATTTATTGACCATATGCCTTTGCACATGAACCGATCTCTCATGCGACTTCTTTTTGCGGTAAGTGTTAAACGTTTTTGAGCAAAAATCACAATCGTAAATTCCAGTTATATGAGCCTTCGAGTGGTGACGTAATATGGCGCTATTCAAGAAACCTGCATCACAGACTTCGCAAACAAAATTTCTGGAATGCGTATTCATATGCTCCACCAATCCTTTGAATTTATTAAATGTTTTAAAACATATGAAACATTGTAAACCTTCAGTTTCAAATTTCATAGACATTATGTAACTCTTTATATTTTTAAATAAATACTTATTGTGTGAGTCTACTAAATGGTCTACTAATTGTTCTATATTGTGCAAATTACAATCGCATATTTTGCATTGCAATCCTGTTATATCTAGTTTGATAGAATAAACCCTTTTTTCTTTCATCAACGTACACATAGTATTAATATCGTGTGCTTCTATTGTATGCTGCTTCAAATCTGCTGGTTCAGGATATTGGTCTTCGCAAAAGCAACACGCGTAACCGATATCTCCACGACATCGTATTGGTGTTGCGTTTGAGTACTGCAGGATTTCCTTTAAATTTACTCGATTTTTAGTCAGTTCTGGGGATCTGTTTGCGTGACTCTCAACTTTGGCTTTGCCTTGTGGGTCTAATATCCTCTTTCTTGGCACACTTTTATCTAATACATCGTCACGTTTTGCTTCTATGTGTTGTGTAACTTTATCATCATTACTTACTTTTTTCAATATAATATGATCTCTTCTGATTTGTCCCGTTGTATAATCCCAGTTATCAATTTTGATGATAACTTGACGTTGCTGACCTATAAAGAAAAACATAGGTTTGAAATCTTACTAATATACGGATTCTTGTTCATTCAATGTTACTGTCACAAGATCGTACAAATATTTTAAAAATAATTTAATCTTTGTAATCGTGAATTATTGAAACTAGAAGAATACTAAAAACAAGTATCAAAATATTCATTTTTCAACTGTTACCAAAATCAAATAAATTTTTCGGGCAATATACGGACAATATTGATATATCTACCTGATTGCATGGGTCATAGTCACGGAAAACTGGAGCAAAATAATCATACACCAATATGCCAAATCATTAAGCGATAAAAATATGTATAATTTCAACAAAATACAAAAATCTTTATTTGTCTGTATACAATTCATGACGACTGCACTAAACATAGTTTCTATGCTTGTTCCAGATATGCCTAGTCATGGAACATTTCTGTGAAAAAGTCATGCCACAGTGGTCACACTCGAACCGGTTCGCCGGTTCAGCGTGTGTCTTCATATGTGACAAAAGAGTCCACTTTGCCTTGTATGATTTCAGACATATTTCACATTGGAAGGCTCTCACCGTCGTGTGCTTCAGCATGTGTAGCTTCACTTGACTTTTCAAATAAAATTTGTTTTCACATTGTGTACACGCGAAGCTTCTCTCCATAAGGTGATCCCGTCTTATATGGTTAGTATATAATAATTTGCTCGTGAATTTCCGGTCGCAAGCTTGACATTTAATGTGGCAATGTTGTGGAACTGTCGGACGGTGCGGTAATGTTACAGACACGATCTGATGGACGTCCCGTATATGCTTAAGCTTCTGCTTGTAATCCTTAAATCTCTGGTTGCAATGACCACATTTATTAAACACCTCACCGGTGTGGACATATTTTCTGTGAGCCCTTTTCTTTTCCACAGTATTAAAGACTTTATCACAAATATCACAACTAAATGTTCTGTTTTCATGGCATTTTGAATGATGTTTCAATCCATGTCTAGTCACGAATCCAGCATCGCAAATTTCACAGACGAAATTTCTGCAATGTGCATTCATGTGTCTGAAGAGCAGTCTGAACTTATCAAACTTACTATGGCATATAAAGCATTGGAGGACGTCGGCGAGGTCGCCATTAAATTTCAACGGCACCATATAAATATTTATGTTAGAGGATATAATTATTTTTTTCGTGTTCGTCGTTAAGATGCTGCATTATTTGATCGAGCGTGTTAAAATTTTCTGAACATATTTTGCAATGAAGGTCTGTGATGTCCATCTTGACGTGAAAACTAGACATATTGTAAATCTTTGAGAAGTGGGAAACTTCGTCAACGTAATGCATTTCTAGAGTGTGTTTTTTTAAATGAACAGGATCTAAAAACTTCTTTTAAACTTTCTATAATTTTTGCGCGATCCACTTTAAGCGATTGTCTTTCTTTCTTCCTTCCTTTAAGTGATTTTGAAGCGGTTTTGTGAACAACTGTATCACCAAAATTTCTCTTTGCATAATCTTTTTTCGTCGTCCTTTCTATTGATACTGAGGACAAAATTTTAAAACGATCATTAAGGTGATTCAATCCTTTACTTGCTTCGTTTTTAGGTAATTTCGAAGTGGTTTTAGGAACCACACTATCACTAGAAATCTTCCTTGCCTCGTCTTCTATCGCCATCACTTCTATTGGATATGCATTTGTGATGTTACCATTCTCTTGTATGCATGTACCTACAATGAAAAGGACAAATTTTAATATGCTGTTTAGTTGAGTTAGAATTCACTGACGAATATTAAGAATATTAGGATTATACGACGGTAAATTTCGAGCGAGAATGGTTGTTGAAACAAATTTAAAACGTTATTATGTATATCCTAAACTATTACCTTATGAAATAAACTTAAAATCGTTTTTGAACGTATTCATACTTGACGTAGTTCATCGATTTTTTTTTCACTTTGACAATAAGGCGTCTGGTTGTCGCGGTGGTGAATTTTAATTATTGTCATGTCTTTAGAGACACTCGCAAGGTTAGCGCTCTTACACACGAACAGCACTTTGCAGTCGAGAGAGCAAACTGCAAACGTCGACGCTTGCAGTCGACGCGCCGACGGCAGTCCGACAGCAGGCCAACTGCACGCCACTACTTCCACTAAAGTATCTCTTGTCGAGTGTGTTATTTTCTCAGTCGCCATCCTTAACTTTTATAAAATTGCGCCTTTCTATCACCATCCATTTCTACCCAGTGTTGCTAGGTCTAAAAACTGGCCAGAGTAACATCGTCGTATCTGGCAACACTGCAATTCGACCACTTCAACCCAACCTGTGAGGTGGGTCGTTCTGAGCTTGCCGTGAGCGAAATTAATGACGACATCAATGATGTTTTCGTCGCGACCATGACGACCATGGTTGCCAAGTGGAACGCTAAATGGGTCGTTTTGATCGTTGTGAGCGTCTAGTGGAACGCGCCCGTAATATGTACATCGATAGCCGATGGTCAATAGTTCATAGGTCGATAGGTATTCAATCGCTGACGGCGACGGCGAGGATTCAATAATTTTTCGAATTTCGAATGCAACAATGTCGCGCACCTACTATGGACTTTACTATTGATTTAGGTACTATTGACCCCTTGCTATTGATACCTACTATTTACTATTACTTTAGTGGTTAGAGATTTAAATAAGAAAAAAAAATATCGCCCTTTTAACCGCCCACGCGTTTACGTTTAGGTTTACGTGAAAATGAAAATATATATTTTTTAAAACACAAGCGACAGTTTCGTTCCACAAATTCAATAGTTTGATACAATAGTATCGATAGTTTATCTACGACAACGAATGAATTGACCGTTCGAATACGTATTTTATGAGAGCAATAGTCGATTCATTCGATTGTTTTTTTTACAACTATCGCTTATCGCTAGTCGACACCAGTGCGCTTTCATGAACATCTTCCTTTTATATACTTTTTAGGGTTCCGAAGTAAAAAAAATAACTTGAAGTTTGAAGGCAGGTTTTCAAATTGGACAAGTACATTAACAATCTGCCCGTAAAACTTCCAAGTTAAAATTTTGTTGCGATTCGTCCAGCTATTTCCCGCTCGTGACCCTTCCGCAGTGGAAAGCGGGCATTAAGCTATAAAAATACGTATAATTTCAACAAAAAAAAAATCTTTATTTGTCTAGTTATTACCGTTTCATAATAATAACAATTTACAAATAACATACAATTCATGGCAGCTACACTAAATATGGTTTTTATGCTTGTTCTGCATATGATTATGCAAAGAACTTTTCTGTACAAAAGCCATGCCACACTGCTCACACTTGAACCGGCGATCATCAGCGTGTATCCTCTTATGCAGCAAAAGAGTTCCCTTTCTCGTGTATGATTTGAGACACACCTCACACTGGAAGGCTTTCACCCCCGTATGCTTCAGCAAGTGTTCCTTCAACTGACTTAACCTATAAAATTTCATTTCACATTGTGTACACGTGAACCTTCTCTCCATAAGGTGATCCCGTTTCGTATGGTGAGTATAAGCTGCTTTGGTCGTAAATTCCCGGTCGCAAGCTTGACATTTAATGTTGTACGTTAATGTGGAACCGGACGTTATCTGATGGATATCCAGTATATGCTTAAGCTTCTGGCGGTAATCCTTAAATCTCTGGTTGCAATGACCACATTTATGGTACACCTCACCGGTGTGGACATATTTTATGTGACTCCTTT
The DNA here is from genome assembly GCA_951805285.1 of Thymelicus acteon. Classification (NCBI taxonomy): domain Eukaryota; kingdom Metazoa; phylum Arthropoda; class Insecta; order Lepidoptera; family Hesperiidae; genus Thymelicus; species Thymelicus acteon. The sequence continues at coordinate 16,920,413 of OX638214.1, read as the reverse complement.
TCTTATGCAGAGTGTTAAAGACTTTATCACAAATATCACAACTAAATGTTCTGTTTTCGTGGTATTTTGAATGATTTTTCAATCCAAGTCGAGTCATGAAGCCAGCATCGCAAATTTCACAGACAAAATTTCTGCAATGTACATTCATATGTTCGAAGAGCAGTTTGAATCTATTAAACTTGCCGTGGCATATAAAGCATTGGAGGACGTCGCCATTAAATTTAAATGGCACCATATAAATATTAATTATGTTCGAGGATATATTTTTTTCATGTTTGTCATGAAGATGCAGCACTATTTGATCGAGCGTATTAAATTTTTCTGAACATATTCTACAATGAAGGTCTGTGATGTCCATTTTGACATGAAATCTAGACATATGGTGCAATTTTGAGAAACTGGAAACTTCGTTAACGGAATGCGTTTCTAGGGTGTGTTTTTTTAAACGAGCAGGATCTGAAAACTTGTCTTCACAATAGCTGCACTCGTATCCAGTGGCGCCTAGGCGTCCAATTGGCGTTGCATTAGACCATTTTAAAACTTCTTTTAAATTTTCCAAAATTTTTGAGCGATCCGCTTTAAGCGATTGACTACCTTCCTTCCTTCCTGTAAGTGATTTCGAAGTTGTTTTAGGAACCACTCTATCACTAGAAATATTCCTTCTCTCGTCTTTTATCGCCATCACTTCTTTTGGATATACAATTGCATTTGTGATGTTACCATTCTCTTGTATGCATGTACCTACAAAGAAAATGACAAAATTTTAATGTCTAATATCGTTCTGATCATCCGCCATGTTGTAGCTAGGAATTGCAATCCGGAAAACCGGATCCGGTAATCCGGCCGGATCCGGCGTTTTTTACGCATACCGGATCCGGTGGAATTTACCGGATCCGGTCACTCCAATTTTAGGCAAAATGGTCACTCTGTTGCTAGTGTAGATGCTTTGAATGCCTGGTATAGATGGGATAATTATTAATCTAGTATTGCATTTGGGTATTCCTAACGTTCAATAAGGATGTTATGTACAACACAAATTACTGAATGGATACACTGAAAGTTGAAATTATATTTTCGTTAATATTACTTCTTGTTTATAATTTGCAATATTTGCCTTAAATGGATGTAGGTGTAAGATATAGGTGTATTTCAATTGATGCGCGAAACATAGCAACAGAAAAACCCCCTTAAACATATTTAGAAGATGTGTAGTTGTACATAGTCTTGGCAGATATACTGTTACAGCCTTGTTTAATTTAAGTATCAAATACTAGCGAAAAATGTTTTGATTGAATGAGGAACTTTTGCACTATCTTAAAATAAAGAAATAATTGATATTGTGCCATTTAATAAAAAGGAGTGGGCGTTAAAATAACACACGGACGTTATTAAGTTGCACCGCTACAGCTATGCAGCTTGAGGTTTTTAAAGTGCTGAAAAGTTGACTAATAACTCATGGGATTTTTTTTATCGTACTATCAAATGAGTCGCTGACGTTTCGAGCTTCGTAGACCTCAAAAGAAGCGCCCAACCTCGTACGGTTAGAACGCCAGCGATCATCCAAGCAGTACGGGCGCGAATCCAACAAATTCCCGTCCGGAAACAAATCATTTTAGCTCTTCAGGTAAGGATAAGAAAAACTACCATCAAATGAATGTTAAATGAAGACCTAGGACCCTGAGCTTATCGACGACAAACAGGGCATTTCCGTAATGAACTTCTAAAAAAAATAAGGCTCGAGAGATGACCAGCTTTGTTAAGGAGTTACGCGAGAAAAAAATACCGCCAAATCCTTCTTTCAAACGAAAAATTTTGGCATTGTAGAAAGTTACAAAAAAATAGTGATAAAACATTATGCCCATGTGAATAAAGAAGAAACCAGACGTATGCCTCCAGCGTAATCCACCGTGAACCTTTACGGAAATAGCCGGCAAACGAGCTGACGATGCATCTGATGGTAAGTGACTATCATCGCCCATGAACATCAGCAAAACCAAAGGCATCACTGATGCGTTGCCGACCAAGAAAGAAAGAATAAAAAGAAAGAAAGAACTGGCTCTCAAGCCCCAACCCGGAACACGACGAGTCGTTTGGCGGCTGACTCATGCTACAGGGTGGCAGCTATCCAGGCGAACCCCGCGGAGAAATAATAATAATAGTATTAATAAACAATTAAAATCAATATTACCAATATAATCCCTTCGAGGGCCCTACCACCAGCGGGCCGGATTTAGACGCCTCTTACGACACCAATCTGGCGTGGGATTGGGGTTAGAATTCTAAGCCTGGGGCGGCTTATACGGCTTATACGGCTAAAATCAGGCATCACTTTCATAATTTCGTCGTGGTATAAGATCCCGCTATAGAACGACCTTCACCGAGCTGGTTAATGGATGAAACCTATTTTATAGAGTCCGACCGAAACTGGTTTTTCAGCCGAAACCGAAACCGAACCTTCGGCCTTAGTTCCAGTTTCGGCCGAAACCGAAACCGAAACTTAGAGTAAGGCCAAACGAGCGTATTTTTGGAGCTGTGAGTTACGTGAAATGAGCTGGTTTCATACAAAAGTTCAAATTGAATTGTTTGGAATTTATATTATATGCGATTTTCGCTATTGTACGCAACGCACAGCTCAAAAAATATGCTCGTTTGGCCACACCATTAAGGTATTTTTTTGAGCTGCTCATTTGTGGACTCAACAAAAAAAACGTAGGGTAAAGGAACCGAATAGTTGAAATTTTACAAAGGGCATTTTTTGACATTTGGCAGGTCAACCCTCAAGCTATCTGTCCGCTAACGTAGATCCACTACTTACTATAGGCACATATGTATATACTGAAGTACCTATAGGTATTTCAGTACCTATAGGTATTGAAATATAGCGTGTTTTTTTCACATTTGTATAGTAGTATGTGCCTTGAGTTCGATAAACTTATATCTTAATACATAGACGGCAAGAATTCGAAAAAAAAGCGGCCAAGTGCGAGTTGGACTCGCCCATGAAGGGTTCCGTAGCAGCAAGTAACATAATATAAAAGTTCTTGTAGTTCGTTGTAACATTGATCAATGTTTTTTGCGGTTTACGATTTATGACGTATTAAAAAAAACTACTTACTAGATCTCATTCAAACCAATTTTCGTTGAAAGTTTGCTTGGTAATGTACATCATATATTTTTTTTAGTTTTATCATTCTCTTATTTTAGAAGTTACAGGGGGGGGGACACACATTTTAACACTTTGGAAGTGTCTCTCTCGCAAACTATTCAGTTTAGAAAAAAATGATATTAGAAACCTCAATATCATTTTTAAAGACCTATCCATAGATACCCCACACGTATGGGTTTGATGAAAAAAACATTTTTGAGTTTCAGTTCGAAGTATGGGGAACCCCCAAAATTTATTGTTTTTTTTTCTATTTTTGTGTGAAAATCTTAATGGGGTTCACAGAATACATCTACTTACCAAGATTCAATGGTATAGCTCTTATAGTTTCGGAAAAAAGTGGCTGTGACATACGGACGGACAGACAGACAGACAGACAGAAAGACAGACAGACAGACAGACATGATGAATCCATAAGGGTTCCGTTTTTTGCCATTCGGCTACGGACCCTAAAAAATGTACTTATGAATGGGCGCTGTTTTAACCCCCGACGAAAAAGAGGGGTGTTATAAGTTTGACGTGTCTATGTATCTGTTGTATGTCTGTGCATCGTCGCTCCCAAACGGAGAAACGAAGGTGACTAAATCGAAAGTGTTCTTAGCTATTTTTAGTGTATATCAAACTGTCGAGCCTCACTCAATAAATGTAAGTATAGGCGAAATTTACATAACGTAATTTATTTGTGAACCATTTGAAATATAATCTAAATTTTACTAACAAAAAATAACCGACTTCAAAGTTACTCAAAAACTACTTGTCAGATCTCGTTCAAATTTATGTGGGATTACGTGACAAGCACCTCCTTTCGATTAAAAAAAGAATCATCGAAATCGGTTGGCATGATATTGAGTTATTCGTCCATTTGTCGCGCTTACTTAATACAAATTAAAGACTTATATGATTTCATCATGGATGCCATTGTCAGATCTCAACAAAATTTATATGAGCCACCAGCTTTCGATTAAAAAAAGAATCATCAAAATCGGTTCGCCCAGTCCAAAGTTCTGAGGTAACAAACATAAAAAAAAATACAGTCGAATTGAGAACCTCCTCCTTTTTTTGAAGTCGGTTAAAAACAAACACTAAATGTTAACCCAAGCTCACTACAATATGTATAAGTCAGTGAAAACCGCAGCTAAATCTGTTAAGCCGTTCCTGAGATTAGCCGGAAGAAACGCACAGACAAATAAACAAAAATTAATTTTTATTTAATCTATTATGGCTAATACATATCCCTATTAAAAATTTTACTCAAATATTAGTACAGTTACAGTTTTATTATATTATGGCTATGACGATGATGGTATACTCGTATACCTACAGACAGTTAAATGGTGTTAGAAAAAATGAAAAAAAATTAAATTTAATTAAAGTCCTATGCTCAACATAGGCCTATGCAAATGAGCGCCAAAGCACCCTGTCAATTAATTAATGAACAAATAAAATAAACATGTTAAATTAATGACTTCACTTTAAAAGTCAGTGCCCACGAGTTAGCCGCGAATTTAGCACGACGACGAAATTACGCACGACAATTCACGAACACAGAGTTTCGGTTTCGGTTTCGGCCAGATTTTGCCAAAACCGAAACCGAAACTAGATTTTTTGGCCGAAACTGGCCGAAACCGAAACCGAAACCGAAAGTTCGGTCGGTCTCTACTATTTTATATTAAATTTAGTATGTCCTTAAATATATTACATATGGGTTGCCTAAAAAATTTCAGTCCAGGGTATGATTAATTAATAATTAAAAAAACTATATTTTTTAAATATTTCAACGGTTTGGTTAATAGATAAATTCAATACCAATCGAAAGTATGAAGTCCATAGAATATGAAAACGTTAGGTTGCCAATTTTTTTCCCGTCATAACTCCCGGGTTGCCAGGTATAAACAGGTAAGTCGATACTAGTAACTTGCACCGGTGTGGTTAATGAATGAAAGTTAAATGAAAATAAAGATTATTTCATTACAAACACGGTGGTATAGGGTTCTCTGCCAAAAATCAGTCCTGACTTCCGGTTGTCGAAGTTTAAAAAGTGAAAAATTGCTGCGAGTAAATATGTGCGACTGAGAGGTCGCAACCAACCATCTATGCTATGCTATATCCAACCATGCTATTAGTTTTTTAATTTTTTCAGATTATTGAGGTTCCGAGTCATCGGACATATAACTGTGATCTCCAACTTCTGAACCTTCTTCGTCATCGCTTTCTGTTTCAGTTGTTTGGACAATGTCTTCTATCCTTATAGGTGTATGATCCCCAATAAATCCTACTGGTTTTAAATATTCATCTAAGAACCAACCGCAGTTCTCAGGCTGAAGTTTCACGCATAATGGATCCGTTGCATTAAGCCACATGGAATTTACGAAAATAGTTCGTAAAATATTTTGAGTCAATGATATCCAGCATGGCGGTATGGAGTTAGAGTCAAAGTCTTTTATTTTTTTTATAAAAACTTCTCGCTGTCTTCTTTAGCAGAGTAATTTTTCATAAAAATGCGATATCTCGCATCATTCACTTTGGTGCAGTTCTTGATGCCATACATACTAGCAGTAAATTCTTGAACGGACTTCATTTTTTCGTCAATGAAAATATCAGCAGCATCTGTTAATGATGCAAAAACTGTTTGATATCTTTCATTTTTTGAAAATAGCTGAAAAGGTTTTACTTTTCCTTTATTATAAAATGCTGCCGTGTAATCACAACCTGTAAACGCATGGAAGGCGGGAAGACTTTGGCATAATTTGATTCCTAACTTCAACGCTAAATCGGTGCAATTAATGCAATTAACAGGTTGATTATTAGTCTTTTTTGTTGTTGAACTGGCAAGCCTTTCTGATTCAATAATTTTGTGCATATTTCCTAACAAAATTATCAAAACGTCAGTATCAGAGGCTTTAATTAAAATTCTTGAGCCTGGTTCCGCTTTAGAAGCATGAAAAATAATTCTTGTATCTGCCTATTATTAGCAATATTTCACTTTTTAATCGACTTCAAAAAAGGAGGAGGTTTTCAATTCGACTGTATTTTTTTTATGTTTGTTACCTCAGAACTTTTGACTGGGCAAACCGATTTTGATGATTCTTTTTTTAATCGAAAGTAAGTGCTTGTCATGTGTTCCCACATAAATTTTAACGAGATCTGACAAGTAGTTTTTGAGTAACTTTGAATTTTTGTTAGTAAAATTTAGATTATTAAACTTCGACAACCGGAAGTCAGGACTGATTTTTGGCAGACAACCTTATACCACCGTGTTCGTAATGAAATAATCTTTATTTTCATATAACTTTCATTCATTAACCAGACCGGTGCAAGTTACTAGTATCGACTTACCTGTTTATACCTGGCAACCCGGGAGTTATGACGGGAAAAAAATAGGCAACCTCACGTTTGCACATTCCATGGACTTCATACTTTCGATTGGTATGGAATTTGTCTATTAACCAAACCGGTGAAATATTAAACAAAAAATATTTTTTAAAATTATTAATTAATCATATCCTGGACTGAAATTTTTTAGGCAACCCATATGCAATATATTTAAGGACATATTAAATTTAATATAAAATAGGTTTCATCCATTAACCAGCTCGGTGAAGCTCGTTCTATGGCGGGATCTTAGACCATCGTGTTCCGGCTGGGGGCTTGAGAGCCAGTTCTTTCTTTTTCTTCTCTCTCTCTTGGCCGGCAGCGCATCAGTCATGCCTTTGGTGTTGCTGGTGTCCATGGGTGACGATAGCCACTTACCATCAGGTGGATCGTCAGCTCGTTTGCCAGTTTTTTCCATAAAAAAAAATAACATAATGAGGATCAGTAAAGTTATAGCAAATTCTATAGAACTAGTATCCACGCGATTCTTTATGGCATATGAATGATATATCTTTTTGAATCATCCAAATCGGACCATTACTTACGAAAATATTAAGTAATAAACATTGCCGTTCCGGCCGCTAAAATTCAAACTACGCGGGCGCGTGTGACGTCACGATTCCCGTCGCCGCCAGTTAGCCGCTGGCAGCGATACGGCGCGCAATGTTTTGTTTGGATAATTGTGACTTTGAAACAAATTAAGTGTCCCATTTGTGCCTAATTCACCTTTTAACTATGTATCAGTATTGTATAGTGCTTAAACGTTCAAACACTTCTATGAAAACGCCAAAAAAAACTATTTTTTAACGTGCCGAAAAACTCAAAACTTCGTAGAAAATGGTATTCCGTTGTAAAAAGACAATAATTATATGATTTATCTTCAATAGTAACTGAGCTGGGAACCATATCTTTAACTTATATAAATTTCGTAGTTGTATCTATATAGCCAGCTGTGGTTGGGCTCCGTAACATTTTTTTTCAGTGGCAGATGGCTCCTCGCTGCATCTATGGAGCCACATCAAAAATGCTACGCTATGTTTGCAGCCTCCCTTTTGAGCAGCACAGTCATGGAAATCCACCTTCTCTACCGTTCAGCAGCAATACGCTTTACTTTTTAGGGTTCCGAAGTAAAATCGGAAGTATCGGAACCCTTGAAGTTTCTTCATGTCCGTCCGTCCGTCTGTAATTCTGCATGGATATACATATGTACACATTTATTAAAACTCGTGGAATTAAAATACTGAAAAACTTTTGTTCAGGGTACCTCCCCTACAGGTGTGAGGATGAAATTTTTTATTCGTCGCGTACCCCGTAGTGTGGGATATCGTTGAAAAATGAAAGGGTCTTCGAAAAATATTATGGGTCTTCTAGGACCATGTTTGGATTTAGGGGTGCGTTTGCGAAATATTTGCCTTTATAGTGCTAATTTTGGTCGAGCCCCTACTACTACTCAAAGGATGATTTGTAACGATGAGTGAGAGGGAAATAAAAGCGGCCAAGTGCGAGTCGGACTCGCCCATGAAGGGTTCCGTAGCAGCAAGTAACATAATGAAAGGTAATTTGCGGTTTACGATTTATGACGTATTAAAAAAACTACTTACTAGATCTCGTTCAAACCAATTTTCGGTAGAAGTTTGCATGGTAATGTACATCATACATTTTTTAAAGTTTAGAAGTTACATCGGGGACACACATTTTACCACTTTGGAAGTGTCTCTCACGCAAACTATTCAGTTTAGAAAAAAATTATATTAGAAACCTCAATATCATTTTTGAAGACCTATCCATAGACCCCACACATATGGGTTTGATGAAATAAAAATTTTGAGTTTCAGTCCTAAGTAGGTAGGACTGAAACTCAAAATTTTTATTTCATCAAACCCATATGTGTGGGGTCTATGGATAGGTCTTCAAAAATGATATTGAGGTTTCTAATATAATTTTTTTCTAAACTGAATAGTTTGCGTGAGAGACACTTCCAAAGTGGTAAAATGTGTGTCCCCGATGTAAATTCTAAACTTTAAAAAAATGTATGATGTACATTACCATGCAAACTTCTACCGAAAATTGGTTTGAACGAGATCTAGTAAGTAGTTTTTTTAATACGTCATAAATCGTAAACCGCAAATTACCTTTCATTATGTTACTTGCTGCTACGGAACCCTTCATGGGCGAGTCCGACTCGCACTTGGCCGCTTTTATTTCCCTCTCACTCATCGTTACAAATCATCCTTTGAGTAGTAGTAGGGGCTCGACCAAAATTAGCACTATAAAGGCAAATATTTCGCAAACGCACCCCTAAATCCAAACATGGTCCTAGAAGACCCATAATATTTTTCGAAGACCCTTTCATTTTTCAACGATATCCCACACTACGGGGTACGCGACGAATAAAAAATTTCATCCTCACACCTGTAGGGGAGGTACCCTGAACAAAAGTTTTTCAGTATTTTATTCCACGATTCTGGTTCCACGAGGTTTAATAAATGTGTACATATGTATATCCATGCAGAATTACAGACGGACGGACGGACATGAAGAAACTTCAAGGGTTCCGATACTTCCGATTTTACTTCGGAACCCTAAAAAGTAAAGCGTATTGCTGCTGAACGGTAGAGAAGGTGGATTTCCATGACTGTGCTGCTCAAAAGGGAGGCTGCAAACATAGCGTAGCATTTTTGATGTGGCTCCATAGATGCAGCGAGGAGCCATCTGCCACTGAAAAAAAATGTTACGGAGCCCAACCACAACTGGCTATATAGGTAGATACAACTACGAAATTTATATAAGTTAAAGATATGGTTCCCAGCTCAGTTACTATTGAAGATAAATCATATATTGTCTTTTTACAACGGAATAGCATTTTCTACGAAGTTTTGAGTTTTTCGGCACGTTAAAAAATAGTTTTTTTTGGCGTTTTCATAGAAGTGTTTGAACGTTTAAGCACTATACAATACTGATACATAGTTAAAAGGTGAATTAGGCACAAATGGGACACTTCATTTGTTTCAAAGTCACAATTATCCAAACAAAACATTGCGCGCCGTATCGCTGCCAGCGGCTAACTGGCGGCGACCGGAATCGTGACGTCACAGCCACGCAGTGAACTTTGTAAGTAATTTGGTCATAACTTCGTCAATTTTTGTCGTAGAACAAAAATTTTTACACTGTATGTTAAGGATTTCTTAGCTCTATAAATCTGCATTCTCAACTAAAAACGTTACGGATCCTCATTGTTATGGTAAGCAAGCGGGGAACTATCAAATAACAGGAATAGATAAATAATTACAATCATAAAAATACTAAGGAAAAAATCGGTCAACTTCATTTTTATTTGAATCATTCATGTTCTATTTACTTGAACAACTTTGGCTGAGCATAATGGCATATCATATGATTGATCAATTCACATTGGGATAAAAAATCCATGTCACATGGCGTTTGCGTACACTTAAATCTTCTTTCCATCAGGTGATCGCTTCTGGTATGAGTTAAGTCTTCTGGCACGTGAACGTCCGATCACAAGCGTGGCACTAGTCCAGTCATCTTAGGAATTTACTGCGGAATGAGAGATACCCAGCTGTTTTTTTTGTATAAAGTTGTATTTTGGCATTCTAAAACTTGTCTCAAAACCTGCATACGGACCGCGTCTATTAAAAATTTGAGGACAAAGGTCACAAAAATCGGTTTTTTGCAAATATCTCATTTCCTATGAGTTTTTCGCTATTTGTATCTTCATCAATATTGTAGAGAATTAAATTCCCTACAACTTTTGTTTCAAAAAATTTTTATACGTTGAATCGTTTTCGAGATAGAGGGCGGAGAGCGCGCGGTTAGAGCATAATGTAAAGTCAACCGGTATAGTCCCGGTCAAAACATGCTATATAAAGTTTATTAATTCTATCTATGTAACAGCCTTTTAAAGTCCACTGCTGGACATAGGCCTCCCCTAATTAATCAATAATAATTAATTAGTAATTAATCAATAATAATAATTAATTAGTGTTTAAGAGGTATTAAGTGTATTAAGGATATACGAGTATATCCTTAATATTCATGATCAGTTTCTTGTCGTGGTTATTCTGGAGATGTCAATATGTTTTGAGCAGATCATACAACGTAATTATGTGATATCCAGATTGACATGAATCCTCGTTATCTGAACTGTTCTGATAAAGTTGGCAAGGTCATCATTAACATGAGCTTTCAAGGTGCGCTTCTTCAAGACAGCAGGCTTCGGATATTGATCGTCACAATAGCAGCAGGCATGTCCGATACGGCCGAGACATCGTAACAAACGTTGCGTTTGACCATTTTAAAACTTCTCTCACATTTGACCACAGCTTTTCACGTTCAGAAGTACGATTTGATTCAGTTCCTTCGCCTTATTCGACTATTAGGCCTCATTTACGGCGACGCGTGGCGTCGAGCGTCGCGTGTGGCGTGGCGTCTCGCAGCGCAATTCAATAGGCGTGTAAAATCGCTTCTTCGTAAACGCACTCATACAACACCATATGTTTGAATTCAGTGCGGGCAGCGCCGCCCATCGCAACGCGCGACGCCCCGCGTCTCCGTAAATGAGGCTTTACGGTAAATTCTTAAGACGCTAGAAAAAAAAGCAATTTTATTCATTTTTTCCTTTTTCAGTCATTTTAATATTACCTTTAGTTTTTTTTTGTACGAATATACCTACAAAGAAAAGGATTTTTAATGATGAAAACTCAGATCACTGTAGTTTAAAAAAAATCCATAGAAGAATTTATACACTCCTTAATATCAAATATATGGAGAGCGAGCTCCACTCGGTATGTAGTTACTAGGCATTAATTTATTATGTCAGATAGTAAAGAGCTGAGCTTAAAGATGGCGTTCAATGCGCGCACCACCAATATCCCACTTAACAACTATTGTGATGTTGAAAAGATGACGTAGATTGTATTTGCATGATAACTTGATTTTATAACCCGTAAACCATTTAACATATGGGAATAATTATCCTAATTATATTCGAGAAAACAAGTACATGATACTAAATATAATAGTATAGAGCACGATAAGATATACGGTAAGTGTTATATCGGTGTAGATTGAAAAGTAGCAATCTATTGGAACGAAGTTCCTTATTGCGCGTTGCGAAAGGGGGCTAGACGGAAAAAATTAAGAGGAAAAGTTGTAACGACACTTTTTGCCGTCGTTTATTAATTAAAGCGAGTACTAGGCGACCAGAAGTGTTCGAGGGTGCGACATCAGTGAGACAGAATAGAATTATTTTATCCCTGTCGCTCTTCCGTATATTAATTGGCATGACAAGAGAAATAGCAATAATAGCTTAATGTGCATGATCATGATATGGACGTCCCTGTTGTGCCTATGCTAAATACCGAAGAGTGAATAAGACAGCCACATACTATGATTGTACAGTATCACTGATGTCGCACCCTCGAAGACTTCTGGTCGCTTAGTATTAATCGAAAGGAACTTCGTTCCATCCGGGTGTCCCTTAACACCTCTCATTTTTTTAGAATGTTTCACCCCAAGAAAGACAAATAATTGGCTACTATTTAAGGTAAACTAAAGTGTTAATATTACTATTATCAGTACTATTATGTCTTCTGTGATATTAGTAAAGTGGATAAGGTTAGAAATGATGATAAACACAGTGGTAAAAATATAGAACTTTATCACTCTGTAAACTTTTAACATAAAGTTAAACGACATAACATTAATTAACAAATAACAAAAATTAATCAAACAATTCCTCCGTGTTTAGCACGGACGTGCGCACGCCAGCTGCACCGCTGAACGAATGCCATTCCACAAATGTCACACTTGAATCTACGATCATCTGCGTGAATCCTCAAATGCTCCCTTAACGTCGACCTTCGAGAATAAGACTTTAAGCAAATGTTACATTCAAAGTTTTTAATACCCGTGTGTTTATGCATATGCTCTTTCAAATCCGTCGAGGAGAAAAATTTCATTTCGCACTCTTTACAAGCATGCTTTCTCTCCATCAAGTGATCTCTTAAAGTATGAACCCTGAACGCCCTGCGAGTGGTAAACTGTTTATCACAAGCGCTACAGTTGTAGGTGGGGATCTGAGCTCCATGAACCTCAACCAAATGTTTTTCCTTTTGCGCGTGAACTTTAAAAGTCTCATTGCAATATCCACATTTATTGCCCTTCGGATGAGTGTGGACACATTTTTCATGGGACTTCTGTTTCTTTTGGGACACAAATAATTTATCGCAGTACGCGCATTTGAATGTTCCCATTTTATGCCCATTAGCATGAGTGACAAGCTTTCTCAAGTTCACGAAACCAGCATCGCAAACATCGCAAATGTAATTCCTGTTGTGAACGCCGCTCATATGCTCCAACAAAACTTTGAATCTGTGGTATACGTTTAGACAAATGAAGCAACGCAGCAAATCGCTTTCGAATTTAAATGGCAACATATGGTTTTTGATATCCGTATGCAGTTTTATACAATGTTCTTTTATAAGGTGGTCCATTAAAATATTAAGATCTTCGATATCTTTCGCGCATATTTTGCAACGCAAGTTTGTAATATCTACTTTTAGGACTAGGCCAGTCATGTCTCGTTTTTTCGTAAAACATGCATTTGATATTCCCACGTGGGAGAGAAGAGTGTGGCTTTTTAGATCAGCCGGATCAGGAAACTGTTCACTGCAGTAGCAACATGAATAACCAATGCCGCCACGACAGCGTATAGGAGTTGCATTAGACCACTGCAATATTTCTTTCATGTTTGCAAAATGCTTTTGCAGCTCAGTACCTCCTAATCTGTTACTGTTGTATTTTCTTTTTTTATTCACAAGATCGTCTTTCTCAACAATGATATCCAACATTTTAGACTTTATTGCAGTTTCACAGTCTTCTTTGGCTGTTAATCTTTTAGATCTTTGCTTCGTTCTTTGTTTGGTTACCTCCTCTTTGACTAGTACTACAGCCGGACTGCTTATTGACTTAACGTCTGAGGACACGACACTGACGATACCTACAAAGAAAACATCATATTATTTACTTGTATCAGTAATTGTCTTTGCCTTCGACATAATCCTCGTGTCTGAATTTTGTTTTCTCAAAGTATTTTTGTTTTCACGTAAGCTCTCTTGCAGTGCATAAATGTAATTATAAGTCAAATTTGAATTGCGATTGTAGATCATGTTGATATGAGAAAACTTTTCACTTTTGGTCATTTAGTTATAAGCTCTCACACATTTTTTCTGTACTTTTCGAAGTAGTTAATAATACACTAACACAGAGACTGCACTAACATATATAATATTTCACTAAGTAGAGTAGAAAATTAGATTTCCCTGATATTGGCTCAATGATTTAAGGTTATGAAAAGAAAGGGTTTTGCAATAACCTTTGAAGGATTATCCAAAATTACGACTAAGCTTCTTGGAAATATTGTGGTGATCATTTTTATCTTTGCCTAATCTAAATCTCTTGATAGTTTTCCTCCTAAATAAAAATATGAACCAGATGCTGCTAAGGTTTATTATACATTCGTATTGTTAAAACGACAAGTAACATTAAATATGAGTTTCACTACAACTTATTACAAGAAAAATAAATAAATAAGTACATACTTATTTTATTTCTGGATAATGTTATATTGTATAAATTAGAAAAGTCACTTATGTAACACGAAAAAAGTGAGGATAAGTACGTTATACGTTTTCTCCGTGTTTGGCTCGAACATGCCCGCGCCAACTACACTTTTGCACAAACGCCATACCACAATGTCTGCATTTGAATCTACGATCATCTGCATGTATCCGCATGTGTTCTCGGAGAGTCTTCCTTCTCCCATACGCCTTGTGACACACTTCACACTCGAACTTTCTTATCCCGGTATGCACCACCATGTGTTCTTTTAACTCATTCGTCACAAAAAATTTCATGTCGCATACTTTACATTCATGTCGCCTCTCCATGAGATGGTCTCTTTTCGTGTGAACAGTTAACGCCGTTTTAGTTGGAAAAGACTTCTCGCACGCCTGACATTTCAGCGGCAACGTTTGAACGCCATGTACTGCAGATAAATGTTTCTCTTTCGTTCGATAATCTTTAAATTTCTCGTTGCAATAACCGCATCTATTTAACATGTTCGCATGTATATGTACAGATTTTTCATGAGATTTCTTTTTTCTATGAGACGTGTACACTTTTGAACAAAAGTCACATTTGAATATCCCAGTCTTGTGACCTTCGGAATGACTTAAAAGGACATTCTTGTTGACAAAGCCAGCATCACATACTTCACAAATGTAATTCCTGTAATGGGTATTCATATGTTCTTGTAAAGCTTTGAATTTATTAAAAACAGACGGACAAACTATACACCTTAAGACTTCGTCGGTAAATTTGAAGGGCATTATGTGATTTTTTATATCAGTAAACATGCTCTTCTGGTGGGCTTTCATTAGATGATCGATGAGTAGCTCTAGGGTTTCGATTGGACTATTACAAACTCTGCATTGTAGTGAGGTTATATCAAGTTTAACTAGATACGAAAACATCATCTTGCCCTTCATGAAAAACCGTTTGGACTTATCGTCGTGAGATTCCAAAGTATGTTTTTTCAAATCCGCTGGATCAGGGAACTGATTATTACAGAAACAGCACGCATATCCTATACCGCCGCGGCAACGTATCGGAGTGGCATTAGAGCATTGCAGAATTTGTCGGATATTAAAACGATGCTTCTCTAGCTCTCTCGTTTCTTTCATTTCAAACTTTGCGCTTACGGGTTCGGTTTTGACAACCAGCTGCCTTTTAAGTCTGGAAGTCTTAGCAACTTGGGCGACTGGTTTTTCTGTTTTCACTTTATCTTTACGTAGTGCACCTACAAAGAAAAGCACAAGTTATTGATTTTCCACTTTTCCGCTTATGCTAAAAGAATGATCATATGCCGGTTTGTCAAAGCAAATGTTTAATTGTTACGAACAAAAACTTTTCTTTCAGATTGTCGCAAATTTTATTACGCTTGAATTAAATTTCATATTTTAACTGTCGGAGTGATAATTGTAATTGAATCATTTAGCCTTTGAAATCAGTATAACATATCGAAGATTTATTGATAAAATTGAAGCACTATAACAACAGACATTGGAAGTATTGGAACTAAGACTACATTTCTAAGAAAAGGGTTACATAATAATAATAATAATACTTTAATAAGTGATTCCTTTTATCCGTAGCTTTACTTTCATTCTAGTATCTTATACGTGTCATCAGATTGACTACAGCAAACGCACGCATCAGCTAGCAAAATTAGGCTATAGCATACGTTTTATGTAAATTTGTAAGGTATTATGTTATGGGCCTCGTTGCCTGAATTATTATTATTATTATTATTATTATATACATACTAGCTGACCGGGCAAACGTTGTTCTGCCAAAAAAATTTTAGGGGTAGGGGGATGAAAAATTGATGTCGGATTCTTCACCCTAGCCGATATGCACGCAAAGATTCACAAAAATCGGTCGAGCCGTTTCGGAGGAGTTCAACTTCAAAAAAGCGTGCCACGAGAATTTTATATATTAGATATAGTACAGCATAGTGATCATAATTACTTTTTAATAATGTACCTGTAATAATCTGAAGTCACAAAATTCAGGATAAAGCAAAACTATTACTATAGTGGTAAACCTAAATAACTTCAGAGTGTTTAGTCCTCATATGACTTCTCCATGAACATTTTTGAACAAATCCTACTCCACAATGGTCACACTTAAATCGGCGATCATTCAAATGGATACGCGCGTGTTCCCGCAAGGTGCTTTTTCGTCCATACGACTTTGAACATACATCACATTTGTATGGTTTCTCGCCCGTGTGTTTTAACATATGATTGCGCAGCTCCGAACGAGAAAAAAATTTCATGTCGCAAACTTTGCATGAATAATCCCTTTGCATCAAATGGGACCGCTTAGTGTGAATCGTCAATCTGCTTTTACTTGAGAACGTTTTGTCACATGCCATGCAACGAATCACTTGTGGCTCAACCCCGTGTTCTTTTTCCATGTGCTCACGTTTACTCCTGTAAGCCATAAACTTTTTATCGCAATACGGACATTTGTTTCTCAATTTAATATCCATGTGAACAAACTTTTCATGATTATACTTGGAACTTTGCACTTCAAACGTTTTTGGACAGTAAGAGCACTTGAATTCACCTTTTTTATGAACTAATGCGTGGATCTTCAAAATTCTTTGTGTGATAAACGTTTGAGAACACACATTACATTCGAAATTTGCGTAATGCGTATGCATATGCTGACGCAAAACTTTGAAGCTTCCAAACAGGCTGGTGCAAATACAACATCTCATAGAGTCCCCATGAAATTTGAATGGAACTATACGATTGTTGATATCGCTAAAAATATTTTTATTATGCTCTTGGTGAAGATGGCTCATTATCTGTTCCAATCCTTCGATATCTTTACCACATATACTGCACAGCAGGTTAGTTATGTCAATCATAACTATGTATACCGACAAAATTGTCTGTTCCATGAATTTCTCTTTTTCAGAAACATCATGTGTTTTTAAAGTATGTGTTTTGAGATCTGCAGGCTTTTCACAACAAAAATTACAATATCCACAAACATAGCCCATGCCGTTATGGTGCTTGATTGGTGTTGCATTAGAATTTAGTAGAATAGTTCTAATGTTGTACAAATGTTTATGTAATTCCGTTGTAATCTTGTTAGTTTCTAATTTATTAAAGGCTAGTCTAATAGATTGCTTTACTGGTGAGACGACCACAGCTTTCGACGTAATTTTTTGTAAAGACTCGTTGACAGTTTGTAAGTCTTTTACAGCTCTTGTTCTTTTGTTTTTATTGAATGCCAGTCTTAGTGTCTCCGGTTTGGTAGTAAATGTTTCAATTACTTCTTTCGATCCCTGATTTTTCTTAGCTATCGTGACACTCCAATCATTTCCAGGAGTTGTTGGTTTCTGTACATTATCTTTATGGTATTTGATTCTCGATTGTAATATGGAATGACATTCCAATGTAGTGTCGCCGCCCAAACCTACAATGAAAAGGAATCTGTTAAATGGATCACTCGTATGACGTTCATTTAGTAATATGTTTTACAAAAACCTGGAATCTGTTCATAATATGGACATATTATTTTCTAAATTGTTGATATTAACTGTAATTTGTAACAGTCTAGCATTGTCAGTCTAGGGTTAACAGCATTAACAGTCTAGGGTTAAGTAATGGCATCTAGTCTTGTATAGGTTCGATTTGACAAACCTATTTTCAATCAGCCCGTAGCTCAAGTCGAGTGAGCTTTCCACGTCAGTAATACTGTCAAGCCGAAACCTTAAACGGACGTATTGACACATTGTTTTTTTTTTTGAGATCAACTGCTCCAAACATGAGCATCAGTTAACTATCAGAATAACGTGACAGATAGCACCAGAAAAAGGATATGGATATTTAATCCATCTGATTTTCCGACTAATATGTCGACCGACATACCCATACCCTATCCCTATCATTGAAGCTTATCTCCGAAAATCCAGCCAAAAGATACTTGAATTAAACACATATATAACTATTTCAGATCTATATTCACGCTAATAATACTATAAGGTACATCACAACATAATCACAAATCACTAGTCCTGCTACGGCACATTAGAAAGGATAGAGTTTTTAGAAATCCCATGGTTTTTCTTCATATGCTTGCGTTTACTATTCTGGGTTGCATAGGCTTTCCCGCATACTTCACACTTAAACTTTCTTTCGTTCGTGTGAGTCGCCATGTAATGTCCTATCATATGCCTCTTGATGAAGAATCCCATGTTGCACACAGAACATTCAAATGGACGTTCCTTTAAATGAACGCTTCGCATGTGAAGAATCAAATTAGACTTCAAATTAAACTTCTTATCGCACTTGTCACATTTGATTCCTTCGACATTATGTACTTGCATCATGTGTCTCGTCTTCTGATAATAGTTTTTGAACCTCGCCTTGCAAATTTGACATACACTGTCGCCGGCTATACCCTTGTGCTCGGTATTCACGTGGGCCTTTTTTTTCGATTCCGCAGCAAAAATCTGCCCGCAATACTTGCACGAGAAGCTCGATTTCTTAGCGTGCGTGGTCTCATGCCGATTGCGTCGAAAGCTATTCACGAATCCGGCACCGCACACAGTGCAAATAAAATTCCTGAAATGATTGTTCATATGCTGCATCAACAGCTTCATGTTGTGAAACACTTCGTTGCAGAGGCAGCAGTTCATTTGCTGCTCATTCGTTAACTTGAAGGGCTGGAAGTAATCGGTAACTTCTAGATAATACTTCTTTTCGTGAACCTTAACTAAGTGCTCGGTCAAAGTTCTTATGCTATCCATGGGGAGATTACAGATTGTGCATTTTAAGTCTACAATGTCTAGGAACGCTACAAAACTGCTCATGCCCGAGCAGGCTTTGTACGACGGTTTTTCCCTAACATGATCATGTGTGCTGTGATTCCGTAACGTGTCAGGGTCGGGATATGTCTTGTAGCAGTACGCGCAGACGTATCCAGCATCATTTCTGTCTTTGAACGGAGTTGCGTTCGAGTATTTGAGCAACGTGGTCAAGTTATGCCACTGCTTCTGCATCTCTGGTGGATGCTTTTCACGAGTAACTAATTTAGGTATCGTCTCAGTCCCCTCGCTTTCCAGCTTTAAAGTCCTCTTTCGTTTTACTGATGCTCTCGTCCGGCCTATAAAAGAAAAATAACTTGTGACACCCGTTTCAGCATTCTTATCTACTTTAGCTTAATGAGGAGACATTTCACTTTACACAATGCCAGCAACACGACCACTTTTGCTGAGACTCTAATCTGGACTAAATGTAAGCGTCAAAAGTGTTAACATAGGTGGATATCCGACATCCGTAAAGTGAGTATTCATTTTGCTGAATAAAGAAGTCACAGAAATATGTCAAGAAGCAGTAAGGTAGTCAAATACTTCAGCCATCTTTTTTTGGTAACGTAATGTATCACGTAATCTATTTCGGGCTAACTTTATCAATTATAGATTCCATTACTAAATCGAAAGATTATAAAAACATTTTGAATGTTTTAAGATATTTTTAGAAGTTCTCTATAGGATGTTTATTAAATAAATCAAAAAATACAAAACATTACTTACAATAAATTTATTGATTGTTACAATACACGCCTCCAAAATCGTCATACCCATCAATAATACAACTAAATAGACTATAGGACTCAGGAAGGGCAATTTTCAACATATAGTTAATAGTATCAGGCGTTACTTTGCGGAAATCCATTGTTATTAAGTTAGTATTAGTCTACTTTGCAACAATCCGCGGATAACATGTATGATGGTATATACTTTAAGACATGCGTGGCACCTCCCTCCCTCCCACAACGGAAACATGCACTACAATAATTAAATGTTAATTACAATAATAATTACAATAATTACAATAATATGTTGGTAACTACTTTTAATTATTGTAGTGCATGTTTCCGTTGTGGGAGGGAGGGAGGTGCCACGCATGTCTTAAAGTATATACCATCATACATGTTATCCGCGGATTGTTGCAAAGTAGACTAATACTAACTTAATAATTTTCAACATCTTCGAAGACACGTAAATATGACTTCACTGGAATTGATGACATGGGAGTTGCATAAAATTCGGATTTGCATATTCTATGCTATGTGTTCCTTTATCGAGTAACATAGTATACGTATTTGCATAGTATATTACGTAACATAGTATTTGATAAAACGAGCTTCAGGTTATTATGCCGGTTTGATGAAAAACAGTTCGAGAAATCACGACTATGTCAAGCCTATTCTATGCCTTTTGTATCAAGGCTTTTTTTATATTACGTATTTTGGGCTGAATGGAAAACTTACTTAAAAAAACGAATATTTGACGTTAAAATAGAAGAAGCTGTTATTATATTAAAACTGTTACATTTCTTGTCGTGGCTAAAATTGATTGCTTCATTGAAAATTATTATTTAAAATTTTTTTACTCTTACTTTATAAACCTTCAAAACATTAATTAAGAATGTACATTTCTTATAACATTAGCCATTTAAGAATTAATTTCTGTTCAAATCTTGTACTACGCTGAGACTAGCAAACACAATTCTAATAAAATTTAAAAACTAAAGAAATAAAATAAAAAAACCAATAATATAAATAAAAAGGTAGATTGAATCACAAAATGTGATGCATATTTTTTTGCAGCGTACGTAATTAAAACAAGACAATATTCATTGCTGTATTTTCAGAGACTGATAAAAGATGGCGTTAGTGTAGTGACATATTACCAGTAGGCGCCATGTTCGCCAATTCCATATCAATAAAAATAACTTAATCTAAATCTTGAGCAAAATTAAATTTTAATCTCATACAAAATCGTCCATAATTTCATATCAAAAATTATAATTGAGTTTCAGGCTCAGAGAATAAACATAATAATTTTAGAAAACTTTTTAAAGTTATATGCAGCATGTAATCTATACATCTATACAAATAAATAAAATTGGTGTGACTGTTTGTAATAGTATATACGGTACATATACCAAAACAAGATTTATACAATTTTTGTCTGTCTGTCCGTCTGTCTGTATATTTGTTTGTTTCGGCTAATCTCTGAAATGGCTTGACCGATTTTGACGGGACTTTCACTGGCAGATAGCTGATGTAATAAGGAGTAACTTAGGCTTTAATTTTAATTAGAAAAAAATTGCTTGTTTAGTGTTTGTTAGGTGACACGAAGTTCGCCGAGTCTACTACTTAAAAATGTGTATACATGTCACTTTTAACCAATTTAGTTTAATCGGATAAGGCAACTGAAAAAATAACATTTATTCACATCAAATCAATAAAATGATTGCACAAAATAAATAAAATATTATAAACTATAGATCTCTCATAACACAAAAACATGATGTGACAATCAGTGCTGCCTTATGAAACTAAATGAGCAGTAATGCACAGAAGTCAAAATACATCAATTTCAGAACATAATATAAAACAAGAAATGTGTGCGTGTATTAGTAATAACGCACACGTAACACATAAACACGTACGAAGTGAAACTACTTTGCGACTTATTTTTTTTTTTTTTGTATTTAATTCAAGTTGTTTTCACTCGAACTATTTTGTGATTTACAAACCAGATACAACCATAACACAATTTTTCACAAAAACTGCTTCACGTTTATTGTTACCCCGTCTCCACAACGTCGAAATACAACTTTCACATAAATATACACAAAACGTGTAAATTTTATTATATTATATTTTTAAAGGGGTTCGGACATTGATATAACACATTGACACAGGTGACACAGGTAACAAGTACACAGGTAACGTGAGGATGAATTTTGAAGTTATACTTCTTTAGGTGCGTTATGAAAAAATGATGAGAGTGAAATTTTAACATTTGTAACACAAAAGTAACACGATATATTGCTCGCATCACTTTGAAGTTGCCCGCAAAAAGCTACCAACAAAATAGAAATAGAATCTCTATTAGTCATGTATTATTTATTGATATAATATTATTTAATATAATTAATGTAAATATTATTAAATTATTACTGTTAAATATTTATTTCATGATGCCAAAGAAGTATAACTTCTCACGCGCGTACAATAAGTACACGCTTATGTTTTTTTATTTTATTTGCCGCATACCCTATAGTGTATGGGGTATCGTTCAAAAGGTCTTCCAAAAATATTATGGGTCCTCTAAGACTATTTTTGCAATTAGGTGTCCGTTTGCGAAATATATGGCTTTAGTGCTAATTTTTGTTAGAGTCAAATGTTAAACGATCAGAGTTGGACAAGTGAAAAAATTCTCCTAAATAGGTTATATGATGAATTTACAAGGAAAACTATCACGGCTATGTTAGCATATGTAGTTAATGAGTAATAGTTGATAAACTTACTACTTCGGAACCCTACAATGCGCGTGGCCTGACACGCACTTGCCAGGTCTTTTTTCATTTTAAGTAACAGTTTATGATATAATAACGATTTGAAGTTGTTAAAACAACCATTCTCGTTAATTTATTAACTCCCGTAATTAAATGATAACATTGTGAATTTTTTCGTCTAATAAAGTCAATGAATCCCAACTACAAAGTGTAAAATATTATTAAACAGGAAGGCTTTCATTTACTTCTTGCCTGCGCCGCACTTCACTTCCCTGATTAATAAATATAACCTCGTCAATATAAGGCTAGGTTCATATGACCGCGCGGTATGTATATTTTGTGCTACATTGTTTTGATGTTAATCATTTTTAATTAATTTCGACTAAATTATGACCCACAATAGTCTCAATATTTCAAGTCTTTATTAACCAATCCAACGAATAAACCGTCTTAACGTACACTCAATGTTCAATCCGATGTTTGATCTTCTCGGCAAGTTCTTTCGCTTTATTCTCGGCCGCAATTTGTTTTAGCGTAACCTCCCTATTGTCTATCAAATGCTTGACGTCATCAAACTCCTTGAATATATCTAGGTCGTCCTGATGTAGACGCAAGTGACTCTTCAAGCTACATTTCTGCATGAATGTCTTATTGCACACTTCGCACTGGTATTTTTTATCATCATCGTGAATTCTCATGTGTTCCTTGAGTGTCCTCAACCGGGAGAACGATTTTCCGCACACATTACAGGAGCACATTTCGGCGCCCGAATGCTTCGACATGTGGTCTATCAAACCGCGCTTGGAAAAGAAGTTGGCGTTGCATTTGTCGCACAGGAAATTCCTTTGCTGGAGGTGATGGTGCTTGATGTGCCGGTTTAGTTCGAATTTCTTTTTATAGGTCTTATTACACGCGTTGCAGGGATATATTACTGGCACCTCGTTGTGAGCTTTGACCAAATGTTCACTTCGGTCGTAGTAGCTGACGAATATTTCCGGACAATGCGGGCACTTGTTCCTGAGCCAGCCGCCAGTGTGAACGCCCTTGACATGGTTTCGCTTCTTAGTTAGCGACGTGTAGGTTTTGTCGCAGTACTCGCATGGAAAGTTGCCCTGGTAATGTGTCTTGCCGTGTTTCCTCAATGCCCCGATCGTTATGTAGCCGGCTCCACATTTATCACAACAATAATTCCGATAGTGACTACTCATGTGGTGGTAAAGATTCTTGAAGGACACATGAACGACGGAGCAGATGACGCAAGTAAAATTTTTGCCATCCTCCAACCGAAAAGGTAATATGATGTCCTTGATATCCTTGTGGATGACTTTATTGTGATCGGCGACGAGATGATCTTTGAGGTCATTGAGATCGTGCAAGTTCTTGTTGCAAACGGTGCAGCGGAGATCGGTGATATCGACCTTGATGGGGTTATAGCTGAGTTTATAGTCGAGCATCGTGTTGATTTTATCCTTTTCGGACTTCTGAGCTGTGTGCGCGCGGAGATCGTCGATATCTTTGAAGTGTTTAGCGCAATAGAGGCAGGAAAAGCCTTTGATAGTCTTATCCCTGAACGGGCTGGCATTAGAGAACTGTAGTATCGCGGTCAAGTTGACCCTGTGCTCAATTCGCTCGGGAGTTGCGCTTACGTCCGATCTCTTTTTCTTTCTCTTGCGCTTGGGCGCGTCGCCATCCGTGCCTACAACAGAAACGAGCACATCTCAATTATCTTCATCGACTCTCATTCTCTTCTATCATTATGCGTATTGTGTACATTTAATATCGTTCTCTTTCCACCTCTTCGTTGACGTTACCATTGATTCTGTTATGGCATTCATTTCTTCCGTTTCGTTGAAGATCTACAGTATTAGGAATAAGGTATTACAAAATTCCACGTTGCATGAGTAATATTGATTAATAACGTAAACATCGATTAAAAACTAAAGCAAAAACAAATGTACGTATGAAAAAATAAAATGACAATCATCTTTGTAAAAATAAAATAAATCTTGATAAAACATTTTTTTTTTTGCTGCATCTCTTTCAATTTGAAAATCATGTAAGATTTCTTAAAATCCATATGGAAGATTGATCGTTTTATATCAATGTTATATTTTAAGCCTAACAATTTATGCATGCTGACGTATCACGGCAACTCGCGTGATCACAAAGCCAAAGAACCTATGTACGGCATTGCGAAAAATAAATACCATCGCGTGACACTAATTATAAAATATGTATACTACTAAACATTATATAATTGCAGTATAATAGCCTAGTAAATAACGGAAAAGGATTGTAATGTAGAACATTACGTAAATTCATTATATTAAATTCAAATATCATCATTATTTGCGATACTTGCATTCAGAGAAATCAAGTATAATTTTGAGCACATTACAATTTAGTTAAGATATTCCATGAGCGATATGGTTTGCTATGAAACACTATTAGCCAATATCAATCAGGAAGAAATCACATTAGGATCATATCTTCCAGAAAAGATGAATATGTTCAGCAGCTAACTGGTTAATTATTGCAGTGTAGGTACGTGATGTGATTATGACTCCAAAGTAAGCTACAGTAAGTTACGATTATTCTTTATTTCTTTTATTTTCGACAAGTTCAACAACGCATATGTGAATCGTCACTTGGTATTGTGGATATGCATGAATGGAGAATAATACTATCAGGTGACCCAGCAGAAATACTAGGAATTCTGATACTCTTTTTCACGTCACAAAAGGCGACGCTTTAAGAGTGATTTTTAGGGTTTCGAAGAAAAACCGTAACCCTTATAGTTTCGTCATGTCAAAACTCCAGAAACGTAGAATAAAATATGGAAAAACATTTTTTTCAGGGGGATTTTTTGGGGAGGACCCCAACAGGTAACGTAAGTATGATTTGTTAAAAAGGTCTTCCAAAAATATTATGGGTCTTCTAAGACCATTTTTGGAATTAGGGGTCCGTTTGCGAAATATCTGGCTTTGAAGTGCTAATTTTGGTTAGAGTTAAGTGTCCCCCCTGCTGGCTAAACGGTTGGAGTTACACAAGTAAAAAATGAGTAATAGTCGATAAACTTACTACTTCGGAACCCTACATTGCGCGTGGCCTAACACGCACTTGCCCGGTTTTTTTTGTTCCGGATTGAATTCAGTTGTTTAATAAAATAAAATATAAAATAAAATATGTTCAAATAAAAATACATTCATTAAAATGTACCTAACCTAACGAAATAATTAAAAAATAATTTGCAATAAACCTGCGAAAAATTTGAATGTGTGCTGAGATACATAGAAGAAGTGAAACTTCAACGGACAAAACGAATCGCAACGGACAAGTGGCAAAACAAATCGCAACAAAATTTTAACTTGAAGTTTCACCGGCTTTAAAGTGCCAATTTTGCTTTTTTTAACCGACTTCAAAAAAGAAGGAGGTTCTGAACTCGACTGTATTTTTTTATGTTTGTTACCTCAGAAGTTTCGACTGGGTGAACCGATATTAATAATTCTTTTTTTAATCGAAAGCTGGTGCTTTTCATGCGGTCCCGCTTAAATTTCAACTAGATCTGACGAGTAGTTTTTGAGTTATTTTGAAGTCGGTTATTTTTTCTTGGTAAAATTCAGATTATTATGGAAATGGCCGGCAAACAAGCTGACGATCCACCTGATGGTAAGTAGCTATCGTCGCCCATGGACATCAGCAACACCATAGGCATCACTGATGCGTTGCCGGCCAAGAAAGAGAGAAGAAAAAGAAAGATAATCGTAATAATTATACTACACATAATGTAGGTAATATCGATACGTCAACGTAGTTAAAACCCTACTCGAAGCGATAGAAAAATTGGCTCTTTTTATGTGCCCACTCTTTTTAAATACACTTTTCTTCTATGGCTTTATGCGCTCAAATCTTAACGATTGATTGTTTTTTACACAAATAAGTTAATGCTGTAGAAATAAAACATATTTGAATATTTCATTTTCGTTTCATACTCGTATATGTATATTGAACTTATTAAAATTAACATCATCGGCGTCATGCTATATGATAAAGGGAAAAAGAAGTGTACTTTAATAGTAAAATGATGGGACAAAACACACTGCAACGTTATATGTGGTAATCAATTTGTGTAAGACTATTAAAATTGTTAAATATCTACCTACTTATAGTAACCTAAATGACAATGAATTCGTTACACGAACAATTGATTTTCTACCATATAAATATTTATGACTAGATTTTTAATTACGAAGCAAATACAACTTATTAGCAGCCCACTGCAAAAGTCGAGCATAGTCCACGAATCCATGATGCTAAATTCCAGATTGGTTCGAAGTAGAAATCAGAAAACCTTTTAAGCCACCCCAAAGCAGATTTCCAACAAGTTGTTATAAACATCCGTAACCAACAGCTCAACTTGTTACAAGTAATTCAGTTTGTTACAAGCAGTTACCCAACAATTGTCACGCACGCAAAAGTACGCGGGGGATGGGGAATATAGGAAATAGCCGGCAAACGAACCAAGCCGACGCGACGATCCACGATAGTAAGTGGCTATCGTCGCGCTTGAACATCAGCAACACCAAAGGCATCACTGATGCGATGCTGGCCAATAAAAACAGAAGAAAAAGAAAGAAAGAACTGGCCATCATACAAATATACATAACATATTTATACAAACGGTGACCAAGTACCATGATGAAGGATGCTGTTGAATAACAGACGATATTATGGTGCCATGTATTGGAGATAGCTACCACACCACCTAATCCTGATAGCAATTTAAGTTCAGTGTGCCACATAATACGTAGTTTCCACATAACATCTGGTAGTCCGTCTGCACATTTCATGGCTATTTACATATACATATAAAAAACTAGCGCTCTGCTTGCGATTTTGCCGGCGTTTTCGGGGAAAGTAAGTACTGTATATCTTAATACAGAGTATGGTCTACCTGTGTTCTAAATTTTATGAGAATCCGTAAAGTAGTCAAATAGTAACAAACAGCCATATAAACTTTTGCACTTATAATATCACTAATTAAATGTTATACAGGTCCAATCAATCACTTGTAATTCAGTCTTCAATTTACACATATAACATTGCAATGGTAATACACTAATATTCTATAGAAATGCTATACACGTGGAAATCTAGTAACAGAACGGTGTTGGAAAAGTTGGCATTACTTTAGATCAAACCTTTACTATAAATATTTAATCCGGCTCACCAAGGACCAAACGGCCGCCAAGGAAAATTTCCAGGCCTATAAATGTGTGCATTTAATCCATGTATGATTGAGTATATGGAAACTGTCAAATGTACCTAACAGTTGATGTATTATGTGAATATGGGATGTGAAAATGTGTGGTTAACCATAACCTACGCGGTGTTTTTATGTGTATTTTTGAATATTAAAATTATTTAAGGGTACTTTTGAATTTAAATTTGGTACCATTGTTTGCACTGATAATCATAGTGGCAAGAGCAAAAACATTACAACAAATGAAAAAAAATAACGTGAACTAGTTTTTTTAAGTTTAAAATGTGAACTGAATTTGTTACTGATGTCAGTGTCTAGCGGTTCATAGCCTAAATATGTAAATAAATGAAAATGTCTATAATAATATTATTATCATTATGCATAAGGCTGAAGGAAATAAAAAAATAAACATTCTGATTAAAGACAGAGTAACGTGACCACATATAACAGTAATGGGAAATTAAAATGAAAAAAGTAATTTAAGATAATGTCATGGATGATAAAATCTTCTAAATAAACACTCTTGATTACATAAACAGATACTACATAGTTCTTTAACTTTAATTGAGGTTCAAATTATCACGCATTCTTCATTTGTAATGATTAGTGATGTAATAATGAAATATTGGATAAAAAAACTTTTGATGAAACGGAAATGATTCCGTCATTCCTCATATGACCAAAAATAGAAGTTAAGGCTGTAGAAAATGTGTCAATACAGAAGTATGGTAGAAATATGGTAGAAGTATATTGTTATACAGTATGTGTAGTACTATTTTCTTTTATAAATTAAGTGCCACTTTTCCAATTCCCTTCAAAGTGGAGCAATGGTTGTGTGTTCAAGCAGAATTCATATCTGTAAAATTGATTATATTTAATTACATCTGAATTATTTCACAAAAAGTTAAAAAAAAGGTATTGTATTAAAAAAAGTATAGTAGTTCCCTTCTAGTATATATTTTCTTACGAAGCCTTAGACAGTACATACCCGAACTGTTATGCACTTTAAATGCTATCCAGGAGGTTTTGTTGTTATGAATAAAATTACTTCATAAGAGTTTCACCATTAAAACCTAATTCTACGATAAAGCATATCAAAACACGTGCGTATCACTGACGCGAGATTGGAGTGTTACAAGGGCCAATTGTAGTTCCAAAACTATTAAATCTTTTCCTAATGTTTCATATTTCATTTATACCAAATATTAATCCACCTTTGATTTAGATTTTCCCCACTTTTGTTTCTTTTCACCATCACAGTCTCTTATCATCCACCTTCTATGACGATATCTTTCTTCTTCAATTCCAATTTCAATTGGGTTATTGCATTCTGGTTTCCGTTATTATCAAGATTTGGTTATCTTTTATAGAGATTCATTCACTACAGGTCTTTCCACTGTCCTTTTCATAATAACATGTCTCTGTTTCATTTCTGTCTAAACAAACAATATTTGCTGCTTTTCTATGATGTTCTTCATATAATACTTTCATGTTTTTTTTTTAATTGGAACACTTGTAACATGTCAAAATTTTGCCTTAATTATCACACTCCACTAAAGTTAATTAATCATAAACTCGCATTTTTGTAAGTTGATGAAATAAATGTACACTTAACCAAATGCTACACCTGCAACATATTACCGTCCTACCAATATCACTTTAGTTTCGCAAATTGCGAAGTTCCTAAGACATACTAGTATTTTTAATACTGAAGTACCTAAATGATCATCCCTGGGCTTTTCCCTAAAACAGCAGTATACTGTGTGAACACACAACCAAGGCCACTAGAAAACAAAACTATCCACTTACGTTTAGCTGATGGTTCGCCGTCTTCAGTTTTCGTCTTCTTGGCCCTCGACGTACTTGCTTTAGCCGCCCTCTTTTTTGCTTTTGGCTCCTCTAGTTCTTCTTTTATAGGCACTTCAAATTCTGCAGTAACACAAAATATCTACTGTAAGTTCATTTAATGCATTTTAACCTAACCTAACCCATACACACAAGTAATAAATAATGCTGGAATGTCATTTGAGAGGCAGGTATTTTAAACACGAGTTTAAATTTCTGTTCTCTATCTGGGTATTTGTATTGTCTTTGTATGTCCATACACCCATATACAGGGAATGCAAGTGCACCCCACACTATAGGTGTAAACCATTGTTTGTAATCTACACTAATATTATAAAGAGTTGTTTGTTTGCATTGAATAGGCTCCGAAACTACTGAACAGATTTGAAAAATTCTTTCACTGTTGGGAAGCTACACTATCCCCAGGTGACAAGCTATAATTTCAAAAAAATTAGGAATACTTAATAAAACTCCAAAAATGTAACCCAAGGTGTAAAAAAATAAGAAAAGTGAAGCAAAGCAAGGGCAGTTACTTGTTATTTATAAATGAAAACAATTGAAAATGATTAGTTACCTGTTCCAGAATAATCTTCAGAAATATTGTGGTCGGAGTCCAAATCTAAATCTTCTCTATTCAATTCTTCTTTGACTATACTTGCTGTTAAAAAGAAAATGTGAATTATGATTGTGATTATGTTGGTTAACTTTATTCAATATGTTTGATATAAATTAGATTTAATAAACTAGATCATCTGTGATGCTTATAAAGCCTAAACCAGCATATAACCAAGTTTCATACATTCTACAAAAAATTAAGTTTTTTGTAATTTCAATTCAAAGACCGTTCTCACCTTGATACAATTTGTCCTGTATTGCTTTTTTGAACTGATCCTCAGTTTGCAGGACCTGTTTTTTGAAATTTGAAGCATTCCGAAGCTGCGTAATGCATACCTCGCATATGCCACCATTATTCCATTCTTCTGCTATTGTGAGCTGTGTGAAATAAGGATACATTATAATTGTGGTAAATATTCAAATAAAAATTACTATAAATATTCACTTAGCATTTATATCCCTTTTTATCCTACTGTAATATTGTATTATGTGAAATTGTGTAAAGATATTTAGAAGTTCGTCTTTTCATCATATAATAACTCTTGTATGAATTAAGATTAAACTTGGCACACAGATAGAATATAATGTAGATTTTATTCCAGTTGTATTCCCCTAGGATATTTCCAACATTTATATGTCTGTGATTTCGTCTTGTGAAATTTCAAATTACTTTTCCTCAGGAATTTCATGGAAGCCACAAGTTGAATATCACTATAATATTATAATAATTATTTTTTGACAAAAAATAAAACCAACGAAAAAAAACTGAAAAGCGAAAAATAAAATAAACCATTTA
Organism: Thymelicus acteon; assembly: GCA_951805285.1. Lineage (NCBI taxonomy): Eukaryota > Metazoa > Arthropoda > Insecta > Lepidoptera > Hesperiidae > Thymelicus > Thymelicus acteon. The sequence goes on along the minus strand of OX638214.1, from coordinate 16,889,382 downwards.
GTATTATAAATTAAGATCCTAAATTAACTGAAAATAAATAATTTCGAGACCGTGCCAAACAAACAAACAAACAAAATTAATTACGTAAAGTTCATTTTATAAGGGCAGTGGCATGCGATGCACACGGTAGCAGCAGCGCGGCGCACATCTTTTCACCGTTTGTTTTTTCATTGGTTTGGCACCGCCTCAAAATTATTTATTTTCAGTTAATTTAGGATCTTAATTTATAATACTAAATGGTTTATTTTATTTTTCGCTTTTCAGTTTTTTTTCGTTGGTTTTATTTTTTGTCAAAAAATAATTATTTTTTAATTTTTAGTTGCTATGAAAATTATTAAGTTATTGGTGATATATTCAGTTACCAGGTAAAAATATAGTAGTTGAAACATAAATCATCTCCTATTTTCGTACCTTTAGGGGTAAAATTTTCTTTCCAAATTTAAACAAGAGAAACTTCAAGGTATACAATATACAATAAAAAAAGAATCATCGAAATCGGAACATCCAGTACAAAGTTATTGGGGTAACGGGCAAAAATTCCATGGGTGAATAATCAATCATCCCCTATTTTCGTACCTTTAGGGTAGGAATAAAATTTTCAAAAAAATATGGGACCAACTTCAAGATATGCCCTATCCATTAAAAAAAGAATGATCAAAATCGGACCACCCTGTGCCGATTGCTGAGTGATCATACATAAAAAAAAAAAACAAAAAATATACGCGTCGAATTGAGAACCTCCTCCTTTTTTTTTCGTCGGTTAAAAAGTAAAAAAAAGCGATCTGGAGACTTAAATTGATTCTACAGAGAAGATAAACACAGAATAGAAAAAAAGTAGAGGTTGCATCATACATATTTACAATCACACACGCAAATAAACAAGGAGGGAACATAATAATGGTAAATGCCTATTGTAACTCTTCATCGCCTGGTGTAATATTGCTGTATAGCTGCTATAAAGGAAGTGGTATACTGAATTTGGCACCAACCCACAAGTAATTAACTTTGGTGCTTCCAGGCCTGGCGCACTCCGCTATTTAGCTATGACGTTACAAGTACATGCCACGTTCGCCATGTCGGGTTAATTCAGAAAATTCATAATGGCTGTCACACGTTCGTAATCTATCACACATATTAAAAATTAAAAAAAATACAAAAATAATTAATTTTTATAAACGTCACTTTTCTTCATGTTATCACATATGTCACACGTTAGTTCAATACAACATGCTGCGTCACGCTATTCCTACGATAAGAACTAAAATGAGGGCAAAAGCATATTGCATCGCATTCCGCTGCTTAAACAATAACAAAGATTCGAATCTCTTTTCACACTTCCTAAGGACATAGAAAGGTAAAAAAATGAACTTCTACCTAATTAGTCATTGGGTTGACGTTGTTGACATTTGTCAACGTTATTTATGTCTCCCATATTAACATTATTAATTATTGTAGTATAGTTACTAGTTAGGTACTTATAATTAAATAAGAATTCAAAGAATATTTGATGTTTGAGATTGACGATTAACTGTTTTTTTTTTGTTTCCTAAACACCTAAAAGAGATAATATTTGTTTCATAGACAAAGTATATACACACTAACATATGCCATATGGCCATCTTCTCATTTCTTCATAAAAGCAGCATTGCCATTTAACTTGTCATTAAACTTTCAGATTAATTTATTATTCTTTCAAAAAAGACAACCCTAACATTGCCAGAGAGGATAAGTGATAGTGTTAGAAAGGAAGGCAAGTCATTACGCATTTTTGATCAGCGCTGTGCGACCTGCATTACACTTTATTATGTTGGAGCAAGAGCCGCTATTTATTTAAATGATTTTGCGGAGTGCACCTTCTGTACTTATTATAAGTACTATTATTTCTTCTGTGGTGCTACTATATCAAACTAGCTTTTTTTTTGTTTGTAAACAAACTTATGATTGTTTTAATTATTTTCATTTAACACTACTATAATTACGTAATGTAATTAAATTTGAAATAGTGAACTCTATTGGTCATGTAAAATAATTAGGTGTCATAGTAGAATACAATGTAGCTTTTGTACCAGTAACGAGAAAATGTCTACCTACTTTTACTTTGGCTAAAACCACAGAATAAATAATAGTACTTCTAATAAGTACTACAACTACAAAATTGCTGTAAGTTTTACTGAATTGATAAATTACCGGCAACACGTCGACGATGCTTGTAGGATTATGAACATTCATAGCGGTAACTATACTTGTACTTGTTTATTGGAGGTAAACGTAAGATTTATCTCATGAGTGTATGAGAAAAGGCACATGTTGTTACATCCACTTAGCTATTCCCTATACCTACCTAAGGTTTCATGACACTTGGGATTCGAGGTTTTGATCAAATCAAGAGAACGAATTCAGCCCTACGAGGGCATGTCAAATAAAGTCGTGTGTTTTACATTGCAGATCATATCCACACAGGAAACATTTTATAGGTGAATAGTAAAATAATAATAAGTAAATGTAAAAGGGTAATCGTGGAAAATAGATGTTACAAACCGTAATATCGAAACATTCTTTCAACATGTCGGCATAAACTTCGTCGGCGCCCATCCATTGATATGTCGAGTTGAAGTTCTTAAATAGTCCCTCCGACGCACAACACCGACACATTCCATGGTTTAAAGTGTGTTCCATTTTTGGAAGCACTAAATTAACACTAACACTAACTAAAATACTACATTTACTCCACTTAAAACAATATTGGTAGCAAAGGACGCTACTTCACCAAGGCTCCGCCATTTTATAAATTATTATGGAAGATTGGTGGAAGACTGGCTGGAAGTGGAAAAGGACAAAATCGAAAACAATGTCGAAACGAAAATCGAAATCGAATAGATAGGCCAAGCGCATGCGTTGTACAACTCTGTACCTGTTTGCGGTGGTCTATGGTAAGTACCATAGATGAAGGTGAGTGTCAAATGTTATGCCCCATTTACATGCGCGCGCGAGCCATGAGACAATCCGCGAGACGCGCGCAAACGCGCGCGTGTGAATAGGGCGCTCGCGGACCATTGATACCCCATTTACACGCGCGCGCGAGCCACGAGACAATCCGCGAGACGCGCGCGTGTGAACAGGGCGCTCGCGGACCAGATAGCGGCGCGTCTCGTGGCTCGCGGGCTCGCGGCGGGAGCGGTTTGTTAGGCGCGGCCAAAGGGGCTCGCGCGAGCGCTCGCGTGGTGTTCACACGCGCGTAGGGGGCGTGGCTTACGGACGCGCCACGAGACGATCCGCTACACGCGCGTGTAAATGAGCGGTGAGACTTTTTGTCTGGGAGACTTTTTGTCACTGTCTCCACGGTGCGCCCACTTGAAAAGTCACTGATGGTGTTGCCAAGTCAGTGAACCAAGAAATGGCTAAAAACTTTTAAAAAGTGGCTAGAATGTCAAAAATTCGTACCCTTTAAAGTGGCTAAAAATGACTAAAAAACTTGTGCTCTCTTTTTGGATCAGGAGTTAAAAAAAACATCAATCAAACAGTTATCATTTAATTTCGATTACAATAACGACATAATATTTTGTAAGGTAAATTCACAAATACTCGTTTTTGGATTTTTCTATTCCACATTGCAGATTAATCTGATATTATCGTTTAATTAAATGCCAAAAGTCCCAGTCTCCCTTGATTGGCTAATTTGTTCCGGGGCCTCTTACATCTTTATTTTGATCAATAAATAAAAAATATGAAGATTCACAAAAACCCTAAAAATAACACTAAACATATACCTAAGACCCCTAAAAAAATCCCATCTTACATATTTACCGCCTAAAGGAGAGAAAAGCCCTAAGTTGGGAACCCTGTCGCCTTGTGAGTGCACTTCCCGGCCGGGTGACAGTCACGTCACTAGATGTTGCCGTCTGCTAGGAACTATTTGTCACCATGCTGTCAAGTCACCATAGTCAGCGCACTTGCATATATCTTCATAGCACTCGACTGGGTAACAAAAAGTCTCCGTGACAAAAAGTCTCAATCTGCGCTTAGCCATAGGGTAAAAAGCCATAGGTAATAAAATTAAATGACATTCAGATTTCAGAATAGTTCAGACTAGGGATGACGATCTGGCGATCGATTAATCGAAGAATCGATTTCTCAACTTCTCGATATTTTAAATCAATATGTAGTACTGAATCAATTCAGTGAATTGATATTTCACCCTCGAAAATCGACATTTGATTTTGTCTGTTTTGGTAAAAACCATAAAATTATTTACAATTACTATAGTCCACGTAATCTAAGAGGCCCGATTTGACGTTTGTCATCACAGTGACACTAGAGATGTACAAAAAAATCGGTCCAAGAAAGAAACCATTTTTTTTAGCAAACTGATTCAAAATTGTAAGACTTTCTAATCATTTCGATAAATACTTTAACATTTAAGTATCCACGAGAAACTGGAATGATGATACTAAAGAACTTATGAAAGAATGATGATACTAAAGAAATACCGATGATTCGGGTTGAATAATGAATATTCTAATGAATCTTCGGTTAGACGTCTTTATCCTAATAACACGTTTGGTCATGTCGTTATAGAAGAGAACAAAATTATATTGTAATACTATAAGAAACGAAATTAACTCAATTGATTTTTATTTTTAAGTCATTCGCACTTTATTATTTCACCAAAACATCATCGTGTGTCATCTGCAACAGCATACAATTTTCTGGATAAACTTCCTTTTACCCATACCATACCCTTAATTGATTCGAATTTAGGTATACTTTGGTTTACTTATTTAAATTTTGTGATCGCGATTTAAAAATCATCATCATCATCCTGCCCATTTCCCAATTTTATTTGGGGTCGGCGCAATATGTTTTCCTCTTCCACAATTCCCTGTCAGCCGTCATCTTTACACTAACTCTCTTATCTTTCATATCATCTGTCACACAATCCATCCATCTTTTCTTTGGTCGTCCTCGTCCCCTTCGTCTATCCATCACATTCATATCCATCACTCTTCTCGCATCATGCGTTTCCTCTTGCCTCATCACATGTCCATACCACGACATTCGGTTCCCTTTCAACTTTTCTGTCATTTTTGCCACTTTCAAACTTCCTCTAATATACTCATTCCTTATTTTATCCATTCTCGTCACTCCACACATCCACCTTAACATTCTCATCTCTGTGACATTCAATCGTCTCTCATCCGTCTTCTTTGTAGCCCAACATTCTGATCCATACATTACGACAGGTCTGATGACGGATTTGTAGATTTTACCCTTCAATTTAAGGGGCATCCGTGGGTCGCAAATAGTTCCTGTGACCTGTCGCCATTTCATCCAACCTGCATTGATCCGATGTGTGACATCCAGGTCAATGTCACCATTCTTTTGAATGATAGAGCCCAAGTACCGAAAATCAGAGCAAACTGGTAAGGGCATTCCGTTGAGTGTTATAGGTACAGGACTGGAGAGACCACCGAAGTCACAGAACATGTAAGTGGTTTTGGTTCTGCTTACTTTCAGGCCAACACTCTCCAGCCGTTGTCGCCATTCCTCCAATCTGCTCTGAATCTCGGGGGCATTTTCGGCCACTAGCACGATGTCATCCGCAAACAACATGCACCAAGGAGCCTCCTCTTTCATGTCCGATGTAAGGGCGTCTATAATCAAGACGAAGAGGTATGGGCTCAAGGCTGAACCCTGGTGCAGCCCCACGGCCACATCGAAACTAGTAGTCGTGCCGGCCGCTGACCTTACCTTTGTTGTACATTGCGATGTACAGACATCGCTCGGATCAACTGTAGGTATTTCCCTGGTATTCCTTTCTCCTTAAGAGCCCACCACAATACCACACGAGGTATTCGGTCGTATGCCTTTTCGAGGTCAACGAACACTATGTGCAAGTTCTTATGTGCCTCCCTGTATTTCTCGCATAGCTGGCGAATTGAAAAAATAGCATCCGCTGTTCCTCGACCAGGCATAAAACCGAATTGGTTGTGTGAAATTTCACTCTCCTCTCTCAGTCTTCTCTCTATCACTTTCTCCCACGCTTTCATAGTATGTGACATTAGCTTTATTCCTCTATAATTGTTGCAGTCCAGTACATCACCCTTATTTTTATAGATTGGCACCAGCAAGCTGCTGCACCATTCGTCAGGGATCGCCTCATCTTGCAACAATTTATTGAAGAATAAAGCCAACCACTTCCATCCATACGTTTGCAAAATCTTCCATACTTCTATCGGAATCCCATCTGAACCAACCGCTTTTCCATTCATCATCCCTTTTATTGATCTTTTCACATCATCCACACTTATTTCTCTCACTAATGCCATGTTATCTCGATTTAAAAATATATGTATATGTTACCGGATATCTGTATAATTCAGCATTCTATACAATACCTAGACAATGTATAGAATATCTAAAACGTTCAGGTAACGTTTTGAACATTATTTATTTCATACTTAGCCCAGGCATTCTATACAATACTCCATGCGTAGTTGGTGATGTGTGTAAAAGACGGTTCTCTGCCTTTTCGTCGAAAATTGTTTGGCCGATTATCACTTGCCAACTAACGTTTCGCAGAATTTTATTTCGCCGAATAATCATTTGCCAACTTATCACATATTTTTTTTTATTTCCCAACCTAACAGTTGCCAACTGTACGTTTGGTCTGCCTTTTATAATGACACTTTTCAAAAGACCAACTTTCAAGTAGCGAATATTTCAGTTAGAGTAATATTCATTTAGTTGTATATTGTTTATAAACCTAGGTTTGTAAATTTGCGGTTCTTGTTATCTTCCGGTGACATATGCACTTTTAGGGTGAATTTAGGGGTTTTTGATACACAAAAAGGCTTCCAAACGTCTCCGGCGCTGCGGGAAGTGCAGCCCCTCCGCCCTTGCGTAACAAACTGCAGGCACTCCATGCTCGCCTACGCAGCTTCGGCTTTTTGGTCGCCTGCGGCGACCAGCCTCAGCCGCTTCAGCTCACATGGTGCCTGCAGTTGGTTACAGCGGGCGGGGGCTGCTCTCCCTCCGCGCCACCGGGGTTTACATTCACTCTAGGGGTAGGGCAAACTAGTACCACGTGGGGTCGGGATTGACTAAGTCGGTTCTGTCACCAATTTTGAAAAATCCGAAGCTGCGTAGGCGAGCAGTGTAGTGTAGGAGCCATTAGACTGCATCTCTCCTTACCATCAAGTGTGATTTCGGTCAAGCATTAATTTAAAATGTATAAAAAAATATCTATTCATGCAGGTTACAATTTGTTTTGAGTGTGTTTTTAAGTAAATTCTTAATTCCAACCTCCGTCCAAGTTGACTACACATACCCAAATCTAACTTTATTCATTGCCGGTGGACCTACAGGTATTCTGTACAGTAGTTGGGAAACGTATACATTACCTAGGCAAACTATGTAATGGTAAATAATATTCATATAATTTAATACATTGCCAAAACGACCCAGGTATTATAGACATTTCCTAGGAATTGTGTTGAATACCTGCATTATATAGATATCCGGTAACATATATATTTACAAGAAAATTGGATGTACTTTCTTTTAGCCCATACCTCCGATTGATCTGAATTTTGATATATCTATGTATTTTGACGCACTGATAAAGAATATCATAGGTAAAATACCCGCTTATTTCATTTTCAAGGTCACCTTGAAAAAAACATTATTTTTAATTTTTCAAAAGTTGTAGCCCATAAGGAGACTGACATTCTGTGTTAGATACATTTTTCTTGTAGAGCCAGTGGTTTGGGAGAAAAATGCAAAGTACCTAATTGAATACTTTGATATGGTTATAAAAAGAATTGTTATTAAATTTCCTGATTTTATTGATAAGAGATCGTTTATTATGGTATCTTTTTTAGAAATCAATGTATTAGACCACGATTTTTTTGTGAATCGATTCACCAGGTTACGATTTGATCGATTCAAAAATCGATCGTTTTCGGAAAGAATCGTCATTCGGCATCCCTAATTCAGGCATTGGGGCATATTACATTGTCAATATTATCACGATCCTAGTATCGCAATATCGCAAGTATTGAAATTGGGCTATTACATTTTCAATAATATCATCATCAGTATGTCGTTGAATTTACTAGAGTAAGTCGTGTTATATTATGGACTAGCTCCTACTCGCGACTTTGTCTGTATGGAATTGAGAATTAATAATTAAAAAGATCCCGGAAAATGACAGTTTTTGGCACCGAGGGTTGTGTTCTTGTCGAGGTCTTCATTCTTTTTGATTGTATTTATATAATACTAGCTGACTCGGCAAACGTTGTTCTGCCAAAAATTTAGGGGTGGACCACCCTTAACATTTAGGGGGATGAAAAATAGATGTTGTCCGATTCTCCACCCTAGCCGATATGCACGCTAAGATTCACAAAAATCGGTCGAGCCGTTTCGGAGGAGTTCAACTTCTAATATCATGACACGAGAATTTTATGTATTAGACTAGCTGACCGGGCAAACGTTGTTCTGCCAAAAAAATTTTGGGGTAGGGGGATGAAAAATAGATGTTGTCCGATTTTCCACCCTAGGCCTAGCCGATATGCACGCGAAGATTCACGAAAATCGGTCGAGCCATTTCGGAGGAGTTCAACTTCAAAAAAGCGTGACACGAGAATTTTATATACCTACTCGTATTAGATTTATCGTTCGGATTCCACAAAGACGGGCACGTTTCAAATACAAGAATGAACTCTTTCAAGTCATTTTTTTCCCTATATCATCAACGAGAACGACAGAGCGTAACTATTCGTCATTCTCACTACTCGAACGTCGTTCCGCCATGGCTGCAAGCGAATAATGACAGAAAAATATCGCGAAGAGCTTACATTTCAATATTATTGAAGCCACGCCCCCTTAGTATCGCGGATTTCAAGATTTCCGAATATTCTGTGATATTATCACGATACTGCGATACGGCCTATTACACTATCAGTAATATCACAATATCGTGATAATATTGACAATGTAATATGCCCCATTGACAAAATAATATGACAATTTTAACCGCTCATTTAGATGCGCGTCTCGCGGATCGTCTCGTGGTGCGTCCGTAAGCCACGCCCCCTACGCGCGCGTGAACACCGCGCGAGCGCTCGCGCGAGCCCCTTTGGCGCGCGCCTAAAAAACCGCTCCCGACGCGAGCCCTGCGAGCCACGAGACGCGCCGCGGTCTGCGCTTAGCCATAGTCTTATACCCCATGTACACGCGCGCGCGAGCCACGAGACAATCCGCGAGACGCGCGCATACGCACGCGTGTGAACAGGGCGCTCGCGGACCAGACCGCGGCGCGTCACGAGCTCGCAGGGCTCGCGTCGGGAGCGGTTTTATAGGCGCGAGCCAAAGGGGCTCGCGAAGCGCTCGCGTGGTGTTCACACGCGCGTAGGGGGCGTGGCTTACGGACGCGCCACGAGACGGTCCGCGACACGCACGTGTAAATGAGCGGTTAAAATAACCTATGGTCTTATCCATAGACATGTCTTATCTTTCAAATCGAATGATGATTGATGAAATGACAGTGTCAGTGCCAGTGTTGCCAACTTAGCACTTTCGGTGCTAGATCTAGCACTATTTTCATAACTCCAGCACGAAACAACAACACCTAGCACCTAGCACTAAATCTAGCACTAAATAGTACTCATCTGATTATTTTATGGTTATCGCAGAACAAAACGCATTCACGAAGGAAGTAACAAAGCGCTTTAGTTTTATGCTTTGCTACTCTTTCGCAGGGGATTTCCCGTGCACTATTTTTACGCAAGGGAAAATATAACATTGCTATATATTTTGTCCTGTTTTAACAAGTCTTTCTTTTAAGTTCTATAATTCTATTACTTCTATTATGTCTTGTTTGTTGACTTAGTCGAACTATATTGAGTTGATTTGCTTCTCTAAAAAGTTAAAGTGAAAGTGTTTACGAAATTGGATGTTCCTTTAAAAAAAACAAGTAAGTTTTGCTTAAACTTACAGAAAAGAATGGGAGAATGATCCAAAATACTAGAAATGGCTTAGACCTGTGCTTGGTCTCGAAAGCGATGTGTGTATTTTGCAAAACAGAAATGAATGCAAGAGTATTCGAAATTAAGTGTCATGAAGATGACTGGATATGGATTTTTTTTTAATTTTTTTTTATCTCCTAGTAAGTGCCAGTAACTGGTCAAATAATTGTTAAAAATTAAAAAATTAAAACATTTGATTACAAATTATTCATTGTGATTTTATTAAATTTAGCACTATTTTTGGAAATTTATATTCATCTAGCACCTTTTTAAATACCATTTAGCACCTATTCGTGGTACTGAGTTGGCAACCCTGGTCAGTGCTGTCAGATAACAAACAATTAGAAATTAATATTTATAAAATAAGATGCTGTGTGATAAATAAATATTTTCTAGATAAAACTTTTCTAAAACTGTAGTTAATATTTACGCAGTAATGGAATATAAAACACCATGTCGCTGCTGCCTAAATCATCCGAGTGACTACGATCTCAAAAAACCATATCCAGGACCCCAGAAAACCGAAATCTATGCTGATATTATGAAGGAATGCTTCGAGATTCATGTAAATATACTCTTCTCAATTTGCACTAGTAACGATAGAATATTTTCAGATAATAGCGAACACGTAACTATAAAAAAACCGACCAAACTCGCGCACCACCAACCGTACCAAAAACGGCAAAAATATCACGTTTGTTGTATGGGAGCCCCACTTGAATATCTATTTTATTCTGTTTTTAGTTTTTGTTGTTATAGCGGCAACAGAAATACATCATCTGTGAAAATTTCAAATGTCTAGCTATCACTGTTCATGAGGTACAGCCTGGTGACAGACCGACAGACAGTGGAGATTTAGTAATATGGTCCCGTTTTTACCCTTTGGGTACCGAATCCTAATACTAATTGTATAAGATCTAATGTGTATCAATAATAATTATAATCTCAGATTTACCGGCTCGTCACTGGCTCAACAATGTTCACGTATTGTTATATTCACAAACCCTTTGCACTGTGTTATTACCTTTCTCTCCGCCATTTCCTCACTTCGAGTCTGTGACCACAGACACAGTAAAGATATTACTTTCCCGTGCCACAGAGTATGTAACCACTTCGTAAGTGGTAGTGACATTTGTCATATACAACATATGAACACACTAGCTGACCCGGCGAACTTCGTATCGCCTAACAAACATTTTTTTCTAAAATAGAAGTAGCCTAAGTTACTCCTTGTTACATCAGCTATCTGCCAGTGAAGTCCCGTCAAAATCGGTCCAGCCATTACAGAGATTAGCCGGAACAAACAGAAAGACAGACAGACAGACAAATTTTATATTGGTATATGTACCGTGTATATATCCAAATGCACTTAGTAAAAATTGATTATTTTAATATTACAAACAGACACTCCAATTTTATTTATTTGTATAGATGAAACAGTGTATGCTATTGCACATACACTACACTAATGACAATTTTTAATATATGTAAGCCCTTCCTCTATGCTACCTACGGTTGGGTTCAAATTATACCACACTGTAAGCATATATAAAAAACTGAACATTCTTTTCTGGTCTGTTGTTCACCAAGATGCAAGTAGGAGTCAATGATAGAATCCCGCGTCTATGTTGTTACTTGTTTAAAATTTTTATGTTTGTTTACAGATTTTGACAGACACAGATGATAGCTATCAGGGAATATGTACCTTGTGTGTTGTGAGACTCCGTGATGCATTGGAATTCAAGCAGCAAGTCATCAATTGCCAGAAACAGCTATTAGAAAGAAGCATTGCTACAGGTGAATTTTCACATTAGTAATGTAGATGCACGGACCTAAAAAAAAGATGGACGTAATACCAAGAACAAATTCAGTGAAGCACCCATAGTAATACCAACTCTGTATTCGTACAAGTACACACACCCACACATTGACACCATCGCAAATAAAAAATTACAAAATTACGCACACATGGTAAGCGAGCTGTCAGCTTCACTATCGATTAGACAAGGTTACGTCCGTTCTTTTTTTGTGTCCGTGTGTAGATGTTATAAAATACAAATCAAATTTAATGAAACAATGTTTTTAACAGACTTCAAAAAAGGAGGAGGTATTCAATTCAACTGTAATTTTTTTTTATGTTTGTTACCTCAGAACTTTCGACTGGGTGAACTGATTTTGATTATTCTTTTTTTAATCAAAAGCTGGTGCTTGTCATGTGGTCCCACTTTGAGCAATATGACTGACTAGTAGTTTTTGAGTTATCCCTTTGAAATCTGTAATTTTTTTTCAAGAATTATTAATTTCATCTTTGTTACCTTGTTATGTGATGTATATTATTATGTTTTGCAGTTAGTTACATATTTTTTGTTCACCATAAATATAGTAAAGCAATTTTGTAAAACTGATACTATCTATACGAATGTTTTTTGAGTCTTGTGGTTGTCTATTTTAAAATAAATACCCATCTATGTCAGAAGGTATGTAAAATTGTATAAATCAATTGCTTCATTTTTACAGGTGATATTACAATTGATAGTGATGTAGAGGACACCAAGGTGAAAGAAGAGTTATCAGAGCATGATGATCAAGATGACTTCGATTTACGCTTTTATGGTAATATTTTGCTTTCATATTCTAATATATAAAAATCTTGTGTTGTGTTATGATGTTTGTGGTTGCACTCCTCCGAAATGGCTTGACCAATTTTTATGAAATTTTTTGTGTATATTTGATAGATATGAGGTCGTAAAGTATACAGGGTGAATTTTTCAAGTGTGCGTAGATGGCCAAATTCGAAACTATGAGGAAAAGCGAAAAATGTTCAAAGGAGTCTCAGGGCTGATTTTGATGAAAATTAAAACTGCAATATTATTATAGATTTTTGAAAAATTTATATTACTGTAATAAAACTCAACCTGTATTATTACACTATTTGATAGTGTTACTAACAATGATCAAATTCTGGGAAGTAATGACATATGGCAAACTTAGGAAAATGTTGAATTTAAGAAACTGCATTTTAAACGTTTTTTTTTTTTGTTAAGAATTAACTCTTTCCTTAAGTTTGCCGTAAACTTTACTTCCCAAAATTCGAACCTTGTAAGGGACACTAACGAATGGTCTAATAATACAGGAAGTGTTATTTTTTTCAAATTCAACGGGTTGGATTCCTGGCCAGGCTTACACTTCAGAGGAGGGATGTTACGGAGATTCGATTCCGATTCCGAAAAGTCGGAAATTCCGATTGTTTTTGAACCTCCGGTTTCGATTTAGGTTCCGACACTTTTAAATCGGAGGTAAATCGAAGGTCAAGCATATTGAGCAGTGATGATGATGTTAATAATACCTACATCTGACAAACATGCAGTTTTGGACAAACACCTTATAATGGAAGGGCTTACTTAATGAGTACAATAGAGAAAATCGTATTCCTATCAATGACGATCCCTTATTGTGGTGGAAAGTAAATACTAAATTCAAACCCCTAAACTCGATTTTCCGCCAATACTCGTCCATCAAGCTCAGTAGCAAGTGAACAACTATTTATAGTGGTGCTGGCCTAACCCGTTGAGAAATAGACTGGAAGGAGATAAAGCTGCGAAGCTTTTATTCATTAATATAATAATAATAATAATAATAATAATAATAATAATAATAATAATAATAATAATAATAATAATAATAGTCTATATATATAATAATAAATTATATATAATATAATAAATTATTAAGTATAACTTGCTTCTTTTGGACTGATTTGATTTAATATACCTACACACATTTTATTTCATTTACTATTCAAAGTCAAAGAACTTTATTCAACATAGAACTTATTGACATCCAAAAACAAATCTTAATTTAGTATCACTTCGAATTACATGATACATAATCCATACTATCCATACTAATCCATACTATTCATACTGTCCATACTTCCATACTAATCCATACTATCCATACTAATCCATACTATTCATACTGTCCATACTTCCATACTAATCCATACTATCCATACTAATCCATACTATTCATACTATCCATACTTCCATACTAATCCATACTATCCATATATTCATACTTAATATTATAAAATGTGAAAGTGTGTTTGTTTGTTTGTTTGTTTGTTTGTCCGTCTTTCACATCGCTACGAAGCTGTTATATGGTATGGTTTTTGTGTATGGAGATAGTGAGGAGAGTAGAGAGTAACGTAGGCTACTTTTTACCGCGGTAAAACATCCCCATGGGAAGATCGATATTTTGTTAGTTGCTAGATATTTAGTTCCGGATGTTGTTAATAGATGGCGTTAGTAAAATTCATTTATCATTCATCACGCTATCAAAATATGATACATGTAAATTAGTTAAGTCATAGGCAACTAAATCTAACTAAGTAAAAGAAGAATTGTAAAGTAAGATTTGTAAAAAATCGATCTCTACCGCGGGCGAAGCTGCGGGCAAAAGCTAGTATATTAATATACTGATTTTTTATTTTTCAACGCGTAGTTAGGTGTTGTATTGTTAGGTATTATTTTAGCTGAAATTAAAAAGAATGATTCAAAATGTAGGTATGTATTATTTTATTTTATTAAACCTTTATTTTATTATCACATCTTTATTCAGCCGGCGCCTCCGATTCCGATTTAGGTTCCGGTTCCGATTCCAATATACTGTATTTAAATCCTCCAATTCCGATATCGGTTCCGATATCATTACTTCCGTTACATCCCTGCTTCAGAGTTAATGAAAAAATAAATGTATTTTCATAAAAAAATTAATATTGTTTTTTTGTTGAGACAAATCCTTTTTAACAAACAATTAATTAAATTAATATAACATAGTCACACTCTAAACTAATCTAAAATTAATAATTACACAGATAAACAGTTGACTTCATGTATTTTATTATTTATTTTCAGATGTCAAAGAAGAGCTAGCAGATATGGAATGTTTGAAAGAAGAGATTCTGAGTTTAGATAAAGTGACCAAACGGAAAACTGAGAGGAAAAAAAATGGCAAAAAGAGATCAGTGGAACTTGATAAAAATGGTAAGTAGTAGGGAAATTAGGGAATACACAAAAAGTTCGTTTTCGGTGCATTGATTTTGGATTCTAGATTAAATTATAACATTAGAAAAAAAAAAATTTTTGTTTTTTTTTTCTTCGATTGGACCATGTTTATGGTCAGGTTGGTCAAACTTGCTTTTCAGCGAGGGTCACCGCCAACTAGGCTATGGGGTTGTCACATAAAGATCTGTACTGTATTATTGTTAATTAACATTTTGAGTGAAGAGCTGAGACGATTTTTTTAAATTTTGATTTCATTTTAGATTTGTGACAGATAAAAAATGAAAAAAAATATTTGTTTGGATATTTTTTGGGCTCCTACAGGAAAGTATATTTATTTCAGGTAGCAGAATACGGGAGAGTCCTGAGCGGATTATACTTAATAGACTATCAGAAAGCATGAAATACAAACAAAATCTGCAAAACATATTGAAATACTCAAACTGTACTCCTTTCTTCAACAAAACCATAGCGGGTATTGCTTGTGCATATTGTAGAGAATTGTATAAAGATATTGAGTTACTAAGGAAGCACACTAGTGAAAAACATGAGAGAGCAGATATAGAGAACAAACACGGCGATGGAGAGTCTTTTTCAATGAAACTTGATATAACAGACTTAAAGTGTAATATCTGCAACGTTAAGATTAATTTTATCGCAGACTTAAAGAAGCATTTGATAATGGAACACAGTATAAAGTTTTACTCAATAAAAGATTACTTTTTAGAATTTAAATTAACTGATACAGAGATACTAAACTGTGCATTATGTCATTCTAGGTTTGAAACATTCAAAATGTTGTTGCAACACATGAATGGACATTACAGGAACTATATATGTGACGTATGTGACCTTGGCTTTATAAACAGGCATGGATTAAGAATGCACAAGAAGACACATGAAGTGGGGGATTTTAAATGTTCATCCTGTAACAAGGTGTTCAGTACGAGAGTCAGGTTAAAATGTCATGAGAAATATTCACATAACACTGGACCTAGGTATACAACGAATTGCTCTATATGTAATAAATCCTTCACGAGTTACTATCAACGGAACAGGCATATGACGACTGAACACAATGTATCTGCTGCTACGTATAAGTGCAACATATGTGACACATTCTTCATTTTAAAGTCAAAATTGACGAGTCACACAAAAAAAGTGCATTTGTTGGAACGGAATCATATCTGTGCTCAATGTGGGCATGGTTTCTTTACTCAGCATTCATTAGATGACCATATGGTTAAGCATAACGGTGAACGGGTCTTTGAATGCACGGTATGTCATAAAGCATATGCAAGAAAGAAGACTTTACGTGAGCATATGCGGATCCATAATAATGATAGAAGATTTAAGTGCGGTGTATGCAGCATGGCTTTCGTACAAAAGTGTAGTATGAAAAGTCACATGCTGTCCAACCATGGCATCACTTTATCTGAGTTTGAGAATGCCAGAAATGAACTGAATAGGCCTAAGAGTGAAGTTGTATTAGCCAGTTAGAGGATAAAATGTTTCTAATTTCTAAAAATGTATTCTGCAAACACTGGATATACCAGAATTTTCCTTACCACATGATAATTTAAGAGTTAATAGATTTGTTTCTAGATAAGTTGGATCCTTAGATTTCGGAATTTTTTTTATAAAGTGGGATATGGGAGTTTTGTGGTTGTATTATTCGTAATTTCAAAGCAAAATGTTATCAAGTTGGAAAATATTTCACTATCCGATACAGATTGCAAGTTTTAATTAATCTTTAAGTACTACAATTTCTATGATACAAGTTAGTTGCTGCTTTGCTTGTTTTTTTTTGTTAGAGAGCAAAGCTATAAAATGATGGATGGACGGAAGGTTTTAATAAAAAAACTTTTGACAGAACGAAGTCTGTCTGGGCAGCTAGTTTTAATATAAAAAGTATATTTAAAATTCCTAAATATAAGAATTAATCATTGCGGTGTAATTGTGAAAGTTTTTAAAGCAGTTCTTAGCGCATAGAGCTATTTCACAGATGGATTTATTTTTGTCCTCTGTTCTTTGTCTTCTGTTCTTTCAGTTTTTTTGTCCTCTGTTCTTTCAGTTTTGTGCAGCAAATTCTACATCGTGTGTAATTGTTTCCTCTGGCAAGTGTATGCCCACATTGAATAAACGAATTTCATCCGGTACGCCGAAGACACCTCCTTTTTTCGTTTTATAAAGTGCGCCTGTTTGTACTTGTCTTTACGCGCTGTGTATTTGTCTATTAGACCACGTGCTAAGCGTTATCTAAATCTCTGTGTCCGTTCAGCGTTGCTACATGTGTGTAGTTGTAGGTAATGTATGCATTTATTACTGCTGCATCAAACCTAAAAACGAAGTCTCATCCGTATTTTCTTGATTTGCAGTTTATTGGATATGATGATCTAAAATGGTCGAATCTACCCTGCCCACATGGGCGTAGCCAGCCATGGGCTGGCTAATTAACATTAACTGACTTCATAATATTACTTTAAGAGAAGCCGGCGTGGGTTCTGGCAGAACCTCCTTAGCACTTCGGCTTCCAATTTATTTTTCGCTTCGGGTATTCATCCTATGAACATGAGATCGCTCAGACGATTTTCACTCATAGTGGAGAGAAGCCACGTCCTGACACGCCGTAACGTACCTGTAATCTGATATCTGATACCTGTAATCAGACCTGTAAACTGAGAATTGGCGCTCGGTGGAAGCTTATACGTACGAAGCGGATGTTAATATTTAATACATATAAATATATGTTAATATTTAAGATACATAATATTTTTGCATGACTTTTAAAATCAAGGTAAAGCTATTATAGCCTGTTCCAACGTCCAAAATGTTCAAAGGTTTCCGATTCTCCTTGATACATGTTGAAAAATTTATAGCTGTTTCCAATGATATTCTTCGACGGCTTAATTGACGGCCAAATTCTTCCAATAGTTTTTCTAAGGTAAATTAGCTTAAGCTTAAACTAGTTGACCCCGCGAACTTCGTATCGCCTAACAATCCATGAATTTAGTTTTAGTTAAAAGTCCAGCCGTTCACGCGTGATGCCATGACCAAGGAAAAGATGGATTCATTTTTACATATACATATAGATGTTCTATGCACGTGGTGTGTATATCCATGGCGTCCTCGCCAGCCAAATTCAAAAACAGTGCAATTTTACGTTGTTCAATTTTTTCATTCAGTCCAGCCGGTTCTAAATAATTCATCAATCTCTGTTTGAACTTATTGAAGTTCTCATTTTCACCCGAAATTATTAAATTCTTCGGTGTTTGAAGTCCCTCTATAGTGATTTGTGCCAAGATGGATGCTAGCTATGAAATATGAATAGCTGGTCCAGTCCACTAAGGTTATATTTTGCACTCGGTAGTCCATACAGCGTGTATGATTTTGCAGACAGTGGATTTTCAGAAACTAGGCAGATCACGGGAACATTGTTGCATATTCCCAGTGGCATAAAATCTTAAAGTAAGCAATAATTGCTCAATTGGGGTAACTGCATAATTTCTTTCAGTTAGTCTTTTTAACTCGTCTTCTATCTTTCCGATTATCCAAATCACGCTTGCTAATCCCTCGTTGGAGCTGTGATTAAATATTGAAACCAATATTTACTTTTTAACCACTGGTAATGCTAACTATGGATCAAAAAACTGATTTTACAAAAAGAATATAGTTAGAATAAAATTAAGCAAGACAATCCTTTGTCGGCTAAATTTATCTTTGAAATGGGGCAGGTAGTCTTTAAACAGGTCGGTATTTACAAACCCAGATTCAGTAACCATTCCAATACTTCCTTCAGGTGCATCGTTTAATAAGTATCCTTGCATACTTGCACGAGGGAATATAAAAGCAGGAAGTAAACAATTTCTAGTTGCACTCGTTGCATAAACTAGTGTAATCGTTTGGCCTCTTTCAGCAGAAACGATTTTCCCTAATAGCTTCTTAACTTTTACTGATATCACTTTGGGGATTTTTTTTGGTACTGTGTAAGTTTGTTGATTTCACTTACATCCATATTGTAGTCGGCTGGGCGTTGTTGTATGTATTTTTAGAGGTCTTCTAGGTTATCATAAAAAAAAATTGCTTGGGTTTTATTAAACCCCATCTTTCTGGCAATACTAGTGGGGGTCGGTTGTCGCAATTTCAGTTCAAGATATCTTTTTAGAAACCCGTATACCCTTTCACTTCTAGTTAATTTGAGGATATATGTATTGAACTGATGGGGTACTTCATCCAATTCTGCATACTAATAAACCGATTCATATGTTTTATCCTCTTGTGCCTTCGTAAATATCTAGAAAATCTTCCCATACTCCCCGCAGTCTTCCCAGCTTTCAAACGTTTTCATAGTGTTTTCCTTTAATCCAACAACATATTGCTTCAACACAAAGCCATGGAAAACTAAAGTGATGAGGGGTAAGTGTGCGCATGCGCACAACTACACGACAAGCGTCTGCGTACCCACAATCCAAACGGTTATATCGGGATGCGACAAAATTGTTCATGATTACGTCATCCGAGCAACTTAAACATTGGCTCCAGTCAAACTAAATAAAACGTAGTAGCCGATGGTATAAAGAGAATTTTCAAAAAGGATATAAGTTTAAGGAGTACTTGACAAACTTTACAAAATCATGTAATAATTTATGCAAAAATCTCCACTCACACTTGAAATCAAAATGGCGGGACGAGCGGCCGGCGCGGAGCACTGAGTGAAGAGGTTTGCGTTCTGTAGTTATGTACCTACCATTTCCTGGATATCTGGCATGCGCACACTTACTCGCTGCACACATTTGCCCCACATGACTCTATGGAGAGATTTTTGGAAGGTACTTCCGACGACTAAAAGTACCTAATTTGAAATCATACTCCTCATGTTTGTCAGATGAGCAGTAAATTTGTCTCTAAAGTCGTATTTTTAATTAGACGAAGTCAA
Organism: Thymelicus acteon; assembly: GCA_951805285.1. Classification (NCBI taxonomy): domain Eukaryota; kingdom Metazoa; phylum Arthropoda; class Insecta; order Lepidoptera; family Hesperiidae; genus Thymelicus; species Thymelicus acteon. The sequence continues at coordinate 16,869,358 of OX638214.1, read as the reverse complement.
CTGACGTTTACTGTGTTGTCAGTTTTTGATAAAATAAAAATAGTGTTGTGACAAAGTGAATGATTGAAAAAAACTCCTGAGTGAATGAAATTGCCTCGATTATCTAGTGAATAGTTAGTGTGCCGAAGTGCCGATATCGGGTACAGGGTTCGAATTTTAGTCGTGCTTTGTACATACCAACGAGTTTTCGACGACTATGTTCCTATAGTATCTACCTATCTACTGAATACCGAGTGTTTTAAACATTAAGGAAAACATTGCAAGGAAACTTGCAAAACTGTCCTATTTTCAATACATCAGGTACCTAGTTGAAACTATAGATGTATAAAATATAACAATTATAGGTAGGTTATGAAAATAAAAAAACATCGCTTATTACATAATTTGTTTTTATTCATCATCAGATAAAAAATTATCACTATCGCTTTCGGTAACATTAATAATTATAAATCTGTCTGAAACATTGTCGATCATGTGGTCGAGACCATACATTTTGTCTTCTTCTTCAATTATATGAGACACGCAGCTACTCCATTTTTCAGGTGTGATATGTTGACGTCCTTCTTCAAAAAGTTTTTTTACTTTTGTCATTTTGAAGGTTTTGTTATTTCTTGCAACATATCCTTTAGCCTGCGCCAATACCAACTCAATGGGATTGAGCTCACAGTGGTATGGGGGCAGACGTAAAACAATTATCCAATGCTGCGCTGCCATCTCATCCACAACATACTTATCGCAATGTTCTTGTTTGTGTTGCCGTACAATGTCTATAAGAGTAGCTTTAACCATTGTTGCTTCGAATGAAATATTTTTGCTCGTTAGCCACTCTTGTATTCTAGGTTTAGTCCAAGACATTGTAGGCAGTGATTCTAGTTTCCTGGAGTGGTAGGGGGCATTATCCATCACTACTACAGAATTTGGTTTTAGTTTTGGCAAGACCCCCCTAAACCACTTCTCAAAGGAATCGGCATTCATCTCTTGATGATAATCTTCTTTTTTTTTGGCTTCAAATATTAATAAGCTGTCTTCTACGAATCGTTCTTCCCCGCCTATATGGCCGATAATTAATCGTTTGCCCTTTCCTGAAGGCTGTTTTAAGCCAGTGGTCAAGCCATCTAGGAAGGCCTGGCGGGACGATAACACTGTCTGTTCAATCCATGACTTCTTTGGTGCATGACCTTCAAGATAGTGAAAAATATCAATTAATTATTGAAAGTACAATTTAATATAAAGAAAACAGAAAATTGTAATTACCTTCGTTGATCCAGGTTTCATCTTGGTAATAAATATACCTTCCTTCCCTTCGATACTCCTTAATTTTTCGAAGGTATCGCTGGCGCCATAAAATAATATGCTGTCTGTCAATTAAAACGCTTTGTCTTGATTTTGTGACATATTTGAAATTTTAAATGTTTCATAACATTTCTTAATGTACTCCAAGAAAAATTGGGTAAGCCTGGGTCTTCATTGACAACGTCAAGAATCTGTAAAGTAATAAAAAAAGTTTTTTAAGTAAGGAAGTCTACGCAATCTAATACTTTGGTTTTACAAAAAACATTATGGTGGACACAGAATATAATGCAGTAGAAGGAATAAAGTTTAAGTTACCTTTATAATGGTGGGTGGCTCATTTGGATAAAAAAAATGATGTACTTTTCGCCTTATATCGGCAAAAGTAAAATCGTCTAATTTATCTTTGAAAGTATGTTTCGGTCCACGTTTCTCGGGAGACTTAAATTGTTCATTTTATTTGTATTCTTTTAATACACTGTAAAATGAGGTCACACCAATTCCCAAAATGTCAGCTGTTTTCGAAACACATTCTTTTTTTTTCGGGAGCCTCAATACATAATAGTGAAGCAGCTTTCTCCTCAAATACGTGTTTGTAGACGTTTTGTATCATAAGTTTTTCGCTAACGCTTAAAGCAATCCGTGGTCTCTTCTTTCTTGGAGACAAGATTTGGCTTGACGTGCTTGGTTGGTTGAGGATCCTTAAACAATAACTAAACAGCGTGAGCGCAGAAAAAACATTCGTGCTATCAGACCAGAGGTTAGAAGCCGAATTACAAACAAAATGGCGACCGACACGCGCGGCGTTGATCGGTGTTGGCACTAGTCGCCGCGCTTTGTAATAAGCCGTCAAAAAACTGATTGTAGTTACATACTACTAGTAACTTATATCAGAGCACTTTTATACAATATTATTGTAAAATAGAAATAATATTCTTTTATAGTTTGAAATGATTAACTATTCACACTCATTGTTCATTCATCTGATTGAACGAGAACTGAACGGCTGAATGCATCACTATTACTTTAAATATGGCAACATTATTTTACAAAGTGACATTAGCTACTGTCAGTTGGCTTCGTCTAATTAAAAATACGACTAACTAGCTACTAGCAGCAAAGTAAAAATATCCAGTTAGGAATAAATACTTAGAACATTTTATCCTACTAGCTGAAGAAACGAAAATAAAGATCTAATATTTATTATTTGTACATAGAAAAATACAATATAATAAATATAAAATAAACAATTACCTTTATCGTGTAGTATTATTTTACACCTTTAAAAACGTAACTTAAAAAAGGATGAAAATTATTGTGATTCAATTATGCGCGGCTATAACTATGCTAACTATTAACATAGCATGCCATATAACTTACGTATGCCTCTGCAGTCTGCATACGGGGGGACTTCAAGAAAAATTAACATATTTTTTACGTTTCAATTAAATTTCCTAGTAAAAAACCTACTTTTTTAATGGAAATAGCCGATAAACGAGGTGACGATTCGCTCGATGGTAAGTGGCTATCGTCGCCCATGGACATTAGCAACAGAAAAGCGTCTCTGATGCGTTGCCGGCCAAGAAAGAGAGAAAAAGAAAGAACTGGCTCTCAAGCCCCAAGGTGGTATAAAATCGGTAGCTATGCAGGCAGACCCCAGGCGGGTGAGTTTAGCTTTTATAATATGGAAGCATAATCTTTAATTAAAATTTAGAAGACCCCCGACAGTTTTTTACACTAAATAAACATTGCTAAGAACACTCGATTAACTCATCTTTCAAACAAAAAAAAATCGATCAAATCGGTTCATCCGTTTGAGAGCTACGATGCCACAGACACGTCAAACTTATAACAATACTACAGATGGTTACCGTTTTAAAAAACCGGGTAAGTGCATATCAGGCCACGCTTAATGTAGTGTTCCGAAGTAGTGAGTTTATAGACTATTCCTCATTAACTACTTATGCTAACTTAACCGTGATAGTTTTCCTTGTAAATTCATCATATAACCTAATTTTGAATTTTTTTTCACTTATCCAACTCCAACCGTTTAGCCAGCAGGGGGACACTTGACGCTAACCAAAATTAGTACTTTAAAGCCAAATATTTCGCAAACGGACCGCTAATTGCAAAAATGGTCTTAGAAGACCCATAATATTTTTGAAAGACCTTTTCAACGATACCCTACACTACGTGACGAATAAAAAATTCATCCTCACGTTACATGTATGTGAGATACCCTGAAAAAAAAATATTTTTCAATATTTTATTCTACGATTCTGGAGTTTTAATAAATATGTATATTCATGCCAAATTACAGCTTTAGCTTAGCTAGCACTACGAATTTTGGCGCTTAGTTTCGGACAGACAGACGGACATGACGAAATTACAAGGGTTCCGATTTTACTTCGGAACCCTAAAAAGGGAGTCCGGAGTACCTACATATTGGAGAATTATGCGCTGAAGCAATTAAAACGATTTATATTACAACAACACTGTATTTCCTTTGCGTAAAATAAACATAATACAATAAATAGTTTCGTTGTATTTTTTTACATTATCTTTAGCCTTTGACATTTAGAAAGTAGACAAAGATTCCTTTAAACAAATAGTAGGTATTTCTCTTCACTCGAACAGTGCTTTTAGTGTTCGCCTCTTTGAGCGAAGGCAAGACGTCATCTGAACAGCAAGCTTCGAAGAAGTGTCTGAAGACGTATCACGTGACATTGGATGAACAATAATAGCCCTGATTGACGATGACATTAAGACCCGTAGCCACTCGCAGGGTGTCGGTGAGTAACTTTAACCAATGATAGGGCGCAGATATTCATCCAATGTCACGTGATCCGTCTAGTTTCCTCATCTATGCTTGCCTTTCAGATGAATAATAAGTAAGTATACAAAGTTCTTGGTCGTTATTAACCAGTTCGTAATTTAAACTTTATTGTTGTCATAAATGGATCATCTTTTTTTAGGGATACATTTTATCCTTATACCTATATTTACCATATTTACACATAAATAAACATAATAATTTAAAAGTACTAACTATTATTTATAGAAAAGGAGTAAAGATATTTTTAATGTAAAATTTTCCACGGAAGACATTAATAGGGATGTTGACTAATTTTGGGATTCAATTTTATTTTATAGATAGAACCTTAATATTCACAAAAAGAATATTAAAAAATAATAATCTTAAATTTAAAAACAAAAATTGACAAATAAAAATCATTATAGGCAATGAACCTAGTTGGCATACCTACAAGTCCGCCGTTTTGAAAAAAACTCGATTCGGCGGCCAGTGATGAATGTCAGCGACATGTGTCAATCGGTAGATTAAATTATTACGATCAAAAAGTATTCAGAGATGAAATGTCGTAAGTGATATACTTTCTGAGATATTTGAGTTCAAAATCGTAGGAAAATAAAGTAAAAAAAACTTCGTTTCAGCGAACATTGATAAAAATGTTGGAAGCCCTTTCCATCAAAAACGTCACGTGACGTCACTAACCGATATTCAATATTATCAGTCCACTGAAGTTTGTTGAACTTGCATATAAAATATGAGCAATGACGTCTTAAGCTCAAAACGGCGTTTGAAGTCACGTGACGGTGAGTACTATTTTTAACATTTAAAATTAATTATATTTAACTTATTGTAATTGATTTCGACAAAAGAATAATATTTTAGTTGTTTAAATGTTTCCCTTAATACTTGAAACATTTTATATTAATTTACAGTTAGTGTCAACATCCCTATTGTACAGAAGACTTGCGGAAAAAGTGCGGAGTGCAGGCCTGGTTGGTATTATTGCAAGATTGTGGCCCTATTTCTACTAAGTTCGATCCTAGTTCAGTATAGTTACCGCTCAGATGAAGGAAATAAAAGGCAGATGGAACATTCGCAAAGAAATGTAACGAATGACGTGAAGTCACTTTTTCGCTATGTGTGCGTGACAACCTTAATGTCAACTAGCAGTGGCACCGTATGGACACGTAATTCTTTGTGTGTGTGAGGATGCCAAATGAAAAGTCACAAACTCCCGCAATTTTGTAAATGTTGTTTGACATATTTCCAACTTAACACATTATGCACAATTAAATTGGCAAATTATTTATTACTAGTCTAGTGAACGCCCTTGCTTCGCTTCGGTAAGCCCACAGTCGATAAAAGTAGAGATGGTATTCTTTAAATTGTCGTGATTTTTTTATTTGTAAACCGATTCAAATAAAACAAACACTAAATGTTAACCCAAACTCATTACAATACGTCAGTGAAAACCGAATCTTTTATTAAGCCGTTCCTGAGATAGGAGGAACAAATGCATAGAAAACCAGACAAAAATTTACGTTGTAATAAATTAATGTGATAATCATAATTGATTTTAATTTCATCACTAGTTATCAAAAAGTACATTTATCAAAATATATGTAAATGTTCTTTTAATATAAAATAATACTTAAATATATTTAATTGTCTTAATTAACCTATGGACTTTTTTATGCAGAATAAGTTAGTGTTTGACCACAGAACCACCTGAGATGGTAAGCGGTAATGAAGTCGTAAATCACAATCACCGAATGGTAAATCACACTAACTTAGTAGAAGCCTATTCACTCTTGACTTGAAGACACCCACATTATAATCTGACGGGAACACCCACGCGGACAATTAATTCCAGTCCTTTGTGGTACGCATAATAAAAGACGAGGCAAAGTGCATTTTTTTTTCTCTTGTAATAGCAGCTGTCGGCAATCTGCAAAATTATAATTGAAATCATTATAGTGAGTAGGCTAAACTAAAAACAGAAACTAAAATATAATATAATATTTTCTTTCAATCATGCATTTTATCGTGGTCAAACGTGACATTTTCAATTAACCCGGTTATAATATCCCAGCGATAGGTGTTTATGCATTGGCTGTATTTCTTGATTTTTAAGGTTTAAATAAATACAAATATTTACTTTTTAAATATATTTATTTCGACATACATTTATAAATCCACCAGTGCTCAAATAGCTCATGCATATTTCCCCAAATTTAGGGTAACCGATTTTCACATAAAGCTGCTATACAAATGAATGATTGTCGAGGTTTTGTGTTCCGAGCAAACCGCAAAAATATTATTATAAATAAATAATAATTTAATGAACAGATACCTGTGAAAAGATATTCCATCTTCTTTTCTTTGATTTTGCGAACTACTTTTAAATTGTTTAAAAATGCAAGACGGCATTATAACTGATAAAATTATTTAATAAATTTTGACAATTGCGATGTTCATGCAATTTGACGCGTTCTTTAGTAGTGACACGAGATTGTATTAGTTTTTTATTTTGTATTATTCTTGGTAGGCTTACGTCATATTCGAACGACGTTATCTGCCTTTCATTCCTTCATCTAAGAGTTACCGCAGAGTCAGCAATGTTGATAATGAAACAGTGATTGAGTGACAGTCTGACGGATAAATCGGAAGACATGTCATTTTTAAAAAACTTTACGAAATTGGATACAGCAACACTCTTATCGGTAGAGTAACGTTCCCGATGTAGTACGTTACAATATGACAGAGAAGACACTTTTACGAAAATCAAAATATTTTTTGAGAACATCATTTTCAAATACTTGTTCATTTATTTAAGATTATTGCAAATATGTGTTTATTATGTGATAAATATTTTGAGTTTGTACTAAATTGTCTTATCTGTTATATCATACCCACCTTACCCTATTACAGATAAAAAATGTTGCCCTATCTAATTAAAAGTTCGAAAATTTTTGTATGCACATTTATGGTGAACGTACATTTATTCGCACTTTACGCGCCGCATTTGTATGAAATCATATGAGAGCCTGATGCGGATGACATATATGCGGCCGCATCCGTCATCCGCATTAGGCTCTCATATGATTTCATACAAATGCGGTGCGTCCGGCGCGTACGGAGCGGATATAATGTGCGTTCACCATTAATCCACATACATTTACTAAATAGTAATTACATTTTATTTTTTTAATGTCACCGTAATGTTAATAAGCAGTCCAGCTGTTTGATGTCTACCTTATCGCAGTGCCGAAAAATACAAATAAAAACTATTACATACATGAAAATTTGTATTTCTAATTACTTCAGTTTGGTCATACTATATAGGATACTATTTTACATAGAGTAGTCCAAACTCAAAATATTTACTGACTCCATTCCTATGCCAGCAGACCACGCTGTGGTGTGGTAACAGGCGACAGATTTCGGCCTCCCTAATTGGTACCAGAGCTTCTTGTAAGGATTATAAACAGGGGCGTATCAATTATACGGGACCCCCAGCGTATAGGGGCACCCACTAACACTCTCAAAAAACAGCCAGCGGCCTACGACTGCTACAGTTGGCAGTTGGTCCTTTTATATTTGACAGCTGACGTTGAGGGGGCCCCCACAACAAATATTGATATGGGACCTCCTTAGGGCTAGCTACGCTACTGATTATAAATCAATGTAATTATTATGTCACTTACATTATTACTGGTATTATGATTATCTTTCTGTGAGGTCTGCCTGGCTAAGTATCACCTTCTTGCTTCAGTCAGCTGCCAAACAACTTGTCCAGACACGTCTTATGAGTGAGTCATACCACCAACTCCTATGCAACCACACTATTAATGTTAACTTTCACCATAAGAAACACTGTTCCTCCTTTATCACTGAATACCATACTACTGTGGTCTAGAACTATTGCTATGACGAAGTTATCTCACAAGCTGCCATACTAATCCCATGATGAGACAACAAATGGCTCTTTAAGCTACACTTTTGGACAAAGGCAGTACCACACACGTCACATTTAAACCTTCTGTCATTGTTATGTATTCTCATATGTTCTCTCAAGGTATACCTTCTTGCATACGACTTATGGCAAACTTCGCACGAGTAATTTCTTTCACCAGTATGCTTCACCATATGCGCTTTCAAGGCTTTTTTACTAAAGAAGCGGAACCCACACTCCGAACACTGGCAGTCCCGTTCCATTAAATGACTCTTCTTTATATGGTACATGAGTAATGACTTCAGGACATAACCTTTATCACAGACATTGCACTTATACTGAGCCTCCGAGTTGTGAACCTTCACTAAATGCTGGTTACGTTGGTAGTAGCTCTTGAAAGGCACATTGCAGTACGGACAATTGCTGATGTTCCTCGTGCCCAAATGGTTAGTCTTCTCATGATACTGCTTCTTCGTTCGAGTGGAGAATATTTTCTCGCAGAAATCACACTTAAAACTACCCTCTTTATGGGTATTTCTGTGAGCATTGAGTGACCGTTTTGTAGCGAATGCTGTGTCACATTTATTGCATGTATAGTTGCTGTAATGTTTATTCATGTGTTGTTTCAACATTTTAAACGTCTCATAAGTCGATGTACACATTGCACAATCGTAGACATCACCCTTCTTGAGTTTAAATTGCTGTACGTGATCCTTGATATCTGTGTGAATAACTTTATCATGGCATTTCACTAAATGTGTCTTCAAATTATTGAGATCTGAGATCTTCTCATTGCATAAAGTACAAGTTAGGTCCGTTGTATCCAATTTGACATTATATTCTGTCATATCAAATGTAGATTTGAATTCCAGCCTCACTTTTTTGTGATTCTCCTCCGTGTGTATCCTAAGATGTGCTGGGTCCGGGAAGGCTTTATCACAATACCCACAAATGTATCCTAGGAGAGATTTATTCCGGAAGGGAGTGACGTTTGAGTAAGCTAGTATTGTTTTCAAGTTGTGTCTATGCTTGGATTTATCAGCGCTTGTATGTGTAGTCCATAGTATATTAAGCTTTTGATCCTTGTAAATAGATTGGGTAGATTTAATTTTGTTTTGTCGTTTTTTAACAATCTCTTTTATATCTCGCTTGTCGATGCTGTCTGGGATGTCGGTTGAATCTGAAATCGGAAATCAGAAATGCAATGCTTCCTACTAATATTATAAATGTGAAAATTAGTGAGGATTTTTGTTACTCTTTCACGCTAAAGCTACTGAGCAGATTTTCATGAAACTTAGCACACAAGTAGACCGTGATTTGGAATAAGATATGGAGTTCTTACTATCCCGGAAAACACGATCAAAGGCGTTAGTACTAAGTAAAAAAACACAATTATGGACTCGTATATGCCACACTTACTCATTTTAGCTGCCAATCTGTTGACCAGGGTTTTGACCTTCTTCGCCTGCCATCCTTCCGGCTTATTCGTAGCTGTTCTGGTTCTTCTCTTCTGTTCTATACGCTTCTTTGGCGGTGGACGCAATGGTTTATGGTCAGGTTCTGAAACATGCGTAGCGCGAGTTACTCTAGGTGAGCGACAAAGCTACAAGGCTACAACTCACGACGCGGCTCATTATAAACAGAACGCTGATCTACTAACATATACAAACGCGGTATCGCTTCGCGTTGCGTTGCGCATTTGTTACTCACATAAGACACCTCTTAACGAGTTGTTCTAGGTGAGCTACTATAGTCGGGTATAGCCTGTGATACACATGCTAGTTTGTAGCACATGAGCAAGCTTGTGAAGTCCTCTAACTAAGGTGCAGGTGGAAGGGGGTTTATATTGTAGGTGACAATATAGGTGTCTTCAAGAGAAGAGTGAATAGGCTTTTACTAAGTAAGTGCGTCCAATATGTATTTACTTCACAACAACATTGTTACTTATAGCAACATAGGCTACATGTTACATATTTTTTATACGAGTATGTAGATGACAAACTAGCGGACAAGCCACCTGCTGGTATCACCCATGTATTGCCAGCCAAGAAAGAATACAGAAGAAAGAAGTAAAAAACTGGTCTTCATCCCTCCAACCGCAACACGACAAGTCATTTGGTGGCCGACCCAAGCAAGCACTTCATATTAAACTTACCTAAATCCATCTCAAAATTATCAAGGTTAACATCATCATTATCCACATCACTCCCCTTTATTTCCTGTTTGATGAAAAATGGTTTATCATCTGAAAAAAACATTTGTCAATATATATAAAAAAATAACAGAACAATTGATAAAATTTTAAAATCCCAAGGAATAGAAATAATTTATATCCCTAGACGTTTATCTGCTTTTACATGAAATTCTTAAAAACATCAATTTAGATTACCCTGTAGCCTAATTGGTAGCATCCCTGCCTGTGAAGCGAGGGATCCCGGGTTCGATTCCCGGCCGGGTCAGATATTTATGTGACAGATAAATATTTGTACTCGGGTCATGGGTGTTATTGTGATGTGTTATATGTGTAGTCCATGCCACCCCCGACACAGGTAAATAACCTACTGCGGGGGTATGAGTGTGTAAGCGTTTATTATTATTATTTAAGGAACTTATCAATATGTTTTTGGTGTCATATAGATCTCTGTATTTCAGAGATCTTTTTAGCATCTGTTACAGTTACAGAGTTCCATAGCATCCCTTGTTGTAGTTGTATCATGGAGGGTAGCAGTACCTAAAGAACTGTCTCATATGGAGGGAAAGTTGAAACAGTGTCCAGTTATAAGCAGTAAATTACAGTTCAAAAACCGCCACAGTGGCGCTAACGTAGGCAAAAGGTATGGTATGAATGTAGCAGTTGTTGACGGATTGAAGTATACCAAGTTAGACAGCGACAGTCCAGTATTCCAAACTTTAACTATTTACATAGTCCTGTAACGAGGTGTAATACCTCATTCAATATTCCTTGGCTGGTAGATGCATTTTTCTTATAAATTTTTAAATCTTGACAGTTGGGTTTACAAAAGTGCATCTGTCAGCTAGGTTCCCTTGGAGGAATGGACTAAAAACATTATTTATTTTATTTTGAATCCTTTGGTTACTTTTAATAACAGTGCCTACTTAATATGATAATTTGATGCTGTGTGTTAAGGCTTGCTTTATCAATATAATACTTTAAAGAGTTGGTGTTGTGCCTCATTCAAGTAATTTACCTACCCCCGCCCGGAGAGCCTTACCTAATACTTGTGGAGGATCTACACCCTCACAGTCTTTTACTATGTTGCAACTGTGGGGCCACTTAATTAATGCAGTTTGACAGACACTTCCACAACAGAGACAGTTCTCCTTTACCTCCTCTATCTATCTATCCTCTATCTATCCTGTGAGTTTAATAACATTCAAAACAAATTCTGCCAACTATCATACCTATGACGTCTTCCTGTTCCAATTGTCTAAGAAACTCTTTGTCGGCTTTCAACACCTGTCGCTTGAAGCACAAGGATTCTCTGAGGGACTTCACACAGGCGTCGCAAATTGTGTTTTGGCCATGTGCTGGTGACGACAACTGAAAATAATGAGTGTTTGGTATTAGAGTGACTTTAATTGTTCCAGTCCAGTCTACATCAATAGAATAATATAATGTAGAGGGTGAATATGAAAATATTATAAAAGTAGCTGTTACTCATAGTTTCGCATGTGAAAGCAAGGAATGTTTGTTGCAAATTTGAAGCAAATTGGTTGATGTTTTGAAAATATTCCATACAAACTTTCAACCTGTTTTCCAGGGAAACTTTAAAATTTTCTGGGGTTGAAAAGTTTTCTAAAATATGACCCAGAGTATAAGTAATAACTTTACCAATTTTCATCTAAATCCGTTCAAGGGTTTTGATATGATGTCCAGAAAGACAGACCACAATTCTAAAAAAAATATTTTTATGCTCTTAACACATTATTATAGTGCCTCCTAATCAAAATTTGAAAAAATATTCAATGCACAGAAAACTTTCCCACTGAATTTTATTATAGTATAGATGTTTTATACAAACACTGATATGTAAGATGCAAGCCACAAAAGATGATAGTGTGCATATGTTGTGCGTCTCTCTGGACAGAAGGCCTTAATTGTAGTTGTAACACACTCTGTTAACACAAAAGACAATAGTGTGCATATGGTGTGCGTCTCTCTGGACAGAAGGCCTTACATGTAGTTGTAACACACTCTGTTATCACAAAAGACAATGTGCATATGGTGAGCTTCTCTGTGGACAGAAGGCCTTACATGTAGTTGTAACACACTCTGTTACCACAAAAGACAATGTGCATATGGTGTGCTTCTCTGTGGACAGAAGGCCTTAATTGTAGTTGTAATACACTCTGTTAACACAAAAGACAATAGTGTGCATATGGTGTGCGTCTCTCTGAACAGAAGGCCTTACATGTAGTTGTAACACACTCTGTTACCACAAAAGACAATGGGCATATGGTGTGCTTCTCTGTGGACAGAAGGCCTTAATTGTAGTTGTAACACACTCTGTTACCACAAAAGACGATAAGTGTGAATATGATGTGCATCTCTGTGGACAGAAGGCCTTAGTTGTAACACACTCTGTTACCACAAAAGACGATAATGTGAATATGATGTGCATCTCTGTGGACAGAAGGCCTTACTTGTAGTTGTAACACACTCTGTTAATGTGGATAAGGATGTGGTGGCAGCAAAATCATGTTAAAAATTGGGATGTATCATGCTCATGTTTACAAAATGGATTTAGACATGAGTTTTATTCATAAGCAAAAATTTAGAATCAAGAAATTAACATCGATTTTGACAGATTAAACATTATTCAACAGGCATTAATTTGTAATTTGTATGGATTATGTATTTGGTGTACATTATGATGGTAAGTGTTGACTGGTTGATGGTAAGCGGTACTGACCAAGGAGAAAGCGGTAAAACTGCTTGAATCTAAAGTAAAGAATAATGAGTAAGCATTTATTTAAATACGAGTAACCGCCCTCGCTTTGCTTCGGTTTTCTTATTTTTTTACACCTTGGGTTACATTATTGGAATTTTATTAAGGATCCCTAATTTTTTTTTAAATATAATATAGCCTATGTTACTCGGGGATAGTGTAGCTTCCCAACAGTGAAAGAATTTTCCAGATCGGTTCAGTAGTTTCGGAGCCTATTCAATGCAAACAAAAAATCAAATCTTTCCTCTTTATATATTAGTATAGATTATACAAAAATGTGAAGTCTCACTCTGTTTCAGGCAATATTCTATGCACCAAATTGATCTTTGTAAAATATAAAATGTGATGGGTATTGTATACTTACAACAATATTGAAACATTCCTCCAGCATTTGCGAATAGACTTCTTTTGTGTCTTCTAAGCAATACGTGATGTTCATGTTTTTATGCTCACCCTCGATTAAGCAACAGCGACATACCGTTTTATTTATCTCCATCGTAACTATTTTACATTTATCTAAATATTCTAACATAAACTAACTTTAGTGGTTGTTTTTTACATATATAAAATAGGGATATAAAGTAACATTAAATTATTCCCAACAAAAACACAAAATATCGAAAATTGTTTGACAACTGACAATCAAGCAGAACAGGTTTACTTGACATTTGACCAACATTTGACAATTATAGCTACAGACTATAGATAGATCAAGGAACTTTATTTATTGATAGACACTGTACAGTGTACTGATAATTTTAAAACATCTTTGGATTTTTGGATTTTTTAATGATATATCGCCCGGAGTCCTACCGGCAGGACTTTGAGTACTTCCGGAAAAACGTAATCTTTTTCGGTTACAGTACTGTAATAATCGTACAATACAATGTTGAAATTTGCACCAAAAAATTGAATATTTCTGGCTCTTTCACATTGTAGAAGAAATGGCTGCTCAGCACTACTGAGCTTCACTTGGTACGCGATGGCGATGAAAACAGATTTCAGTACCAGGTGCGAACGCGCTGCCCATGCGCCATCACGGACCACATGAAGCTCAGTAGTGCTGAGCAGCCGTTTCTTCCTGGTGCAGTGTGAAAGAGCCAGAAATATTCTATTTTTTTGTGCTAATTTCAACTTTGTACGATAAATTATGTATTACAGTACTGTGACCGAAAAAGTTTGCGTCCTTCCGGAAGTAGGTACTCAAAGTCCTGCTGGCACTGGACTCCGGGCGATCTATCAATAAAGCTATACCTATGTATATGGCCCTTTGCAGTGCGACACGGATTATCCGCAAGCGGATGAACGGATGTCGTACGTCGCGGATGAAAATCGTTCAGTGTCACGCGAACCGCAATCGAAGTGGTACAGTGATGGATAAAAAAAAAGAACAGCTGTCATGGGACGGCTGACAGATGTGAAACATCGAAATGCGTCGCCACGATCGACAAGTCTAAATCAGGTTTACTCCTCGTGTAAAGATGTTTCACATCAAAAGAACAGCTGTCATGGGATGGCTGACAGATGTGAAACATCGAAATGCGTCGCCACGATCGCCAAGTCTAAAATCAGGTTTACCCCTCGCGTAAAGATGTATCACATCAAAAAAAGGCACTTGTGATTGCTGCGTATTTATGAAATTAAACAAAAAGAGAAGTCAACAAAACAACAAAAGAACAGCTGTCATGGGACGGCTGACAGATGTAAAACATCGAAATGCGTCGGGGTGAATTCGCGTTTTTGAATTATTTTGGTGTTTTTTTTTAAAAGTATGTGGAAATGCGTGCAAAACCATGAAAAAAATTAGCACATAAAATTTCCTTTCTAAGCCTACAAAAGTCCTCAAAATTCGTTATGCTAATCAAAAGTTATTGGGTCGTAAAAAAAATTATAAGAAATGGTAATGATATTGAGCAGCCTGGTAATGACTTTTATTTAACGGTAATGATTTTTTGTTAATGGGAATGACAAAATTTAATGTTATTCAAAAAAATTTTAAAGCCGTGTGTATTATAGTTATGTCTTTAAGTTGCATAATAATATGAAGATAAAAAATGTCAAGCTAAAACCACTAATTAGAGTATTATTGGTAACGAGATTGGCAGTAATAAATTACGCAATTCTAAATATGAATTATTAGTTCATGGAAATAAAATTACCTCTGGTAAAGGGGGGGCATATGAATTTGAAATTTTGTGGGGAATGTCTGTTAAAATTATAATTAATATAAAAGATGTGATAGTCCCTTATTTAGCTAGGTTAGTAAATAAATGTGTAAATCTAGATACTTTCCCAGATCTAACGAAGTACAGAAAGATCATACTGATTTTTAAATCTGGGGACAAAACAGGCCTTAATAATTACAGACCTATTTCTATTTTACCTACGGTCTTCGAAAATAATTAAGTTAAATTAAACGCTGAAGCACTTCACCGCTTGTAATTTACTCCACCCTGAGCAATAACGGTTTTACCGAAAGCCGTAATACAACAAATGCAGGTGCTAGGCTTCTCAAACTTATCTTTGAGACCTGGGAGAATTCACAAAATCCCATAAAGGGTATTCTGTGACCTGTCTAAGACGTTTGATTGTGTTGAACACTAAACATTACTACTTAAGCTACTACTACAGCATCAATTACAATTCACTTAACTTGATTGTGTCGTACTTGACGAGTAGAATCCAATGTGTTAGTATAAATGATAACAAGTGATCGAGATCTCAATCTGTGATGGGTGTACCACAGGGGTCGTTTCTGGGCCCCTTCCTTTTTCTAGTATACTTAAATGATCTGCCGTATTAAATTAAGAAATATGCAGACATTATCATAGTTGCTGATGTCACTTCTCTTATATTTAAGACGAATAGAAATAAAATAAATGACGATGTAAAAGTTCTCAGGTTTGTTTGTCACACCGGTTTACTACAAATAATTTACTGATAAATGCTAAAAAACTAAGTATATAAAATGTTTGCTACCAAATGGAATAATACGAGACAGTCCTCTTTAACACGTACAGCAGTACCAAGCGCGTCACTTCACTCTGCGACCAGTAAAAAAAGTCCGGTTTATGTTTGTGAAATTATAACAATGGAAAAATCTACGGTTTTCTTGAGTGTCACCTTAGATTCTAACCCTTAATAAGGCGCGAGCCTGTGTAATAGTAAACTTTAAATTAGAAGCGTGTTTAGGGTAATTTAATGCTGGAGAATCCAAAAAATACATTTAAAAGTAGTGGGAGAGGGGGGAAATACCTTTTTTTGCAGTGGGAAAATGATTCCCTTTGCCCGATTATGCTTGTCATAAGTGTAAGAAAGTGGGAATATAATTCCCTTTGCCTGTTAAGGTTATTTGTTTTTATAATAGTTTTTATTACTATTCAAATATAGCGCTGGCTGCTGACTTTGCTTCCGATATTTATTATTGCAAAAAAAAATTAAAGGTATTCCTACTACTCGTACATAATATTATAAATGCAAAGGGTTGGCTATTGAAATGTGCCGCCCTGATAGATTAAAGATGAGTTTACACGGGCCGGGCGTCTTAAAGGGTATTTGATGTCTCCGAAACAATTTTTTTGTCGGACGCGCGGTTTTTTAACTAAAAATACGAATATACGTATATTTTTAGGTTAGAAACGTAAATTTTCGATAAAAAAACTTGCGTGAAGCGAAATGTTTGACACAACCGTGCAGGGTGGCCAATTTGTTGGGAATTTCCCAACCTGCGGGTAGATTTGAAATTGAATAGGGCTTAAATTGAATGGGAATGAAATTTGATATAGAGATGAGATAAATTAAACACGAAAAGACTGTAATCACTGAATTAAACGAAATAAAGGAAATTAAATAAAATTCATGAATAAAGTACAAATAAAATTATTCCTGAGGAGAAGCCTCATGAAAAGACTTAAAACATTTTTTTGCACATAGTGCAACTTGGCAAAATGTACATAATATTTTTGTTCTCTTTTCTTCCTTCTTGGTGCTGCAAAAACGACATCGTTTGTAGGTATTTCCTTCTTCAGGGAGGTGAATCCCAACGTTGAGGAGGCGAATTTCATCTGGTACGCCGAAGTTAGAGCCCTTCTTGTTTTTGAAAACAACCTGCCGATTTTTTTTACTTGTAAAGTTTGAAACCAACCCTCGAGCTAATCGCAATCTAAACTCTCTATGAGAATGCGTATTCACAACGTGTGTAGTGCTGTAAGTGATGTAGCTGTTGATTATTGAAGCATCAAACATAAAAAAGAACAATCGCATCCAGAACTTTCTACATTTGCGGTTGATCGGATACGATGATCGGAAATGATCAAAACGATCAACTCCGCCCATAGTGAGCGTGTAACAAGCGATAGCTTTGGGGCAAAGGATTTCCTTCTTTGTTCCATCTTTCTGAGTTCGTTTTACTAATACTGTGTCAGTTGGATGGTGGGCAGTTGTAAGAACGTTAACATCTCTAGTATCAAGCCATTTAATGGCTGTAATAGGTTTAGCAGTTACAGCTGCAAACTGATTTTTTTGTAGCCTAAGATGTTTTGGCTGTGATTTTTTCATTATATTTGGAAGATCTTTCCGATTCGCTCGTACAGTGCCAACAGCAAAAATTTTCTTTTTGTACAAGTCTTCCATAAGGTTGCAGCCAGTAAAAAAATTGTCAAATGCTAGCAGTGTGTTTTCAGGAAGGTCAGTAGCAAGTTTCATTACCACATTGTATCCAAGTCCTTCGTCTTCCATGTTGTCTCCCTTCCCAGTATATACTTGGAATGTGTATAAATAGCCAGTTTTGGCGTCACAACGTGCCCATACTTTAAATCCACGTTTGATTGGTTTTTTCGGCATATATTGTTTTAGACTGGATCGCCCTTTAAATTTGACCATGCATTCGTCGATTGACTGATGACTCGAATTTGCTGTTTCTTCCTGATACACTTTATTTAGTTCTGTTATCATAGGTCTTAATTTAAACAATTTGTCATAATCTGGTGAGCTTCTATCTGGTTCATTTTCATTGTTATTAATATGTAGGTTCTCCGTAATTTTTTTAAATCTTTTAATGGGCATAATTTTTGATATTTCTGGATTGTTGTAAAAAGGGTCATTTGACCAGTACAAGTCCATATCAGGCAAAGGGTTGAGACCCATCATAATCAATATTCCAAAGTATGCTTTCAATTCCTCTGCTGATATAGGTGTAAAATTGTTACTCTTTTTCTGTGCTGCGTATATATTACTTTGTTCTACTATAACTTGTACTAGATACTCCGGGAAAAACTTTTCAAAAACATAAATTGGCTGAGTTTTGTGATTATATGTTGATTGTGGACGAATGGGATTAATAAACTCTGGAACACTATGTATTTCCTTTTCAATTTTCCACTCTCGTGGTTGTCTTGTTCTGGATACATTGACAATTCTTTGACATTGCAATGTTTGATTTTCAGTTTCATAATAATTTATGTTTAACGGTCCAGCATTTGTGTCATCTGCCTGAATTGGATGATTGTCTTCATAAATCTCCTCAAAACATTGCTGTATTTCAATTTCTCTTTCAGTAAGATCCTGTCCCCTTTCTTCTTGCATATGTTCATCTGTTGCTTTTGTTAGTTGATCACCAGATAATTGTCCTGCTGTGTCACCCACACTACTGTCAGGACAATTTTCTTCTAAAATATCTTTTAGACAACTAACTGAATATAGTTCTCGGTCTACAATATCTATATTTTCTTCCGATATTTCTCGAACACCGAAAAGCTCTTCAAGACGCCTTTCAATAATAATATCTTCAGGCAAATTGCAGTAATCTGCCGGGCTGGTCACAGGTGCTGTCTGATAATAAACATCATCGTCGGAATCAAGATCGGATAAATCGGAAAGGTTGTTGACGATTTCTACCACCTCCCGATCACTAAGAATTTTATTTTTTTTCTTATTCATTGCTGACGAACACTACAAACAAAAGAAAACCTGTAAGTGACATGGGTTCTGAAGAGGAATGGACACAAAGAGTATCAAGAAAAGGACAGAAAAAGAAGTTAAATTTATTTCTATATATATATGCCGTATGCGTAATCCATCAATCGGGCAATGGGAATTATTTTCCCACTTATTTATTTGAACATTTCGCAGAGAAATATCACTCTAAGACAAATAAAAACAATATACAGTAACACTAAACAGTTGTTTTATATGATACAGAAAGCATATTCTACTTACAGGAATTTTTGTAAAAGAAAAATTGTTTTTTTCTTTCTAACGTCCGATAATTTCAACTTTTCACTCACAATAAACCTCGTTACTTCACTTTGAAATTGACATATCAGTGCAAGGTGACATTATAGGTGTGTGTTGCCAGTTTTAAGAAATTTAAAATTTACCATAAAAGCGTACCTTATGATTTCATTCAGTCTGTGGTCCAGCTGTTACGTAAAAATAAATGTTTTTGAACGCATTACTAAGTGGGAAATTATTTTCCTTTGCCTTATTAAGGGCTAAACTACAATGGGGCAATCATAATTATATCGGCTTAGTCAGTTTATGCCATTTGTTTATTTTGCACACTTTCATAGCCTCATGTCCTATGGTATATTGATATTATTGATGTGGGGTGCAGAGGCTGACATTGATGCGATATTTGTTTTGCAGAAAAGGGCAATTAGGACCATCTATAAATTAAAATTACGCCACTACCTGCGGGAGAGATTTAAAGAAATAAGCATATAAACAGTAACATCTCAATTTATTTACAATTATATTTTATTCACATAGAAACAACGGCGGTTGGTTCAAGCAAAATAGTGATACGCAAAATCATCAAATTTGAAACAGACATACAGGATTCTTTTCAACTACGTAGAGTACAACGTTCTTTTGAGGGGCTCTATGTACGTTTTTACATTAAATTACCTAAGTACATGATTTGCTTATTCAAATGTATAAGAGATCTCTGAAATCCCAGCCAGTAGGCAAAGGATATTATAGTATAAATGAATATATTATTGACAAAGATGCATATAAATTAGTAATGCATCCAGTTCCGCGTCAGTTAGAACATCTTGTGTAATAATTTCATTATTTAAAAAGATGTGCTGTGGAGTTTCTTTACGGATTTTCTTCTCCATGACAAAGCACCGTTCCGAAATGCTGTTAGATTTAAAAAATGACGTTCATAAGTGTATCAGTGATATCGACATGAATAAAAGATTATTTCATCTTATTTCATTACATTTTTTGGAACGAAGTTCCTTAACGCGCGTTGCGAAAGGGGGCTAGGCGGAAAATTTGGTAACGATAAGTTGTAACGACACTTTTTGCCATCATTAGTCGTTACAACTCGTGCGGCGTCGTTACATGTCGTGCGGCGTGCGCATGTTTCTCTGTCTGTCTCTCTCTCTCTCTCTCTCTTATAGAAAGCAAGCCAGATATTTTCGTTTCTTGCAGTAAGTACTAGGGTAGCAAAAACATGCAGCAAATGTGCCAAAACAAATCTGAAAAAAACACAAACAAAACAAAACAAATAGCTTGCTACTAACGAGGACACTTTAATTTATTTTTCTTTTCAGATATTTTTTTTCAGAAACTTTTCTTTATTTTCTTTTCTTCTTATCTCTTTCTTTGTTCTCCTCTTCGTACAATGCACAATCTCCTCTGATTTCGGTTTATCTCCTCCGTCTAGCAATTTTTTGTTTCTCTTATCGGTTTTTGCCTTTATTTGCATTAAATTTTCGTTTATAATTTATTTTACTAAAAAGATATTGCAAAATTAAAAAGTTTTGTAGATTCTTTACCAACAACTTGTAGCTCAAATTTAATTTACAACACACATATCAAGAATTTATCGTTGAAAAAGAAATTGCTAGGTGTTATAATGAAAGCCAAAACCAATGGAAATATTGGTTTTATTCAACTTAAAAATCATACATATTTGACAAAGAATAAAATAAGTAACGAATGACATATATGTTTCTTTCTTTTAGCTACTGTAGACATTTAGTAAAATGAGGTATATATACTACAATCACCCATCCTAGAAGCTCCAACATAGTCCCGTAAATATGCTGGAGCCCGTCTGTCACGAGTTGACTTTCGTAATACATTTTCACTTTGTACTGGCAACTCGGGCTCATCTTGTTCTTCAACAGAAGAATGGTAATCTCCATCATCAGCATCATCATTATTGTTTGGCTCAACCTCAGGCAGCGGCGCTAATTGCCGATTTGAAATTGTACATTCTCGTCCATCAGATAGACGAACGTGTGAATACGAAGGATTTGCTTGTAGGACTTGTGCTTCTTCCACAATTGGATCGCATTTGCAAGTTCTGACATTTTTTTTTATTAATACTGGCCCTGAGTTCATAAGCCACGTAGGCAAAGATTTACCATTGGGTGAACGACGAGGATATCGGAATAATCGTTCATGTGGGGTCGTATTTGTACTGGTGCATAGGAGTGAGCGTATCGAATGTAAGGCGATTGGTAATATTTGCTCCCAATTAGATACATCCACATTCTTTGAACGAAGGCCCAGCTGTATTGCTCGCCATAAGGTCCCGTTAAGTCGTTCAACTTGACCATTTCCCTGGGGGTTATAAGGAGTTGTTCTACTTGCGGCGATTCCAAGCGAAGTAAGAAATTGTTTTAATTCTTCCGATAAAAATGAGGATCCTCTATCTGAATGCACATAGAGCGGAAATCCAAATGTATGAAAAAGATCCTTTAGGCATTTTATTACAGTGGCTGCTGACAAATCACTACACGGATACGCAAAAGGAAATCTCGAGTATTCGTCTATGATTGTGAGTATATATCGATTACGAGTATTTGATGGTATTGGGCCTTTAAAGTCGATATTTATTCTCTCAAAAGGTGCAATTGCCTTTATGAGCCGACTATGAGACTTTAAAAATCTCGGTTTTAGTTCCGCGCATGTTCTACATGAAGACGTCATTGCTTTTACTTCTTCTATAGAATATGGAAGGTTCTTTGACCGTATCCAGTGAATCATTCTAGTGATACCTGGATGGCATAGTTGATCGTGCAAATCATAAAGTTTATTTGAGCCCATACTGGCACAAACTCTTGACAAGGCATCTGCTACTGTATTTTCTCGACCAGGTCGATAAATGATGTCGAATTTGTAGCAAGATAATTCTAATCGCCATCGTAAAATTTTTTCATTTTTTATCTTGCTTGAATGTTTCTGATTAAACATAAAGGCTACAGATTGTTGATCAGTAATCAAAATAAAATGTCTACCAAGAAGATAATGTCTCCATTTACGAAGGGCTTCCACAATAGCGCTAGCTTCTTTTTCGATTGAAGAATGACCTCTTTCTGTATTAGATAGAGTTCGTGAGAAAAATGCAACTGGTCGTTCATTTTGAGAAAGAGTTGCAGCTATTGAATGTTCTGATGCATCCGTTTCTACTGTAAACATTTCATTATTGTCAATAGCTGTTAAAGATGCCTTAGCAATTTCGGACTTTAAAGTTTCAAAACTATGTACTGCATCTTGATTGAGAGGAAATTGCGTATCGTTTAAGAATTTTATGTGATAAGAAAAATTATGGATCCATTTTGAATAATGCGCAAACATACCTAATGTGCGTCTAAGTGAAGATACATCTGTTGGTATCGGAAGATCCAATAGGGGTTTTAGGCGATCCTTATCAGGTTTAATAATATTATTTTGAATAGTATAGCCCAAAACATTTATACAGTTGGAACTAAACTTACACTTGTCTTTGTTTAACGTTAGTTTATATTTTTGCACTGCATTCATAAAATTCTTTAAATTAGTATCGTGATCTTCCTTGTTTTTCCCACAGACGGTAATGTCATCGAGATAACTAAAAGTACCTTTCAGATTTTCTGTTTGTATTATAAATTGTAATGTTCTCTGAAAAGCAGCTACTCCATTTGTGACACCAAATGGAATGCGAGTAAATTGGTAGAGAGCACCACATGCTTCAAAAGCTGTATATTTTCGATCCGTCTTTAGTATTGGCACCTGATGATATGCGCTTTTTAAATCAATCTGACTAAAATAATTATACTTCGCAATATTATTTACCATAGTTTCAATATTAGGCAACGGGTAGGCATCTAGTTCCGTAAATCTATTAATTGTTTGGGAATAATCAATAACGAGACGTTTTCGGTGTGTTGAGCTCTTAGTAATCAGCACTTGCGCTCGCCATGGTGAATTGCTTGGCTCTATCACACCATCTTTTAGTAAGGAAGATATTTCATCTCTGATAAATAATTCATCTTCATCAGTGTATCGCCTAGATTTTATAGAAATTGGCTTCATATTTGGACTAAGATTTGTGAATAATGATGCTGGAGGGACTGAAGCCTCCATTACACAAATTTTTAAGGTCTCTCTTGAACCGCCAAAGTTGAATTCGAGTGTTTTATGATTTTGTAATAGATCATGTCCAATTATAATATCAGCACACAAATTTTCCACGACTAAAAGTGGCTGGCGATGATAAACATGTTTGTATATATTCATTGTAGCATAACAAATACCATCAACGAAAGAAGTGTGACTGAGAGAAGCTAAAGATATAGTTTGTCTATAAGGTCTTGTTTTAATATTTAGCTCTTGTGCGAGTTTTTTATTAATAAAACTGACAGAACTTCCAGTGTCAATTAATGCATCAGCTTGATATTCATTGATGAGGACAGGAACTGTAGCTTTATTTAATGTAGATGGAAATGCAGCAGATATACAGTTGGATTCAATATCTCTTGTATCAGTTTCAACGGCGTTTGCCGTAACCTTTCCAGATCTACAGACAGTGGCGTAATGACCTTTTTTTGAACATAGGTGACAAGTTGCATGGAATGCAGGACACTTAATGCGTTGGTGTAAAGTTTTACTACCACAGAAATAACATCGTTTATGCTGATTGTTAGAAGTGCTAGCGGCTACGCTTTCAGTTCTATTACTTAATTGAACTTTATCAGTTTCAGTTACTGCATGCGCTTGCATATAATTTCCATTATTGTTATTTATATGTATATATCCTGCAGAATTATTCTCAGCTGTCTCGAGAGTTATGGCCTGATTGCGTGCTTCATCTAACGTTAGAGTAGTATTTTCCAAAAGTCTTTGACGTACCTTTTGATTTAAAATTCCGGATATAAATGCATCACGTATATATTCATTACGATGCTTTTCAGCTGTCACATCTGTAAAATTGCAATCATAAGCTAACTGTTTTAAAGCTAAGAGGTAATCGGCAATTGATTCTCCTGGTTTCTGTTTCCTCGTAGCTAGGACATGTCGTGAATATATTTCATTTTTAGGTTTGATATAAATGCTGTCTAGTAATTTCATGGCATTTTCAAAACTTGGACAATCTCGAATAAAGGTATAAACTTTTGGTGATAAATGGTTAATCAAAATTTTCAGTTTAGTATCATCGGATAGTTTTTCAGATACTTGTTCTGATAAAAAATTTGTAAAAGTATACCGCCAATGACTCCATCTTGTATCCGAAGACGTTACATCGGGTTCGGCATCGAAGCGCTCTGGCTTTAAGCATTGAAATAATTGAGACATTGATATTACGGAATATTCTTTCTTCGACATATTTTGCTTGGATTCATTAATTCATTAAGTTGAATAAATTGTTATAATGAAAGCCAAAACCAATGGAAATATTGGTTTTATTCAACTTAAAAATCATACATATTTGACAAAGAATAAAATAAGTAACGAATGACATATCGTCCGTGAACTTCTGACACCTCCTAACTAACATTTTTAGCAAAATTTTATTTTTACGCCATCTCTTGACAACGTGTAGAACCAATCGAATGTATTAACCTCCTAAATTAAATAATCACTAGTATGGATGATATTCTTTCGGGGAAATATCTCTTTAATTTAGTCGCCCTATATTTGGCGGCAATTTCTCCGAACTGACAGTTTTTTCGAAGTCTGCGGTACGAAGTCGCACTTGTAAAGCGTTTGGTGACAAAAAAGTAAGTTTTTTCCAGTTTTTAGAGTTTTTTACACTCAAATTGGTCAATAAGACTAATGATGGTATTACCTTAAATGGTTTTATTAGTGTTGTTTCCTAGAATGCTAAAAATAAATGTAACTGAGACACATTTAAGTTTATTTAACACATAGGAGTAATTTCTTTGAACAATTTTTACGTAAATATTGTATCGTTTGTTTTAGGATTCTAATCAGATAGAATAAATTTGTATTGGAGTCAACTTATTTTAGCTTAAATTATTTATATAATTGTAATCGATATCTCTTCGGTAGGTAGCTTTATAATTATATCGTTTGATTTTTCATAATTTTTTGATTTTTTTTTTCAGCTTCAGCAACATTGCTTCAGCAATAATGGCGTCTAGAAACAGGGCTCATGCACTAGTCAAAATAATTTGTAGCTCAAGTGAAGCACAGAATATTGCACCCGCAACTTCAACTTCTGTTTCGGAACATATTAGTCTGACCACCTTTTCAGAACTACATTCGAATGAAAGGCACGAAACTCCGGCAGAAGAAAGTTTGATCTTGGGGTCATTTAATACTGATGACAACCCAGATCTGGTTCAGTTAGAAGACTTGATAGCGATAGATTCACTACCTTTTTTAATACCGCCATCACCACCTAGACCAGATTCTACTACTACATTTTGTGATGACTTTTCGCCAGATGACGACAGCGATTACGAACCACCCAACCATGATACAATAAGCTCTGATTCCGAAAGTATCCAACCAAATATTAAAATAACAGAAAGTATTGAAGAGGTAGTTTACTATGGAGATATGACAGAAGGCCGACGTCGATTAAAAGAAGCTCAACCAGAAAGATGGAAAAAAAATGTTACCAAGCGATTGCGAATGGAGGGTAAAGAGTATGTAGGGTATAAACGACCAAGGGATGAAAAAGTGCAGCCCCAATTGCGAAACTCAAGAGTTCTAGGATTTAGGTGTAATTCGAATTTCTGCAGGAAGAGTAAGATCAGATGATGTGATGAAGTAGGAGATGACGACAGGGATAAGATATTCAATCAGTTCTGGAATGACATGGATTGGCATCAACGAAAAGTGTACGTTGCTAATAACGTAACTTTTCAGGGAAAAGGCAGATTAACAGTATCTGAAACTTCGAGAAGATCAGGTACTTTAATTTATTTTCTTCCTGTTAGTAATCCCAACGATGGCACCACAATTAAGAAGCGAGTATGTCGTGAAATGTTTCTTCAGACTCTATGTCTTGGATCATTTTCAGTACAGAGTTGGGCCAAAAAAGGGCAATGTGGCATGCATCCATCTGAAGAAAATATGAATCGTAACCGCCGTCCCAGAGCATTACCTTGTCAGGGATGTGCGGATGCCCTTAATAGCTTTTTGGATGGGTTGCCTAAAATGCCGTCGCATTACAATCGCCTTAATACCAACAAAGTCTACCTAGAGCCCATTTATCGCAATATCAATCACTTATACAGTACGTATAAACAATATTGTTCAGAAAAGGAGGCTGATCCCTATGCTAGAAATAAATTTACACAAACACTAAAATCTAAAAATATAGCTATCCATACAATAAAAAAGGACATGTGTGATACCTGTGTGGGTCATCAGACTGGTAATGTGTCTGAGGATGACTACCAAATACATCTACGCAAGAAAAATCGAGCTCGTGAAGAAAAAAATAAAGACAAAAGTGAAGCTATTAATGGAAAATGTATTGTTTTGACGATGGATTTACAGTCTGTTAAGGTGTGTCCATTTATAACTGCAAGCGCTGTTTATTACAAGACAAAATTGTGTGTGCACAATTTTTCCATTTACGATTTGGCCTCACATGAGTGTACTTGTTACTGGTTTACAGAAACAGAAGGTGATTTATCAGCATCTACATACGCAACATTTATTATAGATTATTTGACTCGCCATTGCCTACCCAAACGACTACCAATTATAATATACTCAGATGGTTGTACCAGCCAAAACAGAAATAATATTTTATCCAATGCCCTATTGAACTTTTCTATGCAGTATGAAGTATTCATAGTTCAAAAGTATCTTGAGGTCGGTCACACTCAGATGGAAAGAGACTGTGTGCACAGTGCCATAGAGAGAAAATTGAAAAATAGATTAATACACCTTCCAAGCGACTTTATATCGGTTACTAAAGAAGCCCGCAGAAACCCCTATGAAGCCTTTATGGTTGACTACACATTTTTTAAAAACTTTTCGTCTCCTGAAACATTGCGCTATACCTCAATACGGCCAGGTCGCAAGGCTGGAGATCCGAAAGTTACCGACATAAGAGCCATTATGTACGACAAAGACGGTATCATTAAATACAAACTAGAATTTGATTCCGATTGGGATACTCTCCCTCAACGTGTTAACAAAATTTCAATCGTAAGAGAATATCCTCCCTTGCATAGAAATAGAATACCAATCACAAACCAGAAGTACAAACACTTACAGGAACTGAAGTCAGTAATTCCACTGGACTGTCATTCCTTTTACGACTCATTACCTCATTACTAGTAATGGCAATTAATGCGATTTCGCATTAATTTTATAAATATCTAATAATATAATTGCTAATTCTATGCTATTTCCTAATATTACGATAATATATATAAGGAAAATAAAGAACTAATTTTGTTTTTAATATTTTACTGGCCTTTTTTAAATAATCCTATCTTCAGATACTTACACTTCGTGTATAGTTTTGGGGGTGATTCCTCCTAAGTAACTAATTCAAATATCTCCTATCTACATTTTGTTTAGAATTCGAAAACTAAAAGCTCTTAACTTCTATAAAATAAAGTAAAGCTCAAAATACTAGCTATATTACAACATTAATAGTAGAAGGACTTAAAAACAAACCAAGTGATTTTTTATTTTTTCAATGCATTTCACCGAAACTAAATAAATCAGTTTATTGTTCCTCCTGTAAAATTTGTATATAGTCAGATAGAAGATCTCAGAAGTTCACGGACGATATATGTTTCTTTCTTTTAGCTACTGTAGACATTTAGTAAAATGAGGTATATATACTACACTAGGTCTCATTACTCAATCAAAATTGATTTCAAAATCTCCAATCGTCATTACCATTCACACAAAATCATTCTCATTTACAAAAAAACAAGTGGGAATGATGCATATGGTAATGATATTTTTTTCTTTTTTGCTTAAAATTCATTTTGTTAATCATTAATTTATGAACTCTTTGTGCCAGTGAAAATCATGTTCCTATTACACATACGTGTGGAGTATTAAAATTAATGTATAATTTATATTTACCTTGTAAGTCCAGTAAATGGCGATGATTCAAAATCGGGACAAAGTACTGAACGTTGTTGATTTTCATGAATAAAAGTTGTTTCTCCATGCAGCAGTAAAAAGTTGGCCTGTTCCACTTTTTACAATGGACCAGACGAGGAGAAACGAGGGGTACTTTATAGCGTAGCCCAAAAAACATTTGAGAAATATAACGTTTGACGGTACTGACATGGAGTTGACGAATTTTCGTGACTAAATTTTAATTGATGTTTTTTACTAGTTCTGCACTGCTGATTCCATAATATTATATGTTATAATGTACCTCATTAAATATTGTCTCAAAATATAAAATTAAACACGCAATGTGTAAGGCAGGCTTTTCAAAAAATATTTTGGAATATCAATATCAGCAATTTCCCTACAAATGGTAATGATGTTTTGGGTGTATTATTCAATTTTTTTATATAAATTACTTCAAATAATGTAATGAAATATGTGGGCGCTTATGTAAAAATATGTATAAAAGCAGTTTCTAAAATAAAAAATTATAAAAGTAGTAAATTAATTTTTTTATCAATCGGAACATCTTTTTTGTGACTTTGGCGAATTCACCCGTCGCCACGATCACCAAGTCTAAAATCCGGTTTACCCCTCACGTAAAGATGTTTCACATCAAATGGATTCGTAAGAGAACATTCCAATTTATGAGAAAAGGCTACTTAATGGAGAATTTGTATCCGTCCGCGATATCATTTTATTTAACAAGCAACAGTAGCAACACTTTATGTCATTCATTTATGTACTCTATGGCAACACTGTTATTCAAAACAAAATGGCGTTGCTTCGGAGTCGATTACAGTTTTCGTAAATCGTATTTTTGATAGTTTTTAAATGATTTTAAAATAAAATGGACGATTATTGTATTTAAAATGGATTTCGATCATATTGTGGTGAAAGAGAGCCCGGGGCTCTGCCGGTGCTGCCTCTCTGAAGGCTGTTATAAGGACTTGGGAACGGAGTATCCATGGATGGGTGATACAGAAGTTTATGCTGATATGTTATTAGAATGCTTTGATATTGGTGTAAGTACCCCATTTGTAACTAGAATTTAGAAACTGTAATGAGTATACGTTCCTAAAGTATTTGAAGATTTATAGCTACTAATAATAAGTAATGATGCACTCGCTGCAGTTTGTGAATTCTATTCTGCTGGTTGAAAAAAAATACCTGTATAAAAAGCGGTCCGTGGTCAATATATCTCGTTTTGGTTGTTTAAGTAATAAAACATTGTTTTTGCAAGTTAAAGAACAATGTCTAACTGATATACATCGTTTTATTTCATTTTCAACTTAAGCGTCTTAAAATAAAAAATATTCTAAAAAATGCAGCATTAATTTCTGAGCTTAGATTTATAAGAATTTTCAGCAGGCACTCCAGAACCAAAGTATTTTGATATTGAATGTTTTATAACTATAGAGGTATTATTATATGTAGAGTAGATAGTACACAACACAACAACAATGCCGGATGAGTATGGGATGTCACAATCACTAACGGCCGGTCTCAATATTATACTATCAGTTGAGCTCTGGTACATAACAGAGATAAAAAGTAAAGATTGATCTCCCGGCAACTGCCGTCTCTCAAATCAAAAGTAAGCAAACAAAAGTAAGATCATCGGTAGATAATATTTCAGTGACATTTCTGCCTCTGGTTTTTACGTCCCTCTCAAAATTTAGTTTTCGCATAACAATATATTTTTTTATACTTTTATACTTTTTATACTTTTTATTATAAAAAGGAACTCAGTGTTTTTGATTATAAACTTATTTCATTTTAATATTAAAATGATAATTTGTTCCAAATGTATTGTGAATTTCGCGGATGAAGTTAATAAAATAATGATAAATGTAACCTGGAACAATGCTTCAGTAATAACAAAACGCAGCATTTGACGTTTAGTACTGACAGGTTTCCTAGACAACAATGACCTGTTATTGTCATTTGACATTCGTTTATGTCGTTTGGTTACCCAAAATATAAACAACGTGTATGTTCTCATAATTTTAGCAATATTAATTAGTTTTATAAATAAATGAAACACAGTTCAACAATTAGCGTGAGTAGGTATAGACTTTATTTGTTAATAAAATAAAATACAATATATTATTATTATGTTTAGTAAACAAAAATTTGTAGTAATTGTAAATTGTTGTAATTGTAGCCGTGATAGCCTAGCGGTTAGAAAGTTGGTCTCCCGAACGAAGCGTTTATTCCCACTTGTCCGGGGCCCGAGTTCAAATCCTGGCACGCACCTATAATTTTCAAATATTATGTGCGTATTAGAAGTTAATTATCACTAGCTTCGGTGAAGGAAAACAACAAACATCGTAAGGAAACCAGCACACCGGAGAGTTCTCCATAAAGTTCTTAAAGGTGGTTGAAGTCTACCAATCTGCACTTGGCCAGCGTGGTAGAATATGGCTTAACACCCCTCACATTGTGAGAAGAGACCCGGAACCCAGCAATGGGACAGTTATGGGTTGTTGCTTTTTTTTTTATTTTAAACAAAAAAATTGTTGCCAAATTGTACTAAAGGAAGTTTCTTTGCAGATGAAGTCCAGACCTTTCACAAAAGATGAAGTACATAAGGCCAATAGCTATTGATGTAGCAGGGATACACCATTATTTCTGAAAAGGCGAAATGTTTTTGTTATAATTTCAAAATATATCTAACTTAAAAAGCTTAGTGTTCTTGTTTTATTAAAATACCTACCTACTTACCTAAAACTTTAAAGATAGGAATTGTCCTCAATTCTCATTCACTGCCGTTTTTAACCGACTTCAAAAAAAGGAGGAGGTTCTCAATTCGACTGTATTTTTTTTATGTTTGTTACCTCAGAACTTTCGACTGGGTGAACCGATTTTGATGATTGTTTTTTTTAAACGAAAGCTGGTGCTTGTCATGTGGTCCCACTTAAATTTGAATGAGATCTGATAAGTAGTTTTTGAGTAATTTTGAAGTCGGTTATTTTTTGTTAGTAAAATTTAGATTATGTTTAATCTGAATATAGGTATATAAACAAAATTGGATTCACACAATTCAATCATATATTTTATACGAGGATAATTTCGACGATCTTGGTACCGTATTAAAAAAGGCGGAATCAAATACACAGGCTTCATAAAATTCATTATCACTCATCACTGATTAATAAATTCATGATTTTTTCATATATTTTCTTTACAATACGAGAAATCTACCAATTATCCGTCGAAATCGAGCGACATGAAAAACTCCGATAATTGGTAACTTCTATTACCAACAGTTAGCTGTCAAAGCGTTATTGAGACGCAAGTATTTATTTTTGTATGGACCAACATACCTTCGGTATGACTTGGCCCTCCGAACGGTAGATCAATGTCATCGGTAGATATTTTCTATCCACCGAAGGTTATTGAGACGCAAAAATTGACAAATATGACAGATAACATACTAATGGTAGCTTTATCTACAGTTTTTTAAATGTTAGTACATTATTGAGACCGGCCGTAAACGACAACATCAATTTTAAAAACGATTTAAAAGTTACCATATTTCTACTACTGAAAGATTAAATTACTTATAAGAATTTCATTAACATGGAGAAAAGAAATATTTTTAAATATAAAATTAAAGTTCAAGCAGAATGTTACTTATTTATTAAAGATTGCCCAAACTACTCACTTTCTACAAAATTAAATAATTATAATCAGAAAATATTTACAACTAATATATTACGGATTCGATTTAGAATCCGGTAGCAGGAGTTCGTACATGAGATGTTGAAGCATAAAGAGGATCATCAGCCGATTACAACAATACCACTCGCAACCATTTAAAGACTCTTTAAAAATATAATCCATATCTAATATTCTTTAACAGATATCCCAACACAATGATGGCCCAAATGGACCAAAAAGGCTTATATGTGAAGTTTGCATCACAAGGCTACGAGATGCTTGCAACTTTAAGAAGCAAGTGTTGGAGTCAGAGAAGAAGTTTGTGGATATGATGGGAAGAGGGGAATTCAGACCTAAAGGTGGGTGATACTAGACTTCACTAATAAGATTATTGATTAGTGGTGTCAGGCCACACTAAATATAACATTATTGATTAGAACTAGACATATGTACTAGAACTAGAAAATGCTTAATCAAAAGTTATACAAAACAGGTCATAATATAGTAGTTAAATTCAGTATTTCTTTTCATTTTTCTCGGTTCTGATTTATTTAACAGAGCACCAATCTATCCAGCATATATTCTAACGATTTACTCACATGCAAAGAAATGTGGGTAAACAGAGTTACAGAAGAACAAAAAAGATTTAAAGTTCTACAGTGATTAAATTTGCTATCTGACATCTTAATCAGAACCTTCAATTTAATACATGAGGCATGTATTGAAGGCGTGTAACATGGTTTCTAAAGCATGCAATCACATAGAATTTCTTAACTACTTGTTTTATGTTCTCTCTGCAGTCTTTCTTTTCTTTTCTTCTTTTTTTCTTAGCTGGAAATACACCAGTGATGCCTTTGGTGTTGTACCTTACCACCATCAGGTGATTTGTCCGCTTGTTTGGTATCTCCATAAAAAAAGTCATATTTATCTTGATTGTCAGGGGCGTAGCTACCGCCATATCAGCCGTATCAATTATAAGGGGCCCCCAGCATATAGGGGCCCCCACTAACACTCCCAAAAAAAAAGCTTGCCAGTGGCCTACGACCGCTACAGTTGGCACTCGTTTTATATTTTACAGCTGATGTTGAGGGGGCCCCCCAACAAATATTGATATGGGGCATCCTTAGGGCTAGCTACGCCACTGTTGATTGCTTAATATAAACACCATCTAATCCATGCTTGAATGTGTCTTTTATAATTTTGTGTTCTGTAATCACAATTAAATTGTTTTCAAAAATATGTTTTGTCTGCAGCATCAGCCATAATGTACCAGAGTCCAATGAAATGCGAAGTCAGCATGGAAGCCCTGCCAACTGATGCAGAAGAGGTTGAATACCTGGATGAGGAAGATCATTTTGATGATGGTATGTAAATAATTAAAGACCTTTTATACATGTTTGATATCTTCATAAATTAACTGCTGCACTCAGTCACTTAATATTTACTTAAATCGTTCCTTAGTTCAGAATCACAGTTTGGAGTTTAAGCTTTGTTCTCTCCAATGGAATATAATATACCAACATATCAACCACTTATAATTTAAACCATTGTGCGTTGTCGCAATAATTATAAACTTCCGGTGCTACGGTGCAACCCAAAAATCTGCGACATCGCACAACGCGTCGTAGAAATTTCCCCATGACTCCGTCCCGTCACGCCTCACATTACGGTGCTCTCGCTCTATGTAACAGTATTTAGGCTCCCAGCACAACTATAATGTTTTGCGATAAATTGTAGTATAGTCACAACCCATAATTGTCCCACTGCTGGACTCGGGTCTCCTCTCACAATGTGAAGGATACAGGCGATAGTCTACCATGCTGGCCAAGTGCGGATTGATAGACTTCACACACCTTTGAGAACATTATGGAGAACTCTTCGGTGTGCAGGTTTACTAACGATGTTTTCTTTCACCGAAGCAAGGGATAATTAACTTGTAATATGCACATAATTTTTGAAAATTACAGGTGCGTGCTATGATTCGAACTCGGCCCCCGCGTTCGGGAGACCAACGTTCAAACCGCTAGGCTGTCAATGCTCGCTATACCCTGTTTTTTAATTCCGCAAACCAAAATTACGTTTAAATAAAAACTTATGTCGATAAATCTACAATCATTTTTATTCATATTGATTAATTCAAGATTAAATTTAATTACAATAAAGATAACCGTTAAAAAACTATAAATATCTTACGATTCAAAGAACCGGAATCCTGAAGCGGCTCTAGACATAAACAACTGACAACATTATTTTAGCTTTTGACATTAGCACCTGTCAAATCAGTTTAAAAACAGAGTTTAGGCTATCACTGCTTTGTAGTGCTGTATTGTAATTACTATGTGTTCTTCCTCAGATTCCTTCAAAGACGAAGCACCAACCGAAGTAGTAGAAGTTACTGCCACACCTCTACCCACTAAGGGTAAACGAGGTAGACCTAAGAAGAGCACCACAGTGAAGCCAGAGAAGAAATCCAAAGTGCCCAAGTTGGAAGAGAAACCGAAGACTTCAAAAGCTGTCTCTAAAGGTAGGTTTTTAGTTCTTGATTGTTTATCGGGACACGTGTCAATTAGAAGTGGATTTTGATAAGTAGAAAGCCTTCTCGAGACGCGGAATTCCACAATTGCTCACGACTACACACTAATGGGGCCTCCACATAATCGGCGAAGATAGTTGATGACGATTGTGTCATCGACACAATTTCTGCATTTAACTGTTACGTAAATATCAGTTTTAGTCAAGATTTAAGTCCACACAGTTAGGGTTCATATCCACCGCTATAAAGAAGTGAAAAACATTTTTTTGGTTTTTCCCCAGGTTTTGTCAAGATATTTATCAGAGACCTTTATATTGGCGAGATCATCATTACACGTCAATAGAAATTATTTATTTATTTGTACATTTTTTCTCCGAGTTAAACTACAGTCTGAATTTCCCTTCTTACAACTTACAACTGCAGTAGTAACAAAAGTCAAGTAAAGTCCATTTTAAAAGAAAATGTCTAGTGTTATAAACAGTTAAA
This sequence comes from Thymelicus acteon, assembly GCA_951805285.1. Taxonomy (NCBI): domain Eukaryota; kingdom Metazoa; phylum Arthropoda; class Insecta; order Lepidoptera; family Hesperiidae; genus Thymelicus; species Thymelicus acteon. The sequence continues at coordinate 16,834,301 of OX638214.1, read as the reverse complement.
TCAGACTATCACATGATTTAAAGTAATAGTATACCAGAATAGGTAATTATGCTGCGAATAGCATGTAATATTTCACCATGTGAAAACCTTGAACTCTCTTCCCCAATCGCTGTGAGAGATCTGGGAATGAGTCTCCCCTGCAACCTTCGAACTCCTGATTCATTTCTATTTGACATGTGTTCCGGCTTACTATATGAAGAGGCTGTGATGAGTTATACAGCGTACCTATCTATGGGTATGCAGGTTTGACGTCCATAAATAAGATATAAATAAAAATATAGTTTAATGGAATTCTCTCGTACTAGACTGAATTAAAATCAAAAGCGATTTATTTTTTCTTCATCATAACATAACAATTCATAACTTTTATGTTGCCTGGTCTTCTTTAAATCTTCTTCGTTCTTCTTCTTCTTCTGGGCGAAGAACCGTAGTTTGTGTAGTGGCCCAGTCAGGTAAAAACCCTTTTCTTCACGAGAAGTGTATTTTTTTTTACTTAGAATAAGCTAATGCTTGACCACAATCCCACCTGATGGTAAGTGGAGATGTGGTCCAGGATGGTGAGCGCACTAACTTAATAAAAGCCTATTCACTCTTTTCTTGAAGACATCCACGTCATAGGTGGGCGGGAACACAGACGCAGGCAAGCTGTTCCAATCCTTCGCAGTGCGCATAATGAATGACGACGCAAACCTCGTCGTCCTAACCGGCGGAATGTTCACGACGAAAGGATGGATACCCGCCGTGCGTCGTGTCGTACGATGGAGGAACGGGGAAGGGGGAATTAACTCGAATAATTCCTGCGCACACTCTCCAAAATGTGCCCTATAGAAAACCGAGAGGCTGGCTACTCTGCGCCTGTGCTCGAGACTTTGCAGATTGGCCTCAACCAGATCTGGGTCATCAATGAGCCTCTTCGCACGCCTCTCCATCGAATCCAAGGCAGAAAGGTGACATTTGGCTGCACCTGCCCAAATGTGTGAGCAGTACTCCACACACGGCCGAACCTGAGCTTTGTACAAGGTTAAGAGTTGCCTCGGTGTGAAGTACCGCCGCACCTTCGCAAGGACGCCAAGTTTCCTTGCACCAGTTTTAACTTTGGATTCGATAAACTGCCCAAAGTTGAGCTTGGAGGATATCTCAACTCCTAACAACTGAAGACAGTTGGTATATTCCAAGGACACATTCTGAAAAGTAGGAGCCAAGGTGAACGGGCTCTTTTTGGCGGTGAATAGACACGTCTATGTTTTAGTGGCGTTGAATTTCACAAGATTGGCTTCGCCCCACTCGGACACAGCCCGAAGTGTGAGATTCACACGCGCCACCATCGCCTCTCTTTCAGACTGAATTTCGTGCCTACTGGCCCTGGAACTCGGTAGGTATCTCTCTACCACTGTGCTATCATCTGCATACCCATAGATACCGGGCTTGAGCAGGTCATTAATGTGTAGCAAGAATAGAGTGGCGGAGAGAACGGATCCCTGAGGAACTCCGGCATTTGTAGCCATCGTTTCTGATGAACTGCCATTGACTACAACCCGGAAACACCGGTCGCTCAGGAAGTCCTCTACCCAGTTGATAAGGCCAGAGGATATGCCGTAAGCTGGAAGCTTGCTTAAGAGGCTAGCATGCCAGACCTTATCGAAGGCCTTTGAGACATCAAGGGAGACAGCAAGCGCCTCCCCATTTTTCTCTAGGGCCTCGCCCCATATGTGTGTGGCATACGCTAGAAGATCCCCTGTTGACCGGTTTCGGCGAAATATTGTTAGACTGGATAGTCTGGTAGTACGGAGTGACCTGACGTCATAGTTTCGTCTGTTGTTTAGGAATTTATACTTCAAACAACGAAGATTCATCAGAATTAAACTCAGATTCCGTTGTGAATTAGAATCTTAAAACTACGTAAACGAATTTTATGAAATTATTTATCTTCGTATAGGAGGAAATTTTCTGTAAAGCCCAAACGCACTAGTTCCAATCTCATCACAGCCTTTTCATATAAATTTATAATTTAATATTTTTATTTACTTCTCACTTCTACTTCATTGAAATCGTTGATAAGTTTTTTTTTATAATTCGTATCTGATCACATATTATCGATATTGTATGACGGCTTGTTCGCGTCCGTTCTCGGTTATTTTTTGAGCCTATCCAAGTTCCGTTTATCTAACTTATGATACCTACTGGTGAACATTATACATTCAACTGTAGTGATTTACCTTCATATTCGTTTTTATGCCATTACTTTTTCTCAACTAATTTTAGATCCATGTCATTGAGTTGCAATATCAATATGAAATATAAAAGCTACGAAATATAGTGTTTTATGTATATGTATTTATGTTTAACAAGTAAAATACGTAGGTACGACACAAAGAAATTCTGAAACGCTACTTATATCCTTAAGCTATACTTACTACCGTATCACGCTGTAGGACGCTGCTATTTAGAAATATCTTTATTATTCACCACGGATTTATTATTCCGTAAAGGAATGATTGCAAATCATGATTATAATTAATTGGTTTTGTAGTTAAGCACTTCAATTCAGTGTCTTTTATTACATCAGATCCCACTTCTGATTCTAATAAGAGAAGCGCCGCGGCAAAAAATGTGAACTACGGACGCAAAAAATAATTGTATGGATTCTTTGCTTGTCTTTAGCATTAAGTTGTTAGGCGTCTAATTGAAAGTAAAAAAATAAAAGTAAAAAAATAATTGAAAGTAAAAAAATAAAAGCAGAGTTTCATGGTTCTTTGTTGAACAAGTTTTTCATTTGCTCAATACCTACAAAACACCCGTGTATGTCTCTATCAGTTCACGCTGTGCTGTCTCCAAGTCATGATTCTTTTATCGACGGTTACTAAAAACAGTTTCATTTCTTGCCTCGAGGCCTGGTCGATATTTCGACATTTCTTCCTCGAATATTTATATCTTCCTTCGTTCCATGGCTAACCATGTGTTATGTTGGGCTAATTGAGCTTCACTTGGCTAATTTTGTGAGCTCTGTAGGTAAACCTTGTTCATTAATGATGGTTGCACGAGTATATCTGCTAAACTACCAGATGATTTCAAGAATTTATTCCTATGGTACTACTTTCAACAAATTAATATTAATTGTAAAAATAAAATAAAATAAAAAAAAAAACAAAAATAAAAAAAAAACAAGAAACGAAGTTATAATTAAAAAAAAAATAACTGAAGCTTTTTGAAACAATCGTCCTTCTGTTATCAAACCATGAACAGATTTTCACAGTCACGTTTCAATTTCTAGGTAAGAAACGCCAAGTGCTGGCGCAGTACGAGGCGCAGAGTAAGTCCTCTTTATCTAACACGACACGTAACAGATTGGTAAAAGCTAACGCCACGATTATTCTGGAATGTTCAACCGTGATTCCCTTCAAGTGGCACAGGCATAACTATCTGTGTTTCTTCTGCCATAAAGATTTCAAGGACGTCAATGACTTGAAAGTACACACAAATGAAGCTCATAAAAATTCTAACGTAAAATCTGCCGTTTCTTACCTGAAAAGAGATGAAAAAGTCAAAGTTGATGTTTCGTCGATTGTATGTAAAATTTGCAGTAGAAAAGTCACTGATATAAACGCTCTGATAGAACACATCAAAAGTGATCACGCTAAGACGTTTACGCCTTTTAGTTATGGTGTAATACCGTACAGACTGCAAAGCGATAGGTTTCAATGTGCGGTGTGCAATAAGGAGTTTCATTACTTTATTAAATTGAATGAACATATGAATGAGCACTTTGGCAATTATGTCTGCGAGTTGTGCGGCAAATCTTTCTTGAGTCAGGATAGGTTGCGCTGCCATGCAGTAAACCACGGATCAGGATATAAATGTCTCTCCTGTCCGAAGATTTTCGACTCACTCACTCAAAAGAACATTCACGAAGCTGAAATTCACAATAAGGATAAAGGCATAAAGTGCTTGTTTTGTCCGGAGACATTTAAGAACTATACGCTCCGCAAACGACATCACGGTGTCGCTCATGATGTACAGCTTCCAACCATCAAGTGTCCAGTGTGTGGCAAAATTTTCGAAATTCTTAGCAAAATGCGCTCACATTTGAAAGAAGTTCATATTAGGGAGAAAAATTTCTCATGTACGATGTGCGATCAAAAGTTTTTCTCGAAGACCCATCTGCAGAGACATATGGTCAAGCATTTCGGAGAGAGGACGCATCAATGCGATATGTGCAAAAAGTCTTACGCAAGAAAACAGACGTTAAGAGAACATATGCGGATTCATAGTAATGATAAGAAGTATGCCTGTGATTTATGCAGTCAATCATTTGTTCATAGCAATAGTTTGCGCATGCATTTAAGAGTTCATCATCCAGACGTTATAACTTCGTAATAGAAAGAGTCTCGTATTATCATAACAGATAAAGAACAAGGGCGAAAAATTATTTTATTTTTTGTAGCGTCTTAAAACGTCAGTTATACCGAAGCAATTCAATATTTTTTTACGTATTTTAAAATTAATATCTGTACCCGTGTACCCAGGGTAAAATAATTGTGTTAATAAGTGATGAATTGACTATATTAATAACAATGATGTCGTCATTATCCATTTTCTTTCGGTAAAAATGTTATCATTTCATACTTTTCTACTTTAATGAAAATATATTTTGATAGTCGTACATATTTTCTGATTTTAATTGTTTCATATTGTATAAAGTGAGTAATTTGGACAATCTTTAATAAATAAGTAACATTCTGCTTGAACTTTTGTATTTTTATATTTAAAAATATTTCTTTTCTTCATGTTCATGAAATTCTTATATGTAATTTAATCTTTCAGTAGTAGTAAAATGGCAACTTTTGAATCGTTTTTAAAATCGACGTTGACGTTTATTTATCACATCGTGACATCACATACTCTTCCGGCATCGTTGTTTTGTTGTGTTTGTGTACCAGGTACTCTATGTATAATACTTCTATGGTTATAAAACATGTCAAAATACTTTGGTTCTGGGGTGTGCCTGCTGAAAATTATTATATATCTAAGCTCAGAAATTAATGCTGTATTTTTTAGATTTTATTTTTATTTTAAGACGCTTAAGTTGAAAATGAAATAAAATGATGTATGGCAGTTTGGCATTGTTCTTTGGCTTGTTAATGATGACACTACATGTGTTTATGTCGAGGACGTATGTTGTGTAGATAGTTTTATGTTTTTATTGATTTTCTTAACATTAACATGGACTCCATCGCCACTTACCATCTGGTGGGATTGTTGTCAAGCACTAACTTATCTAATGTAAAAAAATAAAAAAAAATCAGCTTATACAACATAATTTACTACTTGGAATTTCAGTATTATTGTCTTTTTACTCGTGAAAATATTGTAAACATCTACTATGTGTGTGTGAAGAGCAGAAGATATGAGACATTGATTTCCTTTAACTAGTTTTATATAGCAAGCTTAAGCCTAGCCTACGTTGTGCGAGTTAATTTCTTCTTCACAACCACGGTTTCTTGGCCTGAGATAGCAAAATGAAAATAAAAATGTCACATTGTATATCGTATTAGCGCTATGACTTTAAATGTACCCTTAACTATTAGTATGACCAGATCGTAGTAGTTTTATTAGTTTGAAGTTGTAGCACAAATAAAGGGTACATTTACAGTTCAAACATTTATTTTCAGATGATAAAACGCGGAAATACAGAGGCTTCGAATCGTCTTCTGTGCGCAGGCGGAAAAATCTGCAAATTCTTTTCAACAATACGACGGTAATACCATTCAAATGGCGGGGAAAGTATTTATGCTTTTATTGTAGCAAGGATCTTCCAGAATATTCTGAATTGCGGAAACACACTAAATCCCACGGAAATTGTTCCACAAGAGACCATTCGCTAAAAGTCCTGAAAGGAGGTCAGAACATGGAAATAAAAGTAGACATCTCAGAAATTTCTTGCGAATTATGCAATGAGCCTTTTTCTACCTTAAATGAAGTGCTAAATCACCTGTATACTAAACATACGCTGGAATTCGATCGAGAAGTAGATATGGCTATTAAAGAATATAGATTAATGAATCTCAGTTGCTTAGTGTGTGATGAAAAGTTTGCCTATTTTGGATATCTAGTCTCCCACGTTAATAATTTTCATCCAAAGAATTGTCATGTATGTGATAAATGTGATCAGAAATTTAACAAAAAGCGGGACCTCTTTTCACACATGAAAAATTATCACAGAGAGGGTGGATATAATTGTGAATTTTGTACCCAAATATTTAGTACTCTTAATATTTTAAGGAAACATAAAAATAACAAACATTTCACTAGATGTAACATTTGCCAATTAAAACTGCCGACAGGCATCCTGAAACGAAAGCATATGGAGCTAGAGCATCCAGACGACGGTTCACTGCAATGTGATAATTGTTATAAAGAGTTCCATACGAAGCAGGGACTGAAAATGCATCTCAGAAAGTGCAAAGGAGAAGACGATTTATATGTTGAAATAAAGAAAGAAAGTTTTGATGCTATGGATTTGGATGATAATTACGAAGATATAAAAAGACCTAGCGTTAAGCAAGTACGAGAAAATATTGTTATAGTAATCAACATGTCCACGGCTATACCGTTCAATTTTTACAAAAATAAGTTCAACTGCTTTTATTGTTGCAAAGATTTTCCTGATTCTGACTCCATGAGAGAACACACAGTAATGGAACATCCAGTTTGTGACGTAAAACAGAAATGTATAAGGAAGTGCAGGGAATCGGTCGCGTGCGTCAAAATAGATATTTCCTCTCTTGCTTGTAAGATTTGCTTCGAGTCCATGGGTGATCTCGATGTTCTCTTAGATCATTTAATCGTTAAACACGATGCAAACTACGATAAGTCTATAACTACTTGTTTACAGCCATATCGGCTCATCAAAGATCACATGGCTTGTCCTCACTGTCCCAGTGAAGTTTTTCGTTTCTTTGGCACTTTGCTGAAACACGTCAATAATAAACACACGAACAACAATATTATTTGTGTTTATTGTGGTCAGACATTCAGACGCGATCAGAACTTAAGGGTTCACATCTGGCGCAATCATCGCGACGATAGATTTAAGTGTAGCATCTGCGGTGCTGACTGTAATATTCCATCGCGACTGTACATGCATATGGCTAAAGCTCATGGTGTTAAAGCAGCCAAATGTCCAAAGTGCCCTGAGGCTTTTTCTACACAGTATTCACGACAAAAGCACTTGATCGAAGCGCACGATTCTGGCCACAAGTGTACGTATTGTGGAAAACTTTTTACAAGAAATTCGTTCATGAAAGACCACATACGACGGACACATTTGAAAGAGAAAAACGTCGAGTGCACCATTTGTAACATGAAATTTTTCAACAATATACTTCTCAGACGGCACATGGTGAAGCACAGTGGCGAGAAGAATTTTCATTGTGAAATTTGTGATGAAAGGTTCTACTGGAGGAAGAGCCTTCGAACTCATATGACAAGACACACCAAACTTTTGAATCCTATACACTTGTAGAAGTTTAATAATAATTTTAAGATGAAAACTGATCTCAATGCTATATCTATTATTTGATAAGTAGGTTGTAAAGTCTCGGCTTACTAAAATATAAATAAGTTTAATAATATTATAATAATGTAATGTAGGTAATCATTAATGTGTGAAATGATTTATTATTCTACTAAACTTTTACTGTATATTTCTCTTTCTTTTTGGATAATTAAATATTCGGATTTCTTGACCTTTTGGATTATACATATTATCTTTTAGATATGAAAGTACCGTCTTAATTTAACTTGGCTTTTACGTTTATGCTTTTATCATACTGGGACTCTTCAACTGCATGTGCAGTGATTTACTATTGAAATGCTTCTACTTTTGTCTTTTGTATATTAACCAAGCTTATCAAAATTATCCTGGAGTCTAAAAAAAGTATACGGAAATAAGATTCACAAAAATTTACAGCACCAAAACGGCTATGGTGTGCTAGAATTGAAGTAACAGAAGAGGCTTTCTTTTCAGATAAGAGCATAAGGATGCATCGAGATGCAAATCGACGGCGAAGACAAAATCTACAGATATTGTTCAATAATACCACAGTGATACCTTTCAAAGGACGAGGAAGCTTCAAATGTTTCTACTGTGGGAAAGCAATAGTAGACTATCTGGAATTTAGACAACATACTAAAACCCATAATCCTTGCTCAGTAAACGATCGTGCTATTAAATTGATTAAAACAGATGAAGCGGAAGTAAGAGTCGATGTATCGATTGTAATTTGTGAAATATGTAATGAATCTAAAGCTAATTTCGAAGATTTAGTCACGCATCTGATAGATGAACACAATGTCATGTATGATAGAGACATAAAGTTGCTTATTATGAAATACAAATTGGAAGACTTAAAATGTGTTTTATGCCAACAGGACTGTAACTCTCTTATTGGCTTGCTTACGCACGTGAGCAAATACCATGATACAGCTAAACTCATGTCCTGTTCAGAATGCCGGCAGAAGTTTAAGAAAAAAGGCGAATTAGATGCACATACAAGAGCTTATCATAAAAAAGAATATAATTGCACAAAATGTTCCTTAAGCTTCCAGTCGTATTTTGAGCTGCAGAACCATAAAAGTAATTCTCATATCGCAACATGTAATATTTGCTTTAGAGCGTTTGCTACGGCTAAGAAAAGACTGCAACATTTAAAACTCGAACATGGAAATGATGAATTGCGGTGTGGTTTCTGTGAAAAAGTGATAAGTACGAAAATTGGTTTTCTAAAACATGCTTCCAAGTGTACAGAAATGGATAAGAAACATTCACGCGAAGGTTTCGAAGATTTGATAGGTTTTAACGCCGACGTTTTTAATGCCGGGCGCACTGTTAAAAACACGAGCGTTAAAACTATACGAAATAACATAGCGTGCCTTCTCAACAATTCTACAGCCCTACCGTTCAAGTTTTTTATGAATAGGTTTCGGTGCTTTTACTGTCCTAAAGATTTTAATGACTGTGACGGTCTAAAGGAGCATACTAAGATAGAACATCCGCACTGCGATACAAAATTTAAGTGCATGTTAATGCGGAATCGTGAATATGGTAAAATTAAAGTTGACGTATCTTCACTGTTTTGTAAACTCTGTTTTGAAGCTATGAAAGATTTAGATTATCTTATAGATCATCTTATTTCTGAACATAAGTCAAATTTCGATAAGACTGTAGATAGCAACGTGCAAGCATTTTCACTCGTCAAAGATCGTTACTTATGCCCCTTCTGTGGAGAGGTGTTCAGATACTTTAGTAATGTCCTCAAACATATAAGTCAGGCCCACTCGAATAATAATGCAGTTTGCATGCACTGTGGGGCGACTTTTCGTAATCTGCCTAACTTACGAGCACACATATACAATCACCACAGACCAGAAAAAACATCTAAATATAAATGTGGGAAGTGTAAGCTTCATTTTAGTTGTAAAAAAGATTACCAGACCCATTTTGGTAGGGTACACGGAAGCAAAATGTTCGACTGTCCGACGTGTCGGGAGAAATTCTCATCTGCGCACGCTAAAGATAGACACATGATAAACATGCATCAATTAGGACACAAATGTTCGCACTGCGGGAAACTATTCCCAAGAAACTCGCAAATGGTAGATCATATCCGGCGTACACATTTAAAGGAAAAAAATGTTCAATGTCAAATTTGTCGCGAGTTATTTTTTGATGTCCACGTCTTGAGATTGCACATGGTTACGCATTGTGGTGAGCGCAAGTTTCAATGCGACGTTTGTGGCAAGAAATTCCTGTGGAAAAAAAATCTTATTGGTCACATGGCTACACACTTTAAAAATGTTAGCTAAAAATCAACTCCACAGTTACTGAAGGTAACTATCTCTTTAGATTGACAATGGACTATTCAGCGTATTTTGAATTATGATTTATACTTACAATAACATTATGAAGAATAATAATTCGTGCAATTATTTTTGCACATTTCGATTTTTGATTAAACAGGTCCTCTGTTCAAATGTTAATAACAGTCAAGAAGTATCATAATTGTTACTGAAGCTGTGTTTTTCTGTTTAACGTATCATACTTGAAGCTGTTTTACCAAGACATTGCAGTGCCCAGAAAATATTCAACTAACAATATTAAAAATCTCAAAGGGCGCCTGATACAGATAAGAAAATTTCTTTTCAGATGTTAACGGCCCGGCACGGACGCCAAGTTCTAATAGAAGAAGGAATTTGCAGATATTATTCAACAACACGACCTTATGTCCGTTTAAATGGCGGGGAAAATACCTATGTTTTTACTGTGGAGAGGATATGCCAAATTACGATGAATTAAAGAAACATACGAAAGGGCATGGCCCTTGTTCTGACAGAGATAGGGCTATACGATTGGTTAAAGCCGCTGATGCTGAGGTGAAAATCGATGTTTCAGATATCACCTGTGAGATTTGTAACGAATGTTTTATTAACTTTGATGAAATTGTCAATCACTTGAAATACAAACACAAATTGCCTTACGATACTGGTGTCAAATTATCTTTGGCTATATATCGTCTAACGGACCTTAAGTGTTTATTCTGCGAGGAGAAATTTAATTACTTTAATAAACTTATTAAACACGTCAACAACAGACATCCGAGCGAAAGTTTCGAATGTTGTGAATGTTTTCAGATGTTCAATAAGAAGCGGGACTTAGATGCTCACACGCGGATGCATCACAAAAAAGACTATAGATGTCTAAAATGTTCTGTAACTTTCGCTTCCTATGCCGCATTTAAGAAACACAATACGAATTCTCACATCTCAACGTGCAATGTGTGTTTCAAAAGTTTCTCGTCGCTTAAAAAGCGCTTGAAACATATGAAGCAGGAGCATGCAGATGACATGCTCCAATGCGGATTTTGCTTAAAAACAATGAGCACAAAACAAAGCTTCTTACGACACGCGACCAAATGTAACTTTAGGATTAACAGCTCTGAAAATGAAGTTGTCGATGATGAGAAAAGAAAGCCATCTGTTATTCAAATAAGAAATAATGTAGCGTGCATTCTAAATATGTCAACTGCTATTCCATTCAAGTACTTTATGAGTAGGTTTAGATGTTTCTACTGCCCTAAAGATTTTCACGAATGCTCAGACTTGAGGGAACACACTGTAACGGTACATCCACATTGTGATATCAAGCTTAAGAGCATGAAATTGCGTAACAGACAGGATGGATGCATCAAAATAGATATCGCGTCTTTGTCTTGTAAATTATGTTTTGAGCCAATGCAAGACTTGGAAGTCTTAATAGATCATCTCATTTCCAATCATAAGGCGAGCTATGATAAGTCCATAGACTGTAATATGCAGCCATACAAGTTAATTAGAGACAACTTCGCTTGTCCCCTCTGTGGTAATGTTTATCGATATTTCAGTTCGTTGTTGAGGCACGTCGGTAATTTCCATACGGATAATAAGTATATTTGTGTCTATTGCGGAAAGCCGTTTAGAAACGTTTCAAATTTAAGGGCACATGTGTCCAGTAAGCATAATACTGCAGTCCATAAATGCAGTAAGTGTGATATGGAGTTTAGTAGTAATAGCCACTTACAAACGCATTTGGGCAGCGCACACGGAGCAAAGGTGATACAGTGTTCGGAGTGTCAAGAAAAGTTTATATCAAACTATAGAATGCAGAGACACATGGTCAATGTACACAGATCTGGACATAAGTGCACATTTTGTGGGAAACTTTTCACGAGAAACTCGTTAATGGTGAATCATTTGAGACGAACGCATTTAAAAGAAAAAAATGTTGAGTGTTCAGTGTGTTTCGAACGGTTTTTCGATGCACAGCGACTGAAGATACACATGGTTAAGCATTACGGGGAACGAAATTTTCACTGCGATGTATGTGGAAAGAAATTCTTGTGGAAAAAGAATCTGAGAGGACATATGTCTTCGCATATAAAAAATACAAATCAAATTCAAAATAATATTACCTAGTCTTCATAATAGCATAAAAGTATTCTAAGTATTGCATATTGGTGACTTTATATCACTCATAGTTGCCGGAATTTTAATACTCGTACCGGGCATTGTAAAATAAGTAGCCACTGTTCTTTACTTGGACATATTTGAAGCGTTAACTGGATATGAAGCCTTTGTGTCAACAATTTTTAGTACTAATCGATGTATTAAGAGGTGGATTCACATCAAGAAAAATTTCTTTCCAGATGAACTCGGGCATAGCAAGTACGAGAACTACACCTCTGAGAGAAGGAGGAAAAATTTGAAAATCCTCTTCAACAATACGTCAATTATACCATTTAAATGGCGTGGCAAGTACTTGTGCTTTTACTGCGGTAAAAACTACGCAGATTATTCCGAATTTAAAAAGCATACTAAATCGCACGGTCTTTGCACCACTAAAGACTATTCCCTTAAGCTTATAAAAGGATCTCACAATGAAATTAAAATAGATATATCTAATATTAATTGTGAAATATGTAATGAACCGTTCACGTCCCTAGATGAGATAGTCAATCATCTCATAGGTAAACATAGCCTAGAATATGACAAATCTATTGATATTGCTTATCAAGAATATTTTCTAGCAGACTCGCACTGCCACTTCTGTGGAGAACAGTTTGAATATTTTCGTAATCTTGTCATTCATATAAATACGAGTCATCCACAAAACTGTTTCATGTGTGATGACTGCGGGCTTACTTTCAACAAGAAAAGAGATTTGGCTAAACATATAACAAAAAATCACCGAAGAGGCGGCTATCCTTGTAATGACTGTTCCGATGTATTCGAATCTCATTACTTGTTGCAAAAGCATAAAAATAACTTTCATTTTAGAAAGTGCAAAACCTGTCATTCCATGTTCGCGTCATTCACTCTCCTCCAGAAACATGTTAAATTAGAACATTCTGTTATTGAAATTAAGAAATGCCCACACTGCGCAAAAGAATGTCGCACAAAGCAGGGTCTAATACAACACTTGCGAACTTGTAAAGTCAAAATGATTGTAAAAAGAGACAAGCCAGTTACTTTCCCGACGAAAATAATATTGATACCGAAGAAAACTCAGAATGTATTGAAAATCCGTCAGAATATTATCTGCATACTAAATATGTCAACGGCAACCCCGTTTAAGTTCTTTGTCAAATTTTCTTGCTTTCATTGCTCGAAAAAATTCACTGATTTCGAAGAATTAAAGCAGCATACTGCGTTAGAGCACCCCGTCTGTGACTTGAAATCTAAGAGCATTACTAGGTGTAAAGGAGAGCGTACGTGTGTGAAAATTGACGTGTCGTCATTAGCTTGTAAGCTCTGCTGTCAGACGATGGATGACCTCGACACTTTGATCGAGCATTTAATTAACAAGCACAAAGCAAATTACGACAAATCTTTCAAGGAATGTTTTGAACCGTTTAAAATAATCAAAGACAACATCCCCTGCCCCTATTGTTCGAATTTATTCAGATATTTCGCCACGCTTATAAGGCATATTAATGCGGAACACAGTAAAAACAGAAGGATATGTGATTTCTGTGGCCGGTGTTTTAAGAACATTGCCAATTTAAATGTTCATATAAGCTATGCGCACACTGGGTCCTGTGAATGCGATGTTTGCGGCCTTAAGTTCAAGAATCAGTGGTGCTTGGGTCGACACAAAGCGAAGAGTCATGACGTAAAGGATTATAAATGTCCCAAATGCCCCGAGCAGTTTCAATCGCAGTATCACAAGCAGAAACATTTGATCCAAGTTCACGACATCGGTCACAAGTGCAGTTACTGCGGACGCATGTTTACGCGAAACTCCTTCATGAAGGATCATGTTAGACGGATGCACTTGAAGGAGAAAAACGTACCATGTTCAGTTTGCAATGAAAAGTTTTTCGACAACCATTTGTTGAAACTGCATATGGTAAAACACGATGGGGAAAGAAAGTTCTCCTGCAGTGTTTGTGGGAAGGCCTTTTTGAGAAGAAGCAACTTGAGCTGTCATATGGATATGCATAAGAAATATCAACACGTTCAAGTTCAAATTTGATGATTTTGTTGCAGAAACTTTTACGTCAAAGATCAAGTTCTGGTGAATTTGGTGAATATGTTTGATGGTGCTTAATTTAGAAATTTGGAATCTGTGGGAAACGTCACCTCACGAATAAATCAATTTTCTTTTCACTTAACTATGTCTGTAAATATTATTCGATAACACCACAATTTCAATGTTGACTGAATGTGCTTTTGATTATATTACTTTATGTAATACAAAAGTTTTATGAGCGGCAACCATAACATAAAATTTTTATAACATTTACGACGTCCATACTCATGAACAAAATTTTGTGCCCTGTGTATTTTGTTTGGCATATTAAGTACTTAATATTTTTATTATGAAAAATAATAGTTTAAAAATAAAACTAAAAAACACGCTTTTATATAAAATTCAACAAAAATATAGAAAATAAATTTGAATTAATGATCGTGTAAATTATTAATTAATTAAAGATATTATCCCTTCTACCCGTGTGGTGTCCGGGTTCGTCCCGTGTGGTGTCCGGGTTCACTTTGTAGAATAGCACCACTCCCGTTCTTCCTGGGATGTCGTAAAAGGCGACTAATAGGACAAATTCAGGAAGATGGGCAGCAGCATCTTCCTGTGTGTGACGAATATCAGTCAGGTCACCTGCGGTCACCAACACGCACTAGCCAAGCGTGGTGACTATCGGCTAAAACCCCCGCATGTTTGTCACAAATGAGCCTCGGCCCCCAGTCCCCGGCAGCCCCGCTATTCCTAGTTACGGTAGCGGCTATGGTAACGGCGGGGCAGGGGGTGCTAAGAATCGCCGGCAGAAATCGGGCTACCAATCCAAACGACGACTTCTGCACCTGGCAACATACAACACCAGGACACTGAGGACAGACGACAAGGTAAAAGAGCTGGAAGAAGAGATAGACAAGTTAAACTGGAGTATTGTGGGTTTATCTGAAGTCCGAAGACAGGGGGAGGACACGATAATACTCAAATCCGGAAACTTGTTCTATCACCGGGAGGGCGAACACCTGTCCCAAGGTGGTGTCGGGTTTCTCGTTCACAGGTCCCTCGTCAACAACATTGTGCAAGTCGGGAGCGTGTCGGCCAGGGTAGCGTACCTTACACTCAGAATATCCAAACGGTATTCGTTGAAGGTTGTACAGGTATATGCGCCGACTTCGACACATCCCGACGACGAGGTTGAGGTTATGTATGAGGACATAAGTAGAGCCATACATACCTCTAAAGCTCACTTCAATGTTGTGATGGGGGACTTCAACGCGAAGCTGGGCACGCAAAGTGGCGCCGAGATGAAAGTGGGTCCCTACGGAATTGGACGACGGAACCACCGAGGACACTTGCTGGCCAACTTTTTGGAGAAGGAAGATCTCTTTATGATGAACTCCTTCTTCAGAAAGAAGCCACAACGCAAGTGGACTTGGATAAGTCCTGATGGTTCCACGAAAAGCGAGATAGACTTCATTCTGGCAGACAAACGGCACATATTTAATGATGTCTCTGTGATCAGCAGGTTCAAAACCGGAAGCGATCACCGTCTTGTGAGAGGCACATTAAATATCGACCTGAAGCTGGAACGGTCACGCCTGATGAAGTCTACGCTTCGCCCAACATCCGTCCAAATCCAGGGATCCGAGAACTTTCAACTTGAGCTGCAAAACCGTTTTGCGTGCCTAGAATCATGCACGTCAGTGGACGAGTTTAACACCAGGATGGTAACAACTGTCCACGAGGTAGGGTCGCTCCAAAAACTGTTCGATTCCGTCATTAACACTGGAACTACCCCGGAAGCGTGGGGCAGAAGTGTGGTGACGCTGTTCTTCAAGAAGGGCGATAAAGCCCTTTTGAAGAACTACAGGCCCATTGCACTTCTGAGCCACGTTTATAAGCTGTTTTCGAGGGTGCTCACAAATCGCATTGCACGCAGGGTTGACGACTTCCAGCCCCCCGAACAAGCAGGATTCCGAAAAGGCTACAGCACCATAGACCATATACATACACTGCGGCAGATTATACAAAAGACCGAGGAGTATAATCTGCCGTTGTGTGATGCCTATGTGGACTATGAGAAAGCCTTTGATTCTATCGAGACCTGGGCGGTACTAAATTCTCTCCAGCGGTGCCGGATCGACTACCGGTATATCGAGGTGTTGAAGTGTTTGTACTCATCTGCCACCATGTCCGTCAGAGTACACGACACAGCAACGAACCCCATCCAACTGCAGAGAGGTGTCAGGCAAGGGGATGTCATATCCCCAAAACTGTTCACCGCTGCGTTGGAAGATGTGTTCAAGCTGATGGAGTGGAAACGACGTGGCATTAACATCAATGGCGAATACATCACACACTTGCGATATGCCGACGATATAGTCATCCTGGCGGGTTCCCTGGAAGAACTTGGTACAATGCTCGGGGACTTGAACAGCGCCTCACATCGGGTGGGTCTTAAGATGAACATGGACAAGACGAAGATCATGTCGAATGTCCATGTCACACCCGTACCGGTTGTTGTTGACGGCGCTGCTCTTGAAGTTGTAGACGAATACAATTACCTGGGACAAGTGATCCAGATGGGTAAGTCCAACTTCGAGAAAGAAGTCACTCGTAGAATCCAACTCGGATGGGCTGCGTTCGGGAAACTGCGTCATATCTTGTCGTCCAAAACACTTCCTCAGTGCCTGAAGTCGAAGGTGTTCGAGCAGTGTGTGTTGCCAGTGATGACATACGGATCCGAGACGTGGTGCTTTACTATTGGCCTGATCCACAAGCTCAGAGTTGCGCAGCGGGCTATGGAGAGGGCTATGCTCGGTATTTCTCTACGTGATCGCATCAGAAATGAGGAGATCCGTAGACGAACAAGGGTAACCGACATAGCTCAAAGAATTAGTCGGCTGAAGTGGCAATGGGCTGGCCACATAGTGCGAAGGACCGATAACCGTTGGGGAAGAAAGGTCTTCGAATGGCGCCCACGTCTCGGAAAAAGGAGCATAGGACGCCCCCCGACCAGGTGGACTGACGATCTGAAGAAGACAGCGGGCATCCGCTGGATTCAGAAGGCTCAGGACCGGTCAGAGTGGCGCAAGTTAGGGGAGGCCTATGTCCAGCAGTGGACCACTAAGGGCTGATGGATGGATGGATCCCTTCTACTCAATGACACCCTGCACCCCACGATTTTATTACAGTTACACGATTCTTAATTCAAAATTTTCTAATTTTTTTTTGTTGGATTTTCTATAAAAGCGTGTTTTTAGTTTTTTTTTTCTTTCTTTTTTCCTTAAAATATTGAATTGTCATCGGTGCTCGATAAGTCTGCGAAGTTTGAAAGAAATCTGACCGTTTTAAATGGGTCAAAATCAAGTCCGAATGAGTCGGTTACAAGTTACAAATTACAAGTTAAAACATACAGGTGAAGCTAATATAAAGCGTGTAAAAACTATGAAACATATGGTTTGTTGTGTTTATGTATAATAGTTTCGTATTTTTTATAATTCCACATGAATTTGTAGTATTTTACAGACTCGATAAGTAAGGGGTTTTTCATTAAGAGCGCTCGAACTTTGAAATGTAATAAAATAACCTGTTTAAGTAATATTGCTACAATTTTTATTTTGTTTTAAAGGACATTCGATGACATTATGTGTGGAATATAATTTCAGTTAAATGGCCGCCGCGACTCCGCTGTAGGGGGTGAATCCTGATATTCCAATTTTGGACGATATTTTCGCATAAATGGGGCTCAATTTCACGAAGAACGCGATTTATGTTGGCCTTCAAGGCTGCAATTACCTGTGGTTTGTCAGCATAGACCAGAGATTCCACGTAGCCCCACAGAAAGTGGTCGAGCGGTGTTAATCAAACGATCTCGGTGGCCAGTTGATGTCACTACCGCGCGAGATGATGAAACCCTCGAACTTCTCATCCAATAAATTTAATGTTTCCCGTGCAGTATGGTAAATGGCGCCATCTTGTTGGAACCACATGTTTGTGAGATCCATACCGTCTATACTAGACCACAAAAAATTGTTATCATCGTGCAATATCGGTCGCCATTGACAGTGAGCGTGGCTCCTTCCGCATTTTCAAAGAAATAAGGGCCGATGATACCGCCGGACCAAAATCCACACCAAACAGTAACTTTTTCGAAGTATAGAGGCACCTGATGAATCTCCAGTGGATTTTCATCTCTCCAAATCCGGAAAATTTGATTGATAACAAAGTCACTCCAACAGAAATGAGCCTCATCACTGAAGATGTTTTTTTTTCCGAAAGCAGGGTCATCCCCCAAGTGCTCTACTGATTTTGATAATAAATTTTAAACAATTTCTACGCGTTGTTGAAGAGTACAGCGATTCACGGTGAATTGTCACGACTAAATATGTGTTCCCGCCAAATTTGACAGCTATCACTTTACCAAGATGGCTGCTATACGTTGTCAAAGTTCGAGCGTCCCTATTGAAAAACCCTTTAGTTATATTTGTAGTAAGGTTTATTTGTGATATACTAAAATACCATTCTGAGCAAAGTTGTTTAATTTGACACTTCTGTAATAGTGCCTGCGACCAAATTACATTGCTAGCCTCTGGAAAAATGTTCACTTGAAACAACTTTGCTCGGTGATTTGCTGTAGGTGTCAGAGATTTTGACATTTTTTACATCTGGCAATAAATACTGCCCGTCGGATGTGTCTGGGGATGTCCGTTTCAAATTGTTCACAATATTCCCTACATCATTTATGCTAGAATCAGTCGTCAGACTGTAGTAAAGTGAGTCCCATTTTAAAGTACAGTCGGCCGCAGAAGTAGCTTAACATTTTAGTACCTTGTCACATTACATTTCTTGAATTTGTCATAGATGTTGCTAGGAAACCGTCGAAACAGTTACTATTACAAAGTACTAAAATGTTAAGCTACTTCTACGGCCGAATGTAGCTTTAGCAACTGATTCCTGAGAATTGGCCAATGGCTTAAGTGACAGTTATACGTTCACTGTACACACTAATACTACTCTATTGTATATATTTTGTCCGTCAGAAAATACGTAACAGTGGCATTGGGCTCTTGAACCAAAAGAATGTAAGATTAAACGACATCACGGTAAGATTTAAAGGAACTCAATGATTTTACTGATTTATTTATAAGTTTGATAATATAACCTTTTATATACACTATATATACATACTCTTTTCCCGTTTCCAACTTTGCTGGTAATGGTAATACCTTGTTTTACGATGATCTACGTAAAGATTTACGGCTTTATTTATAACATTGCTTTTTTTATGAATAAATGGGGTTAATTAAGTTACATAAAAACATGAATAATAATATAACTGAATAAATTGAAAGTGAACTTACTAATAGTTCTAAGTTTATTATTATTATTATTTGGTCGACCCTGTGGCGTAGTTGGTAGCGACCCTGCCTGCGAAACGAGGGGTCCCGGGTTCGTTTCCCGGCCGGGGCAGATATTTATGTGACAGATAAATATTTGCACTCGTGTTATTGCGATGTGTGTGACACATATAAATGTGTCACCCATGCCAACCGCGACACAGGTAAAAACCTACTGCGGGGGTACGAGTGTGTAAGCGTTGATTTTATTTATTTATTATTATTATTTGTAATTTCGGGCTTGGGACAGCTATCAGAGGACCATTGCGACCAGATTTGTTCTATTGTAGCCGTACCCGTTTCGGATTTAAGTGTGTATTAGTTAGTCACTGTAGCAAATTGCTACAAAGTTTATGTTTCCTCTATGAAAGGAAGAAATAGGATTTAAACTATTTTCATATTATAAACAAGTGCTATACTATGCTACTCTTACATGTGTTTAAAACCATACATTATAGTGAACTTTAAGGATTTCTTTTTGTTTAAATAGTATATTTGCTGAACCATTGCTACAATTATGTACTGTTAAATTTTAAGTTACTTTTGGTTTTCCTTTTTTTATCTCCTATGTAAATAATACAAATTTGAATGAAATAAATGTGTTATATATTTTAAGAGTTTTTTTGATTATATATTCCCATTTAACGTGAAGTACTTCTCTATTAAATAGAAAAGTTATGAATTTTTTTCAAGAGATCAAAAAGTTTTTCGGCTCTGATGAACAATTTAATATTTGCGGGTTACTACGTGTTTACTTTCTAGCGTCGACTGTGATCTTGCGGTATCACACTTAATAAATAATGCTAACTGCTGCTCACTTATTATGAATATAGGTCTCTTTTTCTGTGGAGAAGAACTAATGATTTTTGAATGAAGTAAGATTGAGGGTAAAAGGAATTTTGGAATTTCCACGTTAAAGAGGTATTTTAATGGATATCGTGGTAGAAAAGGTGATAAAATTTCTTTAATTACTAAGTTAAGTTTGTCACAAAATCTTAATGGGAAAGTGACGTTGTACAAAATATTAAAATGTAACTTAATCATAAAAAATATAAAGTAGAAACATCTATAATAATATCCTAGGAAATTGTATTCCACCACGTGCGAACAAAGTCCACAAAATTTTGATAAAATATTGATTATCTCTAAACATAACAAAATGCTCAGTTTGAAAAGAAAAGTAAGTTTATAAAAGAGACTAATTTCTTTGCAGGTACCAAATACAATTCGGTGGAGGACAAATTTAAGAAAAGGGAATTAGCACGTAAGCTATTGTTGAAAAGACGCAATGTCGAATACGTGTTGCAGTATGGCAACGTAACACCATTCATGTGGTACAAGGGTAGATACAGATGCTTCTATTGCGCGGAACCTATGAAGGATCCCGTACTATTGAGAGAGCACACGGCCAAGGTACACCAATTCGCCAATCTAGAGCTCGTCGTCCATGATAGGACAAAGAATAATAGAAACAGAGACGCAGCAGTCAAAATAGACGTCACTGACATTTCTTGCAAGCTCTGCCCGCAAACGGTCAACAGCTTAGAACAACTGATTCATCATTTGATCATAGCTCACGATGCGGAGTATGATGTCAACGTACCGAACTGTCTTCTCCCTTTCAAGTTAGACAAGGAGCATCCGTCATGTCCAATCTGCAATCTTCAATTCGTCTTCTTCGAATATCTTTTACGCCACGCGAACAAACACCATTTAGCTCACGACTACATTTGCGATGTGTGCGGAACCAGCTTTCAAGGCGAGAATCACCTGAAAATGCACAACAGATACTATCATAGAGATGGCGGTTACACTTGTGAACATTGTGGGATTTCCCTGGCTACGCTGTCGAAGAAGACGCTCCATGAAAAAAATGTCCACATGATTAACCTTTCGACATGCCCTCACTGCCCAGAAACGTTTAAAAGTCCGTACTTTAAGAAACTCCATTTGGCTAATGTTCACGGAGTTGAAGAACTAAAGATCAAGTGTCCATACTGCCCGAAAGTCTATCCGCAGGAGAGTATTATGTCTCGTCATATGAGGCGAGTGCACTTACGCGAGAAGAACGTCGAATGTGAAGTCTGTGGAGACAAATTTTTTGGACCATATGACGTCAAACTTCATATGCTCAAACACAATGGAGATAAAAAATTTGTTTGCACAGTCTGCGGAAAGAAATTTTCTAAGAAAAGCAATTTAAACTCGCATTTTGTGATACATACAGGAAGCAAGAAGTATTCGTGTAAAATTTGCAATAAAGATTTTGCGCATCGTCCTAATCTGAGAATACATTTCAAGACCAGACATCCTGATTACGCTAAGTATATGGTTGACGAACTTGAGAGTAGTGAGATTATAGAGGAAGTAGAGGAACCGGAAGTGCAGGTGGAAGTACAGATGGAATATGTCCAGGAAGAACTTGAAGGAGCATAATTGACTAAAATGTATGTTCTTTGAAAAGCACTAAATATTATAATTTAAACACATTAGTCAGGGAGTGGATAGTTAGCAAATGAAGGTTGTATGAACTATATGTATTGGTTTGATTTACATTTCTTGAAACTGTACAAATGTTTATTACGAAATACTTAGTATCAAATAAATTTTTAGAACTCACTTTTCTGTTTTTTTTTTTTTGTAACAGTAGCCGTCTTGGGCCTTTTTTACTGACACTGAAATGATAGTATCTTCACGTGGCTATGAACTTCTGCTCTCTATCTCAACAAAACAAAATGGATTGTCTGAATATGACGATTCCTGAACACAGTAACAACAACGTTTTTTTTTTTTATTTCAGAATGTAATCGTATTAATTTTGTTTTTTCGTCCACTTTACATTTAGGTACATAGACTGATTTAAATAATAATAGGTACTTATTATATAAATATTTCATCAAGAATATGCATTATAATGGATATTTTTATTTATTTTATACTTAGTCAAATTGTAGTAGATACTTATCATCAAAATTTTTTCCCTCATTCATAGTTATCGTACCATTTCCTCTTTTTTATTGTATGCTCTGACTACCTTTAATTGAGATTTATATGTTTCTAGTTACCTAAGGTCTAAAATCTTAAATCATCTATTACATTGTAATTTTGTTGGTGGTTCTGTTTAAATAGATAAATACCATAAATTATAAAGTGCTACGGAGTAAGTAGTAGCTGAGTAGTGATCAAGTTGCTTCTTAGAAATTAGAATTTGTTTAAAGTAAGGCATTTATTACCGAATGGTGTTCCTATAACATGTGTGTTTCAGAACCTCCACATTAGGTCAATAGAACATTACTAACTTGGCAACAGTACCATTTATTTAACATTGAAACGGTCATTATACTATTTTATCTTATGTGTTGCCTTGGATAACACACAATAACAACGACATACACCCAGACCGAGAACAAAAATTCAAACTTCATTAAAATTTCCGCCTCGCTGGGAACCCAGCACCCTTGGCACGGCGATCCGGCATGGTAACCTTTACGCCACACGGGTCGTCAACGGTCAACGGGTCGTAGTTATAACTAAAATAATAATAAAATGGTAGATTTAATGCATGAATTACCTGGCTACCTCTAGGCTTACTGCTTCAACTGTGCAAAAGAGTAAAAGCACCAATGTGTTTTCCTTGCAGGAGAACCTAGGGGTGGCCAGGAAGAAACAAATACGGCGATCGATAACGAGGAGAATTTACAAGAAAACAAGCTGACGATAGAAATAACGCCGGTCCGCGTGAAAAAGTCGCTCTCCGCTAAGGAAAAACGCAAGATCTTCAGAAACAACGTTGTCCAAGTCCTTACAAAGTCGACTGTGATGCCCTTTCGTTGGCTCAAGAGTTCATATAGATGCTTCTACTGCTACGACATATTTCAAGAGTCTTCGGACTTGAAGAACCATCAACATGTTCACGTGGGGGACCATATTAAGGAGCAAGCTATGAGTAACTATTGGGAGCCGGTAGTCTACGTCGATATATCGAATTTGTCATGCAGACTCTGTCCGGAGCCTGTCTCAGATTTATTCGACCTCATCGATCACTTGATCGCGAAACATGACGTCGTCTACAACAAGGATGTCGGTATTTGCATGGTGGCGTTTAAGCTGGATAACTTTAACGTCAATTGCTTAGCCTGCGGGGCTAGCTTTTACACTTTTGGTCCCCTGCTGCATCACACGAATAAGGATCATAAGGGTACTTCAGCAATACTGTGTGACGTGTGCGGCCAACACTTTAAAGACGCGTATCTTTTGCGGCTTCATGTTAAAGCTGTACACGAAAATACGGGTTTGCTTTGCACGGAGTGTGGAGAGAAATTCGAGACGCGAGCGAAGTTAAAGACTCACCAGAAGAACCAGCATAATATGGACAAGAAATACAAGTGTCTAATGTGCACGCAAGTATTCAATAGTCACTACAAGCGGTCGAGACACATGGCGTCGGAGCACAAGAACCGACAGGAGGTGAAGTGCCTTCACTGTCCGAAGACGTTCGTCTTTCGGAGCATGATGATGACGCATCTACGCGACACGCACTTAAAAGTTAGGAACCACGTCTGCGGGGTTTGCGGCTGGAAAGCATTCAATAGCAACCGTTTAAAGAATCATATGTATAAGCATAGTGGGGAGAAGAATTTTAAATGTGATTCGTGCGAT
The DNA here is from genome assembly GCA_951805285.1 of Thymelicus acteon. Lineage (NCBI taxonomy): Eukaryota > Metazoa > Arthropoda > Insecta > Lepidoptera > Hesperiidae > Thymelicus > Thymelicus acteon. The sequence continues at coordinate 16,810,181 of OX638214.1, read as the reverse complement.
AAAGCGTTTACGACGAAGAAGATTATGAAGGCTCATTTCGCTCGGATGCACAAGTCCATTCAGCAGCCAATGTTGCCATTTGAGAATCCTTACGTAGGAGCTTTAGGGTCTTAATGGGCATCAGTGGTTACAGCTTAGCTTTTGATGTATTTAAATGTTATGTTATAATCGTAGCAATCTGATAAAGGCACGGTTAAATACAATTGAATTGAAGCAGGTAAATATTAGAGCATTCCGAGTGTAAATGAGGCTGTATTACATACCTTTTTTAGATGTGATATTTTAGAACTGTCTCAAATCACCAATTTTACCCAAATAATATTTAATTGGTTGCTTTTATAAAACATCTTTGCTTTGCTCTGCTTTTCTCTATTTGAAATATTATTTCTTATAGGTATAATTTGGAATACTTATATTGAGTTCAAAAGGAAGGATTAGTCCGTCTTGGTATCGTGGTATGTATCAAAGCAGATAAAGCTAGTAAAATTATACAATTTACAACTTATTTACAAATTATACAAGTATACAGTTGCAGCATGTGAAGGTCACATTTTATTTAAGATGCAAAAAATATCTAGAAATTTATAGTATTCGATAGAAATGTTATACAGATGAGCTGAGTAATTTTATTACATTACTATTAAAAGAGCATTAACGTTTGTCGGCGTTCGGAAAGAGGTAGTTAGGATGTAGGTACATGTGTTGTGTAAAAATTATAAGTTTTATCTCAAAAAATTTTTAATCTTCAACTGTTATCGTGATTCGCTATATTATTATATTGACCTGCTCATTTCAGCCTAGCACATAGCTATGACTGCTTCTATTTTATTAATCACGAATAATGATAATAATATTATAATTTCAATGATAATTTAATTTATAGTTTATAAATAATTACAATAAAATATTATTAATAAAGAATGTTTTTATTTTATACCCCTTTGTCACGGACCTTAAAGAAATACGGATGTAATCTCAAGAACAAATTCAGTGAAGCACCCATCGGAATACAAACTCTCTATTCGTACAAGTAAACACGCACACATTGACACCATCGGCCGCCATTCCGGCGCCGCCGCCGCGCCGCGCCGGACCGCACTCGAGTCATACGGACAACGGGAGTTGATAAAGAATAATAAAAATGCCTTTGTGTGCTGTTAAAAGTTTCAAGAACAATAGTAATTCAGTTAAAAAAACATAAAGGGATCACCTTTCACAAGTCAGCTTGTAATTTAATCACTGATTTCTTTTATTTTTCCTAAAAGTATTAACAAAATAAAACTAGAAAAATTGTAACCACAAAATCGCCAGTGTTGCCAACAATATTGCATATGCTAATACCCAGAATGTGTGGGAAAATTATAGTATATAATAATGCTCGAGTTTCTTACTTTAGTTTAAAAGTATATATTTTTGGGGTTCCGTACTAAACAACAAGGAACCCTTACCTATATGTTTGCCATGTCTGTCGGTCTGTCCGTGGAATTGCTTACAAACTAACAATATTAAAAAGCTGAAATTTGGTATAGATTAAGGTATATTAATTACGTTAAGATAATGGTAGAACAAAATTTGAAAAAATTTTTTTTAGGTACCTCCCCTATAAGTAAAATGGGTAAACCAGTGTATTTAATCTGTTTTCAATTAATACAATTCATTAATCTCATCAAATATAATAATTTGCATTTATTGAATGTGGAATATGTTATAATCGATTTACATGCATTAATTATTTAAGTAGGTAACTAAATTTTAAGTGAAGAATTTTTAGTGCGCGTCCAAACGTTATAATTTAGTAAAGCTCTTTAGTTCATACAATTATTCACAACCTACTTAATTACTTATGCATTTTTACTAAATTTTAACTAAAAAGTGTCTGTCCAAATGTGTTAAGTGATAAGCCCCGCCCATCTACTTAACAGAAAAAATTCAATCTTTTTTTGTTTACTTGCGTACTAAATTTTAAATACTAAATTGTTCGTTTACCTTATTGATTTATTTAAAATTTAGTTATCTACTTAACTAATTAATACGTGTAAACCGTACATTACGGAATAACTATTCAGTAAGTAATACATTTAGTGTTTAGATTTTACTATTACCTACATAAAGAAAAAATGGGGAAATATTCATATTGTGGTAACCCCAAAATTACGCACACGTAGTAAGCGATCGGCCATTACTATGCTTCACTCTCGATTAGACAAGGTTATGTCCGTTCTTTTTTGACGTCCGTGCCCTTTGTTTTCAACAAGAAATATAAATACAAATGACATACATGTTCACAGATAAAAAAAATCGTTCAACAATACGCAAAATATTTTTAAAAATATTTGTCAAGAACATAAATCGATAATGAACGTGCCACGATGCACCTGAGTGTAAGACGCGAAGATATCAACATCGTCACATCGCGAACTTTTGGCTCGCAAGGCTGCGATACCTAATTTTTAAACGCTTTGATTTAGCTAGACTCCATGCATGGGTTTGTTTTAATTCTTGTAAAAGCTTTTTCAACTTGCACTGAACCGATTCTTAGAAACTTGTGTAATGTATGTTTTCATACATTGATCCCCCTTGGTAGTAGTTGGTAATACCTACACCAGGAGTGCAGAAAGCAATTTTTTATAAAATGCATGAAAACTATCTGATCAAAATAAACATTACACCCACTACCATATATTTAACACACACACACGCATGACTCAAATGTTAAATGGAAGTAACCATTTGACACAGAATTACGGTCGAATATTGACCGCAGAGTGCAGAGGGTCGCAAGTTTTTTTATTTATTTTTTGCACATGCAGCCGTCTTAAAATACTAATTAGGTACCTACACGTGAGACTTGTTACTCAATCTTTCACTGTTGCATCCAAAGCTATAAATAAACTTGAATAAAGTAGATATTTAGCTATAAAAAATCCTGCGTTAAAAGGATTTTTGCATTTAGAACTTGAAACTTTAATTGATTGATGTATCAAGAATCAAGATACGATAACGTATAAAAATTAGAAGATTAGAGAAGAATAATTTTCCGTCTGGGCGTGTTCCTTGAATATAGGAGCCGTTAACACATGAAAATGAACATACACAGTTGAAATGAAATGCTACACAGCAGAGGCATAGAGTTTTGTACCTTATTATGATACTACTTATTACTAAGAAGAAATTTTACTTTCAGGAAGCCAAACATCAGACGAAGAGTCAGAAACCGACGATGAAGATATGAAACTAAAACTCATAACATTAGCAGATAAATATTGTAAAACTGGCGTGGCGACCAAATACCATATTACCGAAAAGAAAAAGCCAGAAATATCGAAGCAAGAAAAATTAGAAATAACCAGGCAAAATATTACCCAGGTATTGATCAACTCTACGGTGCATCCCTTCAAATGGCTTAGGAGCATTTACAGATGTTTCTTTTGCTACGAAGAGTTCAAGGAACCGAAAGAACTTTTACCACACTTTGGAAGCCATTTCAAAACCGAAGAGATTCACGTAGCTATGAATAATTACTGGGAGACGGTCGTCTATGTCGATGTATCGAAGATTTCGTGCAAGCTCTGCCCTACAAAGATCGAAAATTTGAAAGACCTAGTCGATCATTTGATCGACAACCATCAGGTTCAGTTCAACAAAAATGTTGAGTTGGGGATGGTACCATTTAAACTGGATGAAACTGCAGCTAAATGTCTCGAATGCGGCTACGGATTTAGAAGTTATGCTCATTTATTCGTCCATACAGTTCGGGCCCATAAAACTTATTCTGTGATTCATTGCAACATATGCGGGCAACACTTCAAATCTTCCAGAGAAATGCATCATCACAAGAACATGACACATCCCAAAACGGAAGTGAAATGCACAGTTTGTGGTCTCATCTTGCCGGCGACGAGGATGAAAGCACATTTGCAGAACTTTCACGGGAAGAAATACGACTGCTTCTATTGTACGGAGAAGTTCGTGACACACTATCAACGCGCCAGACACTTTATTGAAGTTCACAAGAGCAGAGAGAATTTAAATTGCTCGTACTGTACGAGAACATTTGTCTTCTCCTCGTCCTTGAAAAGGCACATCCGGGAAATCCATCTGAAAGAAAAGGATTCGGTTTGTGATATTTGTGGGTGGGAGGGCTTCGGAAAGGCTCGGATGCAAAGGCATATGATGAAACACAGCGACGAGAGGAATATCAAATGTCCAGGGTGTGATAAATCATACAAAACGAAGAAAACAATGCGACAGCATTACAGAAATATGCACCAGAAATCAGAGAAAGTCAAAGAAGAGGTGCCTAAAACTTTTATAAATTTATAATTTGATTCCACTGGTGACTGGTCCAAATCTTGTTATCGCGTCATATTGAAATCATGATTTTCATGATTCAATTATTGATTGTAAATCAGTATTAGGTATAGGTACTATGAAGGTCACCAAATTTTGAAAGACATCAATTCAAAAATGCTTCAAGAATGTGCAAATAGCATACATGGAAAAAATATGATTTATTGTAAATATAATTATTACTGATTATGTAATAGGTATTATGCTATATACTTATTCTAAATAACACTTTAGGTACTTCCATAATCTTGAATGTTTATTGTCACAACTATATTGTAAGTTGTAAATATATTAAAGACATACTTTAATACTGTTTTAATCTATGCAGTAACTGAATAGTGTAAAACAATATGCATTATATCCTATCGTAATATACCTACTATTAAGCCCAACAACAAAATGCTTGTAGCTGTTAAAATTAAAAAACACAGACTTGCATCGGTGCCGTTGATCAACAATCGATCGATTGGTCTGGTAACTTCGTGTTGCTTTTATCCATAGTGAGGCACTCACTTGGGCGTCCTATTAAGTGACGACATTAAGATTGAGCAGAATCAAAATTTTACCAAAAAATTACCGACTTCAAAGAAATAATCTTCATAAAATATATTTCAATGTCACCAAATAAATGCATACCTTTCTATAAAATAATAATATGGATCCAATTATCAAAACTGAATATCAAATAAAAAAAAATATTTTCCAAATCGGTTGATAAATGACGTAATATTTTTTAAATGCAACCGAATAGAATTGAACCTCTTTTGCCACAAATTTGGTCGTCCTTTTTTAAGACTATTAATATTTGTAGTAGGTATTGGTATTTAGATTAATGGATGAAAATTAAGTTCTCTTAGGTACGCCCACAGAACTACGTTGAGTAGGAAGATCTAAGTATTAAACGGTAACCCAATTCTTTCCGCGTGAAGCTGTAAAGACCTCTAAAGCAGCTATACTTACTCAACGTGCGGCCAGCCAGGCTTTTGTAGTTGGCCCATCTGGGGTTACTTTATTTTATAATAATCGCGAAAACCTAAGAAATCAAAACCATTTTTTTTTTCTTTGTTTTGCGGCCGACGACTGCATGACTAACACGTGTTTGAGGCCCGTATTAAAAAAAGGTTGATTACCACTGCTCTAGAGCCAACTGCATCTGTCCATTCAAAAAAAAACGTTAAGCCTTTTTGTGAAAGTTATAACATAAAAATTAATATGTAGGTAATTAATTGAGTTACGTCTGCAATGCCTGCATTCATAATTTTGAGGAAATAAATCATTAAAATATTCTAATGAATTGTTTAATTTCACTTGGAATAACTAACATTTTGATGTCAAGGCATTTCACTAACTATTAAGTTTACGCAACTAGTTGCTACTAGTAGTACTATGTACCTACGTAGGTATATTGCGCAATTTTTTTAAGCAATTAATTTTAAATAAAATTAATCGGATTAGTTAAGAACAGATTCCGAATTTTAAAGAATACATAATTTAGTACAAACTTTCATTTCAGGTTTCCAAATCTTCAGCAGACTTGACGACGGAGATTGTAAAGCAAGCAGGAAACGAGCTTTTCGCAACCTCCTTACAACTATTCTAGAGACGTCCACAATCATGCCGTTTCGATGGTTCTGTAACAAATACATGTGTTTCTACTGTTGCGCGTCCTTCGTCGACAGTTTTAACCTCAAACAACACACCAAGGAAGAGCACGAAGACGCTAAACTTAGGAACGTGCTACGGAGTAGGGATTTGGGATACACGAAGGTTAAATTGGACGTGTCTGAGACGACTTGCAAGCGATGCCTGAAATGTTTCCAGAACATTCATGGGTTCTTAGATCACTTAGTCAACGAACACGATGTGGTGTACGAAAAAGATTTGCTCCAATATATCATAAGTTTTAAGCTTACCGATGAAGGCATGCGTTGTGAGGACTGCGGGGAGGCATTTCGGTTTTTTGGAACCCTTTGGACTCATATGCATAAACGGCACAATAGCATTAGTAAGTTTCTTTGTGAAATGTGCGGACAAGGCTTCATTGCTAAGTCTACGTTGGATTTCCACGTTAAAGCGGTACACTCGAGCTCTGAGAGCCAGAAGTGTGAAAAGTGCAACAGGATATTCCCTTCGCAGTACGCGCTGAGCAGTCATTACTCGAAGACGCATAGATTTGAGACTTTCAAATGCTCGAAATGCCCCGAAATTCTGAAGAGCCGATACTTGAAGAAGCGCCATCTCGCGATGGTTCATGATGTGAAAAGTTCCCAGTTTTCGTGCTCGGACTGTGATAAGATATTCACAGTGAAAAGCGCGTTGCTCCAACACGTGTCAAGGGTCCATTTGAAGGAGAAGCTATTCGCCTGTGAGATTTGTGGCTTCAAAGTGTTCAGTAAGGACCTTTTGAAGCGTCACATGGTCAAACATGATGATTCTAGACCCTTTCAATGCGAGTTCTGCAAGAAATCGTTTCAGAGAAAGAAGACTTTAGAGTTCCACAGACGGATTCATACGAACGACAAGCGATACATCTGCAAGGACTGCGGGAAAGCTTTCGTTCAAGTTGCTAGTCTGAAGCTGCATGTTAGGGTACATCATTCTCTTGGGAATGATAATACATAATGCATCCTAACAATACTAGTCCGTTATCGATTTGCATGGACATGGAGTCCTGTTTAAAACAGTCGTAGACATAATCTGCAGTGTAGGACGAAAGTAAAATTGCTCTTTGTACCTGCAAGTTTACCAAATGAGGCTCGTCTAAGAATCTATGACGGTCGTTAGCATCAAAACATGAATTCTCACATAGTAACTATGCCATAGGCTCTCATAGCAGAATGCAGATTCAATAAAACTGTAATATGACTGTAGGATAAGATTCCGCAAGAGATATTCGAAATGGCAAGGCGGTGCGCGGGAAAAATCTACCAATAGATTTGTCTAGCCTCGCGATAATCGACGATCCTGGAGCCTAGTTGGTAGTGACCCTGCCTGCGAAGCGAGGGATCCCGGGTTCGATTCTCGGCCGAGATATTTATGTGATAGATAAATATTTGTACTCGGGTAATTGGTGTTACTGTGATGTGTTGTGTCGTCTATGCCACCCGCGACACAGGTAAAAAACCTAATGATTGTGTAAGCGTTTTTTTCATCCTATTGGGGAATTATTTCCTCGCGATTCTCATCTAACTTAAAGTGTTCTGCGGTGCGTTGTTACTTAACGTCGTTACTATCATCCCTCGTAGTGCGATTCTTGTATTAAACGCTTTCACACTTTAACACACACACAATAAATTATTGTATTCTCATGTATTTGTTGTGTATTTAATACTATAGAGGTGTTAAGACTGTTGATACAAAATATAAAAAAAACATTTTGTACCAACCTATCTTTTAAATTACCTTTTCCTCTTTTTAAATGCCTCAATACTCGAATTAAACAGCTATGATTAACTAAGTAGGTATATTGTTTTTTTAAGAATATGAGTAAAAATTTTGAGGAATACTTTCTGTACTTTGGTTGGCGTTTATATAATTAAAATAAATCAAATAGGTAGGTACGATCCAGGCCAAAATTTGTAAGGGTCATAAAAATACAATCATTTTGTAATTAAATATATTTGATAACTGTACATAGATCATACAAAAACAGCCTCTTTTTACATACATTACGTACGTACATAAAATTAACAATTTGGATAATTTTTAAACAATGTTTTGACAAAACAAAAACCCATAACCAATTAGTCCAAAAACAAACAAAAATCCATTGAAATGACCTGAAATCATCCAACACCTATCTATTGAAATCCATAGATAACTTATATTTACTTACAAATAATAAATCCTAAAGGAGCATTCAAATAACATACAAACTACAAACCAAGTATAAAAACGGTATCATTTAATATCAAAGTTTCTTAATCGTTTCATTGTTTATATGTATACTTCGGCCGCTGTATCTTGGCGCTTCTGAACTTCGCGCAGAAGGCTGCGCAGTAACATAATTCGCCAATACTCGATACACGGTGTATTGTGTCTCAGTCATACGTTAGCATGTTCGTGTTGCCATCTCTGTCTTACATGCGCTAAAGTTCGCAAAGCCTATGTTCAGACGCGCCAAGATACAGCGGCCGAACTGTACTTTAGCTAATCCCTTTAGGGGTCAAGTGTACGGGCGTACGGTACGGGCCCTTACAAATGGTATCTTCAAGTTTATTCGATGCTTCTTTGGTGATAGCTGGCAAACGCCAGAGCTAAACATGATAAGTGAATCGAACAAAGGAACCAAAAGGAACTAGCAACACACAAGGCCGCCTTTAACCTACTAGAGGCCCTGGGCATATTAGGATAATGGGACCCCTATGACTTTATCAGAACACTATTTTGTTAGAATAAACAAAGAGAGTAGCTAGGCAAGCCTCTAGATTTATGCAAAAACTAATAAGGAAATTGGTATTGTAGTCAGTAATTTAGGTTCGATTTATTCGAATTAAAAAAAAAAATTCGGCAATAAATATCGATTATCGTTTAGTGATCTGGCAGGAATTAGGGGGCCCCTATCTATCACGGGGCCCTGGGCACGGAATTTTATTTTCACGATGAAAAATAATTTCGCATATGTTCGGTAGTTATAACTTCTGCTTCCACCATTTTACTCCTGTTACATCTCCACTCGATCGAAATATTCTCTCAGACATGAGAATCGAGCCACCTCGCAGATTAGCATTTTTACTAAAAATAAACATTAATCATATTAAATTTTGGAACAATAGGTACATAAAACAGATATTTAATGAATTATACTCACAAGAAATAAAACCAAATGAAACATTTTTTTAACTACTAGTTACACTATGTATACTTTGTCGGATAATTAATGTCTCCCACATGTCAAATTTTAATAAACTCTTAAAAATTAGATAGGGCAACACTCTTAAATGTATTCTGCTTGAATTTATTTTAAAACTAAGTTCTGTGTAAAGTTCTTTCTTTTTCTATTCACTCTTTTTTGGCCGGCAACGCATCAGTGATGCCTTTGGTGTTGCTGATGTCCATGGGCGGCAATAGCCACTTACCGTCAGGTGGATCGTCAGCTCGTTTGCAGGCTCTTTAAAAAAAAATAAAAAATAAGTTAGCGAGATGGATGGATTTTCAGTGTTTTCTCCCACGAAGTCATTTTATAATTACTGAGTAATGGAATGGCTTAAAAATAATAATATGTATATTACAACCAGGATAAATCAAAATTTTTAAGTTCTAACACCGCAAAATTTAAAAATGTAATTGAATAGTAACATGACTTTCTTTTTGGAATTAAATATGAATTTATTGTAATTATGTAGACATACTTTTTAAATTTTCTACCGAATTTACCAAATTTGTGTATAAGTTTTTTTTTTTTACTTTTCGGTGTCAAGCTTAATTGAAAACATATTCTTTTAAAAATCGGGGCTTTCTAATTCGCCGAGTTCGAGTACAATTATAAAACCACTATTTAAATACTATTTAATATTCACAGTTGTCTTATAATGACTAGATTTATAATAGACACACTAGATATAAAAAAATTACACAAAACGTAAGTTTACAACCAACGTTATTAAACGGTTTTATTTAGCTGACCCGTTTGTGTGGGCCAAATCTTGCAAGTCTAATTAACACCAGAGATTCCCTATATATCTACCATACCAGTGGCGTAGCTAGCCCTAAGGAGGCCCCATATCAATATTTTTTGTGGGGCCCCCTCAACGTCAGCTGTCAAACTGTAGCGGTCGTAGGCCGTTGGCGAGCTTTTTTTGGAAGTGTTTATTTTAGTGTATAGTTGGTGCCTCTATACGCTGGGGGCCCCGTATAATTGATACGGCGGTAGCTACGCCCCTGTACCATACACACATACAGATACGACTCTATGCGCTTCATCCAAAGTTAGGTACTGATATACACGCGTCACGCCCCACTTAACTTATGTAACGTATATATCTAAATGCATGCACGCGCCGCGCGAGAACATGAATTTCAGTAGATAGAAAGTTATATACTAGAGCTAAATAAATAATAAATATTTATTTATATATAGTTTTAAAAACGAAAACGCTCAGCACGCCTTTGGATCACCCTTACCCTCCAAATGGGCGCCCACTGGTTGGGAATCCCTGAATTAGACCTACTTCTTATTCTAATGAATTGAAATTTTACTTATTGCTTTATTTTTGATGACAATGCATTTTTGTAATAAGTATGACTCGATACTACTTTTATATACAGATTTGGCTCCAGGCAAGGCAATTCCTTAATCCTTAACTCCAGTACAGTCACAATTTTTTGTCTTTAATACTTACCTTACTACATTGACACTATAAAACCGTGTATTTAGTTTTTAAACTACTTAGTTATTGTACTAGTCCCACAGATTACCCCCGATAGGCAACTGACGCGCGTCAACACGTACGTACATTTGCTGCAAATGTAAAACGAAAAACTAAATATCTTTTTTTATCTTATTTTGTTAATAACAATCGCAATTTTTATGTGCTAATAAACCCATAAAAATATTTTTCTAGACGTCATTCCGAATCGAATGAGCTATCGCGCATCCCCCTCCCCCTGGATACGCATATGCAAATTGCATATTCACGACATTAGTGTCGACCAATACTGACCCGTCAAGTCCAAGTATGAATTAGAAATAGCCAATCACAGCGCATTTTAGCCAAATTTTGTGAGTTCAAACTCCAAGAAAGTTTCACTTATGCGGTATCTATGGGGGGTAATATGTGACTAGCCCACTCTCAGGCCATTTAAAGACACATTGGTACCCAATGCCTAAGTTTAAGTAATTTGTTGTCCGCTATTTCACATCCAACATAGTATAATTATGTTTGTAAAATACTATATATTTCTATATACTATTAAATATGTATGTAAAATGAAACCTAATTATACAGCTGAATATTTTTTACATATTGAATTGGTGCCTAAACTTTAATATCTTTTAGCTCTTTATGAGTTCCAATGAGAATACACAAAAGAACCAATAGGCTCATAGGCCAACAAAAGCCCCAATAAGCCATCACAAGGCCCAATGAGCCATCACAAGGTGCTTTAATTTAAACCACTACAAAGTCCACGAAGCATCTGTTAGTTTCACCAGAAATTTTACAGATTCAAAAGGTCTTTTTGCTTCTTTGCGGCAATATGGATTCCTTCGCGTAACTGAAGAAGGATAAAAGGCTATACCGCTTCGCCTTTCTTGATAAGTAGTCTGTGACTACGTTGTTATCGCCTGCAAAGAAAACAATAAAAATACAATTATTTTGCTTTAATTACATGATGTTTTCTGGGAATAAATTTTGACTGAAATAGCTTTTATCAGAAACGAAAGAAATATGTATAAAGCTACCATGTAATTTTTAATTATAGTTAAAACTAAATTTTATCGAATTTAAGCTATAATTTGACACTTCAAAGTAACTATTATTTAAGAATTCATATTTTATTTTTAATTTGGAATTAAAAATTGGATTAAAACTTTCAGTTGCACTAGAAATACTAGAACTAATTCATAACTTACCGAGTAAAGGCTGCCTTTCCCCAGTGGTAGGCAAAACATTGTCATTAGCTGACAATGACACGAATAGGGCGAACGGAACCACCCACAGACACAACGTGAAGTAGGCCAGGACCTGGGGACACGGGCGTTTTATTCAAGGTGTGATGATCTCATAAAGTATTGCGCCAGAGTCGATAGATGGCGCCTTGCTTGACAGTCTAGTTCAGTTATAGTTACGGTAAGTTACTAGTCAGTCTTTGCTTGGCTGTCGGAGTGGACAGTCGCGTCTCTACAATTGTGTGCCTAATTACTGTGAATATTATTGGTTTATTCTGAATTTGAATACATGTGGTTTGAATTACATAACACTTCAACCCATTAATGGCCCACTAAAGGGCACAGGTATCCCTGCCAGACTTGCATCCTAACGCGTTAATTTGCGCCTAAAGGGGAATGGCTGTGTTAATGCCAATACACGTTAACTCGGGTGGAGGTTTTTTCGAAACATCAGAAGTTCTCAAGTTACTTACCTCAGAAAACTTATAGTAAACTGTGCCAAAGTACTGGAATGCTAAGTAATGGTGGAGTACAAGGTTAGCGACTCCGACAATGAAGGTGATACCCGTGACCCTCACAACAGGGAAGGTTCGGAGGAGCAACCCATGGGCTGCTTGCTGGATCAGCCCCAATATGTTTAGATACAGCGGCAAGTCATCAAAGATCATCAGACCTATGTGGATTGTTGCTGTCAGCTGAAAATATAGTTCAAGGGAGTTTATAAAGTGTTTGAGGGATTCCCAGTGAGGGGCCATCCATAAATTACGTCACACGTTAGGGGGGAGGGAGGGGGTCGATGAAGTGTGACATTGTGTGACAAGGGGGGGGGAGGGGGACCTAAATTTCGTGACGTCACATTTCAAAATCGAATAATTAGTATGTATAGGTAAATATTTAAAAAAAATGGAAATAAAACTTATATCGGAACAGGTGTTTTAATTTAATAATTTCTAGGTGTAAAATTTCATAATATGTGACGTCACACTAGGGGGGGGAAGGTCTCACAGATGTGACCAGCTGTGACAAGGGCCCCCCCTTACCCTAGGGGTCAAAAATTCATGAAATTAGTGTGACGTAATTTATGGATGGCCCCTGAGACAGAAATTTTAATGAGTATTTATCTGAGGACATGAGCATGAGGTTAAAGGCTTAAATCTGCAATCAATATTTATATGACTTATAAGCGATTTCCTAGATGTGTCCGTCTCTCGTGGATATTCAAGACTGGAACTCATTTATGATGTAAAAGTGTTATTTACTTACAACAACCATCCATGATATTACATATTTAGACACTACAGTGTGTTCTTCTACCAGTTCTGCCAGATAGTACATGCCAGCAGCTGAAAATGGAATAAACGGTGAAATGTTTAATTCTATCAATATTCAAAATGAACAAATTTTAAACTGAAATTCCCTCATATTAGGACAATTTTAAGGTATTTATAACCACTAGCAGTATAAAAACAAAATTATTCCTTAATTAGATTGAAATTTCCGTGTAAATAAAAAAAACTGATGTAATGAAGAAGTTATAAAAATGTAAATGTTATTCAACGCTGAATTTGAATACGCATAAACCTAAAATTATTTAATTAAAGCTAATTAATTATTAATGAAAAACTTACCGACAGCAAACGTTATTGACACCATTAGCACAATCATAGATACTATGCTTAGTAAATAAAGAAAAGTCATCTTTGAAACCTTTTTTTTTGTAGTTTTGTTAAATTATTAATTAAAATTTATTTATTTCTACTTTGTTTTCAGAGGTTACAAAATGTTAGGCACAGATCATCAGATGTTAAGTGACAGGTGACTTATTATTTTATGACAGTTCAGTGTAGCTGTCAATATTATCTTGTCAATGCCAATATTATGTCATCATTTGACATAATATAGGTTGCGTTCTTAATTTTCATAAGATAAGACATTATGTCTATGGATAAGACTGATTTAAAAATACCGGTTATTGTTGCGTCGGTTAAATGTGAATATTTAAAGGGTTGGATTTAGAATCCGGTAGCAGGAGTTCGTACATGAGAATGGTTGAAGCTTATAGAGGTTCATCAGCCGATTACAACGGTACCACTCGCAACTCTCGGCGACGCACCGTTTTCGAGAAAATTGAAAAAAACTTTCATAACCTTAGTACCAAAATACGACACTTTATCTCGATTTAGAACGCCAGAAATGTCTTTTTGACAATTCAGAGCTGTCAAATAAGTCCCAAATAAGTCAATAATCTATGCTTAAACTGTGAAATCGGTGCCAAATGTCTTCCGAGCTATGAAATAAGTCCTATGCATAAACTGTCAAATCAGTCCCAAATGCAAGTACTCTATATATAAACATTGGCGAAAAAAGAGGAACGGCGGAAGGCATCACGGGGGGCCAAGCCCCCCGTGTTAGGGGGTGCGGGGGGTGGAGCCCCCTGCCAAGGGGGGTTCGGGGGGCGAAGCCCCCCGCAATGAAAAAAGCAACAGGAACCCAAAACAGAATGGGTTAGGTTAGGTTAGGTTCGTATAAATTTTTTTTTTACGCGGAAATAGGGACCCCGCGAAGCGGGGTCCCGTCGATATTTATGACGAAGTGTAGTTTTGTGACATAATTGAATAATTTAAATATTGTTGTGCAAGAAAACACATCATGAAGTTTGTATGATTATTATTTTAGAATTTTGAGGTTAGGTTAGTTTTTCTCAATTTTCTCGAAAACGGTGCGTCGCTGAGAGTTGCAGGTGGTACCATTGTAATCAGCAATCACCCCTCCCTCCTCTTCCACCCCCCTTTCCTCCCCCCTCCTGCTACCGGATTCTAAATTTTGGTACTAAGGTTTATTATTATTGTAAGGTACTAAGGTTATGAAAGATTTTTTCAATTTTCTCGGAAACGGTGCGTCGCCGAGAGTTGCGAGTGGTACCGTTGTAATCAGTAATCACCCCTCTCTCCCCTCCCCCCCTCCTGCTACCGGATTCTAAATTTTAACCTATTTAAAGTATAGTGTATTGGATAAATATGGTCATGTCAAATTTAAACATTAAAAAATCTGCCAACACTCTTATCTGAAGTAGAGTAAGTCGGGGCAAAATATGACAGAAAAAACATTTGTCTTTCCTGCTACTTTTCTCTAACGGTTACTTAAATCGCTCCTTAGTACAGAATTTGTACAGTGAGCTAAGGAGATTTAAAGTAACCGTTATAGACTACTGGCCCACCCACAAAAATCCAGGGTCATATGAACCACCTGGTGACCTATATAGGACGATAGAAGAGCATAAAATAATAAGATTCAGCACTATGCCGTCACTTGTAAGCTGTCCAACTGAGTGCTGGTGAGAATTCAAAAGTGCAAGTAGGGTGAGTAAATTTTGGTCATTTGATTCTGTACGGCATTTTTAACCATCGATAGGGCCATGAAAAATAATAAGAAAGCGCGCAGTGCCGTACAAAAAAGGTGGTCCACAAAGTCGGTAAATGATTTTGAATTCGTGACAATTTCGAGGGTAAATTTGGTCATTTGATACAGTACGGCATCAGTTTCATACTGTTGCAATACAGCTTCTAATCCATTATTCCGCAACGCCGTACAAAAAATCGTGCGACAAGGGGAAGAAATCGAGGGTAGCAACCCCCTCTTTTGCAGTGGTCCGGGGGGTCATTTGAAAAAGTACGGCTTCGGTTCCAATACATTTTCTAGGACTCAAAAGTACTATTAAAAATAATGCCGTCAAAAAATGATAGTCCATTTGAATGTATAATTAATAATTATCTTAATTTCATGGTATATTTGATTTATAAAGCTGTAAGGTCATTTGACCCTGTACGGCAACTTTTTTTTTAACATGACATTGTAAAATACAATTGTTATATAGTATTGCCGTACAAAAAAACTGTCCTAAAAAAAATATAGAGAGATACAAAAACTGAAATTTTTGAAATTATTGCAAAAGTTTAAATATTCATAGATTAATGAAATATAGCAATTTTCTACCTTTTTCCCTTGTTTTAAATAGTATTAAGATAAATAAATTAGGAAAAAATTATGCCGTACATTTTAATGCAGACCATATCTTTTAGGCTGATGAAAATGACGCTACCATTTTATGGTCCAGTCATCTTAGTAAAAATTTGGTAAGAATTGCGGAAATTGAGATACCCAGCTGAATTTTTGTATAAACTTGTATTTTGGCGATCTAAAAGTTGTCTCAAAACCTGCATATGATAGGATGACCGCGTCTATTAAAAATTTGAGGACAAAGGTCACAAAAATCGTTTTTTTGCAAATATCTCATTTCCTATGAAATTTTCGCTATTTGTATCTTCATCAATATTGTAGAGAATTAAATTCCCTTCAACTTTTGTTTCAAAAATTTTTTTATACGTTGAATCGTTTTCGAGAAACAGGGCGGAGAGAGCGCGGTTAGAGCATCATGTAAGGTCAACCGGTATAGTCCCGACTGCAACACGCTATATAAAGTTTATTAAATGAAGGGAATTTAATTTTCTAAAATATTGATGAAGATACAAATAGCGAAAAACTCATAGGAAATGAGATATTTGCAGAAAATCGACTTTTGTGACCTTTGTCCTCAAATTTTTAATAGACGCGGTCACCCTATCATATGCAGGTTTTGAGACAACTTTTAGAATGCCAAAATGCAAGTTTATACAAAAATTCAGCTGGGTATCTCAAATTCCGCAATTCTTGCCAAATTTTTACTACGATGATTTTATTTATTATTAAGTTAATTTTACTACAAACCTTTGGACCAACGAAAATGTACGGCATGTAAAAAAATATTATCTATGCATAAAATACTTTCAAAATAAATTTATTTTATGTTGTATCAAATGACCCCCCGGACCACTGCAAAAGAGGGGGTTGCTACCCTCGATTTCTTCCCCTTGTCGCACGATTTTTTGTACGGCGTTGCGGAATAATGGATTAGAAGCTGTATTGCAACAGTATGAAACTGATGCCGTACTGTATCAAATGACCAAATTTACCCTCGAAATTATCACGAATTCAAAATCATTTACCGACTTTGTGGACCACCTTTTTTGTACGGCACTGCGCGCTTTCTTATTATTTTTCATGGCCCTATCGATGGTTAAAAATGCCGTACAGAATCAAATGACCAAAATTTACTCACCCTACTTGCACTTTTGAATTCTCACCAGCACTCAGTTGGACAGCTTACAAGTGACGGCATAGTGCTGAATCTTATTATTTTATGCTCTTCTATCGTCCTATATAGGTCACCAGGTGGTTCATATGACCCTGGATTTTTGTGGGTGGGCCAGTAGTCTATTAGTGACTCTGAGTTGGGGCGCCTGTCTTGTTTTGCCAATTCAAATATATTTCAATCAGTTACAGTCGACCTTTCAATCAGGAAGCTTCTATTAAAATTTCAAATGTTTCGCTATGAGCTTTTCTCTGTTCTAGGCACCACCCAAAAATTTAAAAATGCGTCACTTCAAAATCCAATAATGCAGAAAATAAGTGAGACATCTAATATCTGTAAAGAGCCGCTTTTTTGGCAGAACAGCGTTTGCCGATCAGCTAGTAGTAGTAGTTAGATCAATAAAATACAAAAATACTATTACACTGTTTATTTTATTAAAACTGAACTAATACAATAGTGTTATTTTTGAGACCTCTACACGAGCACGAGAATTTCGGAGTAGATGTCACCGTGTTCGTTCTCGGCGCGACATCCGTAGTAGCCCTTGTCGGCCTTCTGAACGTCCTTGATCATGAGGTCCCCGACCGTCATGTTCTTAGCAGGGTTGGTTGGGTAGAACACGTATTTCTCGCTCTTCGGCAGGGGCTTGGCGTTGTATGTCCAGGAGATGCGCGCGAGGGGCCAAGCAGCTACTTGACAAGGAATGGTCACATCCTGGCCTTCCTTGGCTAGGAGTTTGTCTGCGGGCTCTACGACGTACTCCGGTTCACCTGAAATAGAATCATTCAGTTTGTAATCGACCAATTCAGATAGGCTTCAAAGCAATTGAAAGAGCAGTTTTCGTTGACATTAAATAAAATATCTGAGAATGTCTGTTTGTTCTTCACAAACAGTGGTCATGGATACTCACTGACAACAGACAGACGGAAGGTATGGTTCTGCGGCTTGCCAACCTCGTTGTCGACAATGCAGGTGTATTCGCCCTCGTCCTCCAGCCACACTTCGCGGATGAGGAGCCTCTTGCCCTTGCTTCTGTTGTATCTGGTGACGCGGTCTGCTGGATTGTTGTTCACGTTCTTTCCGTCTTTGTACCAGTCGGGGTGAGCTAGAGGGCTGTTTAGACAAAATGAGTGTGAGGTTGGAGATTCCTTGGCAAAAATTAATGATCCGTTGCTTGGCAGAGTCGTAGAAGTATCAGGCAGATAGGCAGTACCTACCATTTGGTAAAAGGTCGACTTGTTACAAAATTATTATTAGCCTAATCACGTCAATCAAAATTCTGCACCGTGCTTTATCGGCTTTGTAAGAAAAATGAAGATGAAGGAATAGGACACGCATTACAAGTAAATCTATTAGGAATACTCACTTTCCACCGTAGATGCAGAACAGGTAAAGAGATTCTCCATATTTGGCGGTCATATCCTCAGTAGCGTATTGTTTATAGACCTCGTTATCAGGGCTAGGGTCTTTCTCCAGACTCTCGATGTAGTGTTCAGCTAATGGCACACCATCTTCTACGGCTGGCGATTTTGCAACGCATACATACTTGAAGTTGTCGCTAACATCCTCTTCCTTAACGCTGGAGATATACAAGGTGCCTTCAGGAGAGATGGTGATGCGGGAGTCTGCGACCTGGTTGGAGATGCTAGGATCACTAGCAAATTGATGCAACCATGTGATCTCTGGTTCCGGGTAGGCATCAGGGACGGAGCAGTCCAAATGGTAAGGTTTGCCTTCTACTGGCTTGTGTTTCTGGGCCTTGATTTCAGGTGCATTGATGTAAGCACGTCTGACACTGATCACTCTTGAGCTGGCTATACCCTGGTCGGATTCTGCGTGGCACTGGTATTCGCCCTCATCTTCGGCGCGAGGATGCACGAAGACGAGGCTACCTTCGCCTTCACGACGCATCACGTCTTTGGTATCGGGATTGAATTCCTTGCCATCCTTGTGCCATTTATACCTAAAGAATAAAATAATTGAGAGTTTACATATTATAGATATCTATACTAATATATAAAGAGGAATAATTTGATTTTTTGTTTGCATTGAATAGGCTCCGAAACTACTGAACCGATTTGAAAAATTCTTTCACTGTTGGGAAGCTACACTATCCCCGAGTAACATAGGCTATATTACATTTTCATAAAGAATTAGGGATCCTTTATAAAACTCGAATAATGTAATCCAAGGTGTAAAAAAATAAGAAAACCGAAGCAAAGCGAGGGTGGTTACTCGTTATAGATAAATAGAGTTTACAGTTTTTTAGAGTTTAAATATTTTGTGTCATACTCAGTAGAAATAAATTGAGTGAAGTGGAAAAGTCGGAGAGTAAGAAAAATATATCGTAGTTCATGATGAAAAATACTTAATACCTACGAGTACTTCATCTTTTTCTCCAAATTACTCACGTGATGCCTTCCTGCTTCTCAGTGGTGACGCATTCCAGGAATAGGGGTTGAGGTTTCTCCGATACCCTGAAGAGAACCTCAGCTGGGGTTTCCTTCAGCACCGGCTGCTTGTCAACGGGCTGAGATGCGCCTGTATGGAATGATATGCAATCAGTGGGAAATGCGTAGAGAGCTCTACGTGGATCCATTTATGCTGAGTTACGACTAGGAAGATAATGGTACCTACCCAACCTGGAGGCGACGCTACGAAGATAAGACATCGATTGGTCATAGTTGTATATTCAACACCCTACAATTCTTAAGGTCAACACCAATCAGACCTATGTTTTGTCGAAGATGCTCATCCAGTGTCACTTGATCCGTCTTTAGGCACCTCTTCGAAGCATGGCCTCCACTTAAAGCTTTGGTTCCGGTGAAGTCAGCTAATATAAATACTGCATAAACAGCAGCAAGTTAACATTGGGGTAATACCGGTACCCTGCTTCCTTCACTGTTCCATGGGTGACGATGACCACTTACCATAAGGTGGCTTGTAGTTCAGGCGGCTAGTTTGATGGCTATTAACATTATAAATCTCAATCGTTCGCAATACTGCATAGACAAAAAATATCAAAAAGACAAGATAAAGATAACAAAAGAAAGCAAGCCGCGTACAGTATTTCCAATCTTAAATCATTATTTAAAAAATTACACTTACAGATTACTGCGCAAGCAACAAATATCACAGCTTCGGAAAACGCCATTTTACCGTTAACCTAAACAATAAAAAAATTGTTATGTTCAAAAAAAATTTTTTTAAAACAAATACATTTTTTTTTTTCAACTGAACGCACCGGTATCGGGTAGCGGGAAATGATACAAGTATGGCGACAAGTCGCCCTTTTATATGCGAAGCGTAGGTAAGTATGTAGTCATCACTTTCAATCAGTGACTCCGGCATGAACATGTAAAGTAGGTACTTGACGCTGATACTATTCAGAAAATTTATTTACCGCACACTCATAATAGTGAGTCGTGTTCAGTGTTGTTATTTTTCCTATGGAAAACTCGATGTTTTTGTTTGTTTAAAGTGGTTTAAGTTAGTTTATACATCAGGCGAAGATTGCGATATTTTTATATTTTTTTTGGAATCATCTTGAATCTAACGGCAAACTTAAGTTTGTTATATTTTTTTGTAAGAGCAATTTTCGGTTCTACAGTCTGACTCGCATTTGGCTGATATTTACAGATGTCGCCACTAGGCTGTTTCTTTTGCTGATGGGAATTTCATGAAAAAGTCTAAATGCCCACAAGTGGGGACAGCTTGCTGTGGAATTTCTCAAGTGACTTATCTGACTTTTTTTGAGGATTCGTTCACCAAGGAACACAAAGCTCCAATCAAACTCAAATCCCACTTAACATTAAAAATGTGAAAATTTGTATAGAATTAATGGATGTTTGTAACTGTTTCACATAACAACTACTGAACGACTTTTAATGAAAATTTGCGCACCTATGATCTGGGATACGACATATAGATAGATAGACATTTATTATAGCGTAGAATACTAATGTTTAACATTGAGTTGAAAAACCTTCCATGAAGTACCTACCATGCAATCAGCGTTGCCAGAATCCTAATTTTAGGGGGTCGTTCCAAATATCAGCTCAAAATGATATTCCTTACGAGGCGCAACACGAAGTTACACAGAGTCCCGTTTGAGTTTTGACGGAGGAAACTTATGTTATACCCGAAGGTTATATACCACAGAAGAAATAATAGTACTTATAATGTTATACAGGAATAATAATAAAAGCAGAATGAACCTCATAGCCAGGCGGTTTGTGTTGATCCTAAGAACGTTTCCGTGTTTCGGAGGGCACGTAAAGCCGTTGGTCCCGGTTGTTATAATTTTCATTTCATATCTGTCCAGGCGATGTCGGTGAATTGTGAATTTTATGATCCTTTTACTGTAAGCAGGAAAAAATCTCCTTAGGAGTTTATTTCCGGTTCTTCTTACTCACCGGGAGTACTCATGGTTACGTGCTGTTGGAAGTATGGCTGTAATATTAAACATCTACAACTTTATGATAGAGCGCACTGTCTGCGTTTTCTGGAATTTCTAGATTTTCTGGAATTATCCTACAATTATGTTAGGTATACCGAATCACGGTCTACCTCTGTGCTATATATTGTATGAAAATCCGTTCAATATTGTGTAGTTATAGTGAATTATTGTTGTTGTTGAGTGTCGTTATATATGTAACAAACATACATAATTACATACATATCCTCACAAGCTTTAATAATATTAGTAGGAATAGGATAAGTATAAAAATATAACATAGCCATGACTTTATTAAGCACGAGAAGTTATTGGCGTTTATATTTAATCCTGGCGTGGATATTTAATCCTGTAGGATTCACGTGAAGAAACGACACCTATTATTTAAAGCCCTTTTTGAACCCCAACACAGAACCATACAAAAGATCTTCCCATCAACATTTATAAAACAGGAACTGCGTCAGGCCACAATTGATCGCCAATAACGATCATGAAATAATCGATCGATTTGCTGTTTACCTAATTGATCTGTTTGCTTGTTCGGTCCTGAACTGCACCTGTCGCACGTGTAGCATCGGAATGCTGTCATAATACCGAGGTGAGTTAGGGATAGTAGGTAAGTATCTACCATACCCATACTCTATAGACGCCATCAGCATTTCTTCCAGGGAGGTGCATCTGAAATTATTATACAGAGCTGGCGTTAGAGCCACTGACAGCCGAGGCAAGAATATTGTGGCACCCACATAAGAAAATCGATTTTTTTTTGCTGAACTAATGAGAACGTTTATTAAGAATTCGGTTCTGCTATTATAATAGGTATCTTCTCCCGGGCCCTCTGTCCTCTCATATTAGGGCCTTGTTGAAGCATTGGCGTAGCTTGCATGACTTTCAAAAAGTGTTTGCAAACCAAACCAATTTTGAACATATTTTGAATAAAAATATTTGAATTTGAAGAGTCTCTGTCTTAGTTTTTGACGGGTCTTACGTGGTTAACAAAAACAATCTTGGTACCTACTATATACTTACTTATTGAAATATTAGTCTTAAAAAATCAATAAAAAATTAAGTTTTAGCATCAAATTATTATTTATCTTTAACTTCTCATTTTATGCCTGCCTTATTTTTAAATTAGGTAGATATTACGACAGAAAGACCTTATAAGATTATTTGCTAAAAGGTCTGAAAAAACATTATTTGATTATATTAATCAGTCCATTCGTTTAGGTCTCAGGACATGGAGTATAGAAGTAGACTCCATAGTTTAGGAGCTACGATGCCACAGACAGACACGTCAAACTTATAACACCCCTCTTTTGGCGTCAGGGGTTTAAAAATGACTATACATACTAGACATCAACCAAGACTAACTAACTAACTAACTAGCTGACCCGGCGAACTTCGTATCGCCTAACCACGGACCGTAAAGAAACTTCTTTTTTTAAGTCCGTGCGCCTAACAAACAATTTTTTTTTCTATAATGATAGCTGCTATTTATTAATATGAACTAACCTTGTATGGGTGTCTTTGAGCGAAATGGAATATTCATTTACTTGACATGAATAGTTGAATACTTACGGACAAAGGATTTTGCCAAAATTTGTTAAAAATCCCTACTCATTTTCATTACCGTTGATTATAAATCATATCATACGTTAAAATCTAGTAAAAATCCCATCACATCATAATTTATGCAAAATTTAATAAAAATATATGACGTCGAAACAATCTTATATGAAGAAGCCTAAATTTAATCTGACGTAGGGTGATGTTACGGCTTGAAACCGTTTATAAAACCAATCATAATCGATACATTACTATAATCGAAATTTAAAAATGAAAATTGAATAATATATTTACATTGTTAAAAATGATTTGCTTGCATTTGAATTTAAAATTAGGTACCCAATAATACCACGACGAATTGAATGCTAACAAAGGACATTTTCCACTATGTATGGGCACTTCGCCATCCATGGACAGTAACTGCAGATAATATGTTGTATATAATTATGTATTTAAGGTTGCGGTAAACATTTTTTTTCAACAAAATAATAATTATGTATAAATGAATGTGTCTTACGAAATAAGCAAGAATTTATCCACTGTAGTTTTTTCCTGACGCTCTTAATATAATATTATGTCAAAATATTATTATGAAACTGAGCGGGACTTTCATTCTATCATGATCTTTCTTTCTTTTTCTTCTCTCCTTCTTGGCCGGCAACGCACCAGTGATGTTTTGGTGTTGTTGATGTTCATGGGCCAATGGATAAAAGAATATTTTATTGAAGTCGTAAATAAGTACATATTGAGAATACGCGGTACGAGATAGCTCAATCGAGGTAGTAGGTACATAGGTAACTAGGTACCTAAATATTACGGTTTTTAGTTTAAAATTTAATTATCGAATCGATTAGGTCTTATAATTTTGAATCGATTTGTTGTAAAAATTGGTTTCTTTCGTGAACCGATTTTTTTGTACATCTCTAATGTCACTGTGATGGCAAACGACAAATTGGGCTTCTTAATTCGCGGTGACTATAATAAACAATTGACTTACATTGAGATACATACATAGAGGAGACATCTCAAACAAAATGTGTGTTCCACCGCCGGCTTGCCCTCCGTTCTCTTTTCAAATTAGAAGCCTCGTTTGCACACTTGCCATAGAGTAACTTTGTATATGACACTTGCCGAACCAAGACGGCAACCTAAGCAAGCTTATATATTCCATTAACACGCTAGTGGCTTGCCAAGTTCAAACGCTCCTTATGATTTTTTTCCTTCCAAAATGGCGGGAACATTGCACAATAATTTAATTAAATTCGTTTTAGTTAATTTAAGTTAATATTTTGTTTTCTTACCGATGATAAAGTGATACCATTATCTTTTTTGTTTTTTGTCGTGCAATTGTGATACGTTCTTATTACGCACGACGGCATTTTTTCAGTTTTTTCAAAAACAATTTTGGCATGCGGCCGCCATGAGCGCAGCCGAGTGACAGCCAAGTGACATAATGAAATGCAGCCGGCCGGCTGCAATGCACACCCCCGAACCCAATGTTCGCGGTGTCTATTCTATACGCTACTAATACTAGTTCAATGTTGACTTATGTTATTTTTCATTTTAAAATTATCGACAATGTTTATCGATATTTTTAAAATTCGTGCACCCACTGCATTAAAGTTGAAATTTTAAAAATTTCGATAAACATAGTCGATAATTTTAAAAAGAAAAATAACATAATTAAGTCAATTGTTTATTAAAACTAACGTAATTTGTCTTCAGGTAAATGCATATGTTGTATGTGGAACCGATATTAGGTACTAGGATGGTGATAATGGTGATATGGTGGTAACGGCCCAATAGGTCCAGGTATCCACCTGGCGTTCGTCTACAGTTCAGTTTTTACTACTTCCTACCTTCATTGGTCAAAATCGAGATCTGGATTGGTCTAATGACTGAATTAAGTACGGCTTTTGAAGAAAATCTGTTTTAAAAAAATGGTTGTCTGTAACGGACGGTAGTTTTAACATGACAACGTCATGACATAGCTCCGCTCCGCTCCACTCAAATACGATCGCCTACGATACGCCGATCGTGCCGCTCTCTCGCTCGCGGAACGCTACATTTTTTCGTGCGTGCGCCCGGCGTTCATCGTTTTAATAGACGTTATCACGTCAATAAAGCATGTGCGAAAATGTGAACGCATAGATAAACCGCAATGACCTTACGGGTAATAATTTTCCTGTTCTATTTAATAAAGGCGGGATTCACCGTGACAATATGAAGAGGAAAGCTAAATTGAAAAATGAGTTGATATTTTCCTTGAAACACGGAAAAACGGAAAAAATGATTCAATTAGCATATTTCATTGTTTATTATTATTATCAAGTGAAGTGAACTTTTTACAGGATTCTGCCTTGTAATACTCGTTTAAGCATGACTGTTCATATAAGTACGGAATCCTTTTTAATAAAAAGGTAGGTACTTTAAGGGTACTACTACCCCGTCCCAGCTGAGTCATATCGCCAAGAAAGAAAAGAGAAGAAAGGAACCCCTGGCCACTGGCCCCCAGCAGGAACACGAGTTGAACTCGCAGACGATGACTCAATTAAGTTACTGGGAATAAAACAAACCTACGTAGTCATACAATCAAAAAATTTGCTAACAAATACATTACATTATTAATGTACCCGTAGAAGTACCAGATTCCTAGAACACTATTTCTTATCGCTACGCCTAGTTCAACCGATTAGCATTGTTATTATATGTATATTATACGTTCGCACTTTACCTATCTCCACTCTCCCGTAATAGAAAACAAAAACACTTGAAACAAAACATTTTCTTCCTTCCTTTTAAATTGATCGACAATATTCGTAAATTTTGTAGGACCAAACTATTATGCTATCAACCCATTATCATCAGTCTTCAGTCATCACTTATTTCGGGTATATCCCACTATTACCTAAGTAATAATTTTATTAATTCCTTATCTTGGACGTAGGTAACATTCCAACGGTTACTCCCAGTGTGGGTCTAGCAATAGGTCAATCCCTCACTTTCTAGTGCGATCATGTTCCGATTGTAGTAAAGCCTTTTTAGTAGTCTTTTAATAATCTTCAATAGTTCGACGATTCGATAAAACAGTATAAAAGCAGTTTAGATACTACGATTAACTTATTGCGTCCCGCTAATTTGCTTTAATTTGTGATGATCGTAGCTTGTCTGAGGCGGAGCTATGAGCGGCGATAAATCGGTTAATTCCCCCTAGTTCTACTCGTTAGTTCTATCGTAGAACTAGTGGGAATTTTTCGATACCCGTCCTTCCATCAAGACGTTTTCATCATACTTATACTCTCCGCGAACAGACTGTAAAAAAAAATTACCACCCGTGTGGCGCAATGGTTACCATGCCGGATCTCCGTGTCAAGATCCTAGGTTCGATTCCCAGCGAGGCGGAAAGAAGGATGCATTTGGATTTCTATTCTCGGTCTGGGTGTGTGTCCATGGCACGAGGAATGCTATTGCTATGCTATAAAAAATATTTGATAGCCTGACAGGTAGTGGAAATCCGCAAAAAATACCCAAAATAAAACAAGTCCATCACTTTGTACAAATCACATTTTATTTCACTATTTACAAAACGCTCGTTCGATAGACTGTTTGCGCATATACCAACATGCGGACATGTAAGTCCAGTATACCTTAGCTGCAGACCATACATTGCTCATACCACTGCTAGGGCGATCCTTGCCCACCTCTGAGAATATACCTCTTTCATCCCACACTAAACATAAGTGCTTTGCTCTAGAAATCCACACATTTACAAAACAAATTATTTAGGAGATGGATTAGAAATTACATGATCCAACATAACTATACAACGTTGACTCCTAAACTGCACAATATGTAAACTCACATATCAAACTCGCCACTAAATCGTCGGTGATTATTCATATTTATTAGCTTTAACCATTAATAAAATAGGTTGCATTTAACATAAAATTCATGTCAATTTTTATGATAAGTTTAATAATTAAAATAGTAAACTCACAGCGGAATTTACTATGAGTTACACTTGTGAGTTAACAGAACCGATTGTATTGGGGCCGATGTCCCTTACATTTAATATATAAAGTTTGTGATTTATACAAATTATTGCTCCACCTGCTCTCTGTAATCTATCATGATTTCATGGCAATGCAGTTATATTTGTTTTTATTTGAAGGATAGTCACCAGCACTTCCAAATTGTTCAATTTCGGTCTACATACTTCTAATATTATGACAGTAGTTACATCGAAGGTTAGGGACAGTTATCCAATTTGCAGGAAGAATGCAAGCTCACTTGCTTTTACTATATCAATAAAATAATAAAAAAATGAAATACTAGGTCAATAATTTGGTAGAAATGTTCATTAACTTATCCAAATATCACCTATCCCATCCCCTTAACAGATCCATTGCCCTGTAAAGCAGTGTTTGTCACCCTTATGTAAAACTCATTCACATATTAAATATACCAGCAATATTAAACGCACAACACTGACTAAAATTATAGGAATCGATACGTAACATTATTTCATAATAATTAATAGAAAATAATGAATAATAAAATAAAACAACTCAACTAGACACATTCAGAACTTAAACCTAAACAACAAGCCATCCTTATCACTCTTTACTTCAAACTGGGCCGAAGACAGAGATGGGTATAGTCGAGTTATAGTCGTTCTTAAAAAAGGATGTTGATATAATTTCATGTACTATGAAATAAAAATTAAAAGATGAAATTATGAAAATGAAGATTTCAAATAAAAATTGCTACTCTAACGCGCCAACTCAGAGTCACTAACGGTTACTTTAATCGCTCCTTAGTAAAGAATTACCATACAAATTCTGTACTAAGGAGCGATTTAAGTAACCGTTAGTAACTCTGAGTTGGGACGTTAGATTTGGGTGTTACTTTGAGAACCTAATCATTCTCATTACGCGTCTACGACAAAATAGTAATTATGCGGTATTTTCTTAAACTCACAATTATTTGCGTGAAAGATTATGAAACTCACAAATAATTCCATCAGATAACGTTATGCATTATGATTTGAAATTACAAATTACCGCGTTGACTCCTTTGACGTCTAAACTCAAATTAAATTATATGGTGGAGACTGTCTTGTACCATTTTGGTGTAATGCAGTTTTTGTAACTCAAACCAAAGACTGATTTGTAACTTTAGTTTGAAACACTCAAAGGGAATTTGCGATAAAACAAAAATAAAATATGAAAAAATGAAAACCCGACTGCGTAAAATAAACTTAAAAGAAAAAACAAGCCCAGTAGTTTAGAATGTTGTTGAAAGTAATACTGAACAACTACACCATAGAAGGATTAACTGTCGGGACCTACAGCTATAGACGAATTGCCTTTACCCGACATGAGACAGAAATTACATATTTTTAAAACTTGTAATTTGTAAAGTTCTAAAAAAAAGTTCTAACTAATTTCTTGAGATACTTAGCAACAAAACAGAGTCAATAAAAAAAGTTTTATGAAAATATGTTGTCGCTGTAAGAAAAAAAAATTAAAAAAGGGCCGTCAAATCCTTTTTGCTCACATTTATGTACGAGTAACGGAATATTACAAAATCATCTTTAAATAATCCTTTTATAGCTAAAGACGAAGCCACAGAGCCAAAAAGATAATTAATTTGGACCCAGACAGAGGTTACATTGTGTCAAAACAGCCATACTTTTTTATTAATTTGGTGTAACAATACATATTACATTGTGCGAGATTATACAATAATATTATTATAATATATTAAAACATAGATTACACAAAAATAACTCGACGTCGATTTTTTCGCAAATACAGCAATCATAGTCAAATCACGCACACACATCATAGCTTGCGTGTGGGTACGGTTCACATCAAGTGTGAAAAAAAAACAATATCTTGTATTGTATGGAAAAAATATCTAAAATAAATCTACAAGACAAAACTATCAGTCATACTTTTCAATAGAAAGACGGTATTTAATCTGGTGTTCTTATGATCATTGAAAGTCACGCACACATAGACGATGATTTACTTTATGCCATGAACGACACAAAATCCGATTTTTTTTCAAGTACATGTGTAAAATGCAATTTCTTCTAACCTAATAAGGAATTCGAATGAACGCACAATATAAATCATTAAGACCTAACCAGTAACAAAAACAAAAGCCACTTACAACATTAATATTGGTTTCAAGTCGCCATACCTTGCCATCGCCGGCTACTTATTTAATATAGAATTCGAAAGATCGAATTTATAAAGAGTAGAACGGAATGCGGCTTGCGGGTCTTGCCGGGTGGTCTTATTTCAATGCTACCAACATTATAACGAATGCAGATTTAGTTCAAACGCACTTTATTACGGCAAAAAGTTTCATGCACCTGTTTGTTTGTGGTTGCTAGGCAACAGTTTGTTTATATCGAGTCCAAACCGAATGTGCCTGGAGTATAGTCACATAATTATTTTGTATCCAAATCTATGGCAATTAACTTGGCGACGCAATGGCCATGTAACTACAAAACCAACCATATTTATGCAATAACGAGTAACCGCCCTCGCTTTGCTTCGATTATCTTATTTTTTACACCTTGGATTACATTACTGGAGTTTTATTAAGGATCCCTAATTTTTTTGAAAATATAATATAGCCTATGTTACTCGGGGATAGTGTAGCTTCCCAACAGTGAAATAATTAAAAAAAATCAAATCTTTCCTCTTTATATATTAGTATAGATAAATAATAGCTATTTTTCAATGTCCATTTCCGACGAGACAAATGTATTGACTACGATCTTGAGAAACGTTTGGCGATAAGAGATCTGTTTGGCGACTAGGAATCCATTCGGCGACTAGTTTTTTGCTTCCCATAGCCAAGTGCAACTTCGGCGCCAAGGTTTCCCAATGAGTCAATGACGTATGGTCCTTAATGTCACCAGTCACATATGCGTATCTGTTAACGTTTTAAAACAATATTTGACGAAATTAACTTGCTAAGGCCTCGATAACGATATTTATAAATTAACGAATTGTGAAATCATGATATAAAAAAATTAATAGTTAAAAATAGTGTTTTGTAATTGCGTGATATATGGAAAAATAACATACACGCTCTCTTAAGATACGTGCACAATAATATAATTTGTATGATCTGAAGATAAAAAGCCTCCACGTAGCTTTCTGTGAGTATTATTTAATATTCTGGCAGTCTCAAGTTGACTTTATTCGAATAACCTGATTTAGTTTTTAGCAAAACCCCATAAAATCATGACGCATGGCTTGGGAAAAGCCCATTTGAATTAAACAATATATTTTCATACAAATCAGCGCCATCAAAGTCATTATGTAACATTCTGTAGCATCGCTTTTGCAGTATGCATGTTAATATACCGACGAAGTATCTGCTACACTACTCGGTGAAGTTCATCGCCGAAGTTTGCTGTCGAGAAATATTATTGTTGTCAAATCTTCATTTTGATATAAATAATATCGTTTCGTTAACTAAAAAGAATAACTAAAGCATTACGTTTAGCAAGAACAATACTTTTAATTGCAAAATTACTTTTTTCAGTTATCTTAACCTTGAAACAGATCTGCGATATTCGGCAACGAATTCGGTTAAACCTAAAGCAAAGTTACGAATTTAACCAAAACCGACTGTAATATTGTGCTAAGTTGGCTTTTGGGCTTCGTTAACCACTCAACGCCACGCATCTTACATCCAGCTACATACATATAAAACAAATGTCCGATCCATACGTAGATATACATACAAACATCACATCACGCGCACCATTCAGTGAATCGATACAGTTGAACCATATTCTATTATTAACATTCGCCGCCTAACTTCTTAGTCTGATGTAAATCAAAATCAACTAATACGTACAACGTATACTAATTTAACAGCTGTGTCAAATTAAATTAAGTTTCGATAAACGATGATTAAAGAGTTTGGAGTTTGTTTTAACATACGATTTTGAGCTATAATTTGCGTAATTTGACAGCTCTGTTAGTTGACAGTTGGCATGTTATTCAAATAATCATGCTGTCAGCAACCTGATTGACATTTGGTAAAAGATTTAAGGTCGATGCATACGTAACGTGGACGGGACGTGGACGGGGCATAAATATACGTGCGTAAATCCCGTGCGTGCCTCCTCTATCGTTTACATTTTCTATGAAACGATGTTTCCAAAACTTCACGTCCCGTCCGTCTCCGTCCCGTCCACGTTACGCATGCATCGACCTTTACACTGTCCGAACATTAGTTAATTTTAAGTTGATCAGCCTTTCAGACACCAGCAGTCAATATTGCAATTTGAAATATACAACACTAACCAATAATACCAACGACAGGGCCACCAACTTATCTGTGAAGTGGCGAAAATTGTAACTAATGGCGCCATGTTTAAAAGTCATTCATATTATTATGTGTTTGTGGTCATTCATTTGTCATTTACCCGTACTACCTCTCGAATTGCGTCCAATGTTTGGTCCAATGCGTACGACAGCGCCCCCTTCAATTCACAGATAAGTTGGTTTCACTGTACTAACTATACGCATAGACCGATAGTCGACTAGACACGACATGTCTAAAATCTTGACAACATCCCAGTGCATAATTGAAGGGGTAAGTGTAAAAAGGGTTCAACTGATGAAATTACTGAAATAGTGTTATTGGTATCGTTGAATTCGTCTTTCGATTCTTAATGTTATGGCATAGGTTTTATAGTGGAAAATTCAATATAATATAATGTTATTTAAGTCCTTGTTTCGTGAAAAACGCACGGACGTGGCGCATTTTTAATTGCAAAACTGACAATATTTGCTTATTACAGAGTAGTAATTAAAAAAATACTTTATTTATGATAATTCGAAGGTATTTTATATAATTTGGAATCATAACAACATAATAACATAATAACATATAAACAGATTTGAAGTTGAATACTAAGAATATAACGAAAATGAAGTCTTGACTTCCAAACGTATTTATCTCGAATTATTGTTTTTGTTACTTAAATCCTTTTTACACTTACCCCTTCAATTATAATACAACGAATATCTATATAAAAGAGAAGCATACATTCATTTAAAAACTCAAATACAATCCGTAAATATAAAAATAAATCCATATTTCTCTTGGTCGTGGCATCACGCGTGAACGGCTGGACCGATTTCGCTAATTCTTTTTTGTTGTGTTCGTTACTGTCAGAAGATTCTCATGTAAGAAAAAAAAAGAACAGCTGTCATAGCTGTCACGGCTGGCAGATGTGAAACATCGAAATGCGTCGCCACGATCACCAAGTCTAAAATCAGGTTTACCCCTCGCGTAAAGATGTTTCACATCAAAAATTAAGAAAGTTGCGCAAAAAATTAGAAAATTTAAGAAAACAACGACCATATTAACTTTCTAATGTAACCTTAGTAACATATCTAACTTTTTATTTTGTAACTGACAGTCGAGGGAGACGGAGAGGGAGGGGGGAGTTGTTAGGCGGTACAAAGTTTGCTGGGTCAACTAGTTTAATAATAAAATGTTATTGTCAGTAATATTGTGAGCACAGAATAGCGTTTGTGTGATAATTATGAATAATAAAGTTTTGATTTATATTTGCATTCATCTTTGAGTAAGCAATAGTTACGACATCACCGCTTATTAGCCGAAATATGCTAATAAACAAAAACAATTGTATAATTCTGCTATCTTTTGACAGCTGTCACATTAACCGTTTACTTGAAACATTGTCGTTAACGCAACAAAGTTGTTGACAAACAATTTATTAGACAACCGTTTCTGTCAAGTAACTGTCAGACAACTAGTCATTTAATAAAACAACGGGTATTAAAACACCTATGTGTACAATTCTGTACTAATTCTGGCGAACGTTCCCATCACCTACTCCTACAGCAACATAACAGTAGACAACTGTAGGTATATTATTATATAAGAATCTGTTTTAAATTACAAACATACTATAATAGTCTGTTTTTTCATACTTGTCTTATTTAGTACACAATCTAAGCTGCGCTTTGTATTGAAATTTTCATTTATATGACTCAAAAAAATTAATAGCAAACAGAAAATAGTTTTAGCTACATAATTTATTTATTCTTAAATTGTTTTGTTTCTTAAATTCTTAAATAAGAAACAATAAAAAGACGCAAAATTTTTCTCTAGATAAGACAAGTAAAAAAACTATAAACAAGTATAATAATCTGTGAAAACACTTACATCTCTAACAATAAAACACCAGAGTTCGTCATCAAAAACCACCTACTTGCCGTGTCTAGTAGACCGATCGCTCTCACGTCACTTAGTTCCGGTATTGCTTCAACACAATCTATCACAATGCTGTGTACTGACTGGGCGGGGTGCCTCGCGGGTTGCCTCGTGGGTGCCTCACGGTTGCCTCGAGGCCGCCTCGCTCAGTCAGTGCGCGGCTCCTGGCGAGCGAGTCACCGCCGCCGGTTATGACGTCATCATGTCGTTCCCGCCCGCCGGGCCCGCGCCTTTCAACAGTTCGTTCATATCCCGCCGGAACATCGACAGGTTCTGGGTGAATCTGCGGACAATGTAAGTGGTGTTATTACTAAAGACCCCTAAGGATAAAGGTAAGCTAAGGGATTAAAGTAATCCTCCATTTTTCGCTTCTGTCAAACGATTTTTGTTCTTTCTTATTTATATTTAGGTGTAGGGCTATCAAACACAAGCATAATTCTTGACAAAAAATAACCGACTTCAAAATTAGGGATAACTCAAATACAACTCGTCAGATCTCGTGAAAATTCCCACGTCACAAGCAGCAGCATTCGATTAAAAAAAGAATCATTAAAATCGGTACACCCAGTAGAAAGTTCTGAGGTAACAAACATAAAAAAATAGTCGAATTGAATACCTCTTCCTTTTTTGAAGTCGGTTAAAAAAATGTAAACCAACACCATAACGCATTGAAACACTGCGCCTGCTTGTCCCTCTACTGAGCGGCGCCATAGTAAGATATTGTACTAGATATACAATATAGTCAATACACAAGCGATGTAGTGTAAAACAACCACTATAACAAGCAGTGGCGTAGCTAGCCCTAAGGAGGCCATATATGTTGTAGGGACCCCTCCACATCAGCTGTCAAATGTAAAGGGTATGCCAACTGTAGCGGTTGTAGGCCGCTGGCGAGCTTTTTTTTTGGAAGTGTTAGTAGGTGCCTCTATACGCTGGGGGCCCCGTATAATTGATACGGCTGATACGACGGTAGCTACGCCCCAGATAACAAGACCCACCTGTCCCTATTCTTAGTGAGAAGGTTGGGCTCTATCCCGGCCATGAGCGCACTGAACCACTGCGCGAGTTGCGCCTGCTTGTCTCTCGGCTGCGCGGCGATCATCTCGGCCCGCAGCCGGTTGAACTGCTCCTCGTTCAGCAGCACCAGCCCCAGCAGCGGCCGCGACATCGACCAGTGGTTGCAGCAGTCCTCGAACATTATCACGTTCAACACCTGGAGTCAGTCGAAATTGAAATTTAAAAAAAAAAACCGATTGTTCTATTTACACGAAAGATAGCTAGGAATAATGTAGATTGAGTCATCTTTCAAACAAAAACTAAGTCAAAATCGGTTCATCCATTTAGGAGTTATGATGCCACAGACACACAGATATACAGAACAGACGCGTCAAACTTGTAACTTATAACACCCTTTTGTCACACGTCTTAGACCACGTCGCAGGTTAAAAATGATTGGCCCAACTTGAAAACTTTTACAAAATTTAATTATAGTCACCGCGAACTAAGAAGCCCAATTTGTCGTTTGCCATCACAGTGACATTAGAGATGTACAAAAAAATCAGTTCACGAAAGAAACCAATTTTTACAACAAATCGATTCAAAATTATAAGACCTTCTAATCGATTCAATAATTAAATTTTAAACTAAAAACTGTAATATTTATACTCCACGCGATTTGCAGCCGAAATAAATGTAAACAAAGCATTAAAATCATTTTCTAGTGTTTTCACCAACTGACTTGAATTTGTACACCAAATTCGTTTTATTTAGACAAATTACTCAATAAGGTATTTGTTAATTCTTAAAAAAATACATATTGATCGATAATAATTATAAAATCCGAGTAAATGTGGAAACAAACAAAATTAAATAACACTGTCATCATTCAAACACTTTGCAATGACAATCTTATTTCCAAGAAGCGATTTGAAACTTTTAACTTAATTTACTATTTTGTCATAATGAGTAGTTTGTCTAAATAAAATGCATTTGGTGTACAAATTCAAGTAAGTTGGTGAAAACACTAGAAAACGATTTTAATGCTTTGTTTACATTTATTTCGGCTGCAAATCGCGTGGAGTATAGGTACCTACACTTTGAGTCAAACTCGTATCATAATACTTGTCAACAAATCATAAAAATTCCTTTATAGGGTTTTCACAAACTGATTTGTATTTCGCACACCAAATAACTATTAAAGAACTAAACAATCATTATAACGTTTGTGACATCTTCATTATTTTACTATTGACCTATAACAACAACACACTAAGAGAAAACGACGTAAAAACCAACATCTTAAAACAATTTTCATCATTGAATAACTCACGCTCGCACATTCTTAATTTCGTGAAGCGACTTGTAACCTTTGCAAAAAATTATTATTTACGGTCCGCCTGCCTATGACTATAAATAGAAATGACTACGAAAACCTCACAGCTATAATGGCGCTTACATGCTTTGCAACTTGGTCGTATTATATTTCGAAATACAGTGAAATCAACTTATCTGTGACCTTAAGGAGGGCGCTGCCGGACGCATTGGACCAATCATAGTGCGGCTATTATTAAATTATGAATGGGATGGCATTAGTTCCAATTTTCGCCTCGGCACAAATAAGTTCTTCAGAGATGGCACTGTACAGATTATACAGATATTTCATTCCACTCAATATGCATGAGCATAAAGTTATTTATAAGTTAAATTTCATTTAACAAAGCCGAATAACATTTTATATTTATGTTTATGTATTTTAAAACAGTCTATATCGATTTTATGCGTAACTATTCCGTGTTATTTTAAACTTTTGCAAAATAAATATGATGTTTAAAAAGAAATTAAATTATAAAGAGTGGAATGGAACGCGAATTGCGAACTCCAGATTTAGTTCAAACGCACTTTATACGACCAAAAGTTTCATGCACCTGTTTGTTTGTGGTTGCTAGGCAACACAGTGATTACGTAAATTCTGATACGAATGTGAATATAGTGTAGTTACCTACCTACTACCTCGATTG
Organism: Thymelicus acteon; assembly: GCA_951805285.1. Classification (NCBI taxonomy): domain Eukaryota; kingdom Metazoa; phylum Arthropoda; class Insecta; order Lepidoptera; family Hesperiidae; genus Thymelicus; species Thymelicus acteon. Next base: position 16,773,708 of record OX638214.1, on the reverse strand, counting down.
AGCTATCTCGTACCGCGTATTCTCAATATGTATCTACCTATTTACGACTTCAATTAAATATTCTTTTATCCCTTCGCCCATGAACATCAACAACACCAAAAGCATCACTGGTGCGTTGCCGGCCAAGAAAGAGAGAAGAAAAAGAAAGAAAGATAGATCATGATAGAATGAAAGTTCCGCTCAGTTTCATAATAATATTTTGACATAATATTATATTATGAGCGTCAGGAAAAAACTACAGTGAATAAATTCTTGCTTATTTCGTAAAGGTGCTCCCTCACCGGGAGCATTCGCGTGTAATGTAACGTTACAGATTTGAGCATTACATCAGTGAAGTAGGAGAACCGAGCATTACAATGCGCACCTTGTAATGATACAATGTGTAATATCTTGATACAATTCGTAACATCAATGCGCTCCACTTCCCGTATAATGTTACATTACACGCGAATGCTCGTCAGTCAGGGAGGTAGTATTGTAATGTAATGCTCAAAGTCGAATCTATAATGTTACATTACACGCGAATGCTCGTCAGTCAGGGAGGTAGTATTGTAATGTAATGCTCAAAGACGAATCTATAATGTTACATTACACGTGAATGCTCCCGGTGAGGGAGCACCATAAGACACATTCATGTATATACATAATTATTTTCTTGAAAAAAAAAATGTTTACCGCAACCTTAAATAAGTACATAATTACATGTAACATACTATCTGCAGTTACTGTCCATGCATGGCGAAGTGCCCATACAGATTTACATCAAAATCGGTTTGTCACGACAACACTATTTACTGAGTAGTGATTCTACTATATATAGTCATTTTATGACTGAATGATTATATAGATTAGAATTTAACATTGATTATATGTATAAGACAGTTTGATTCGGCCGCCAAACGACCCGTCGTCCGGTTGGGAGCCAGCCCCGGATCTACGATTTTTTCGAACCGGGGCAGAAATAAATAAGATAACAAAATATGACAACCGTCAAGTCGAATGTTGATGAATGAATAAAAGACTGAATAAATGACTGAAAGAATGAACGATTGAATGGATGAGTGAATTGATGTTTGGCAAAGGGTGATCTCCCGCCTGGCGAGGTCTGTTGCCTGGGAGGGCTGGGAGGCGGCCGAGCCCCGACTGATGTACGTTTATATATTAATATATGCAACCGATGCATAAAAACTTCGATAGCGTGATTTAGGTTGGCGTGACATCACCGTGACATATGTGCGCTGTCGCCGCAGAAGAAACAAACAGCAAGCAGGTGAACTCACGGTGGCTAGAAGCTGCTGCATGATCTCCGGCCGCCGCTGCAGCACCTCGATGAACATGTTGCTGGTCTCCGGAGGCGGCTTGCGGGGGTTCGTCACTTTATTGCTGCTGGCTGGAACAAACATGAGACTGCGTTACATTATGGTAATCAAAATAATTACATAAATTTTAAATTTAAAAAAAAAACTTGAGAGGTGTCAAGGGACACCCGGATGGAACGAAGTTCCTTGCAGTCAGTACTAGGATAGCAAAAACATGCAGCAAGTGTGCAAAACAAATTTAAGTTATTTAATACCCCAGATTTGTTTTGGCACACTTGCTTGTATGTGTTTGCTAATATCTGGCTTGCTTTCTATGTAAAAAAAAACTACGACGGCAAAAAGTGTCGTTACAACTTTTCGTTACAAAATTTTCCGCCTAGCCCCCTTTCGCAACGCGCGATAAGGAACTTCGTTCCAAAACACTCCCGACAGTTTTATTTACACTAAACAGCGATCACGTCAGCTTTCAAACAAAAAAACTGCAAATGAATCGGTCCATTCGTTTAGGCGCTACGATGCCACAAACACACAAACACGATAAAATAACACCTCTCTTTTTGGGTCGGGGGTTAAAGATTAAGTTAAAAGGTGTAACAAGCGCTCATAGCCCGACTGACGGCTTTAACAACAGCGGGCGCGGTCGGTAATTGGGATGGGTGACCGCTTGTGGCAACAAATTGAGCGTTTCCGTGCTTCGGAGGGCACGTAAGTAGATCTCGGTTGTTATCGGGCATTTTCACCAATCCGCATTGGAGCAACATGGTGAAATATACTGTAGGCCTTCTAGGAGAGACCTGTGCTCAGTAGTGGGCCAGTAATGTATTGAAGGCATACTCACATTGTTGTAGTAATTGCTTAAATAGATATGTGACTATGTGGTCCAGTGTACTGCAACAACCCGTGCAGACACTCGTATCTGTAACAAATATATTTCTATAGTTAATTGTATCAAGCATCACACAGAACTTGTGTCTAGACTTGTGACTAGTCGTCTGAGTTAGTTGGAGTCTGACTTTGCAACTAATACTCATAGAACTAACTTACTCTGATGAAGCTAACAAATAAAAACAATAAAAACTTTTTTGGTCTCTAAATCAAATAATGTTTTTGAAATTTCAAAATTCTCAGACACTTGTATTCACCAAAAAAATGCTGATGACCTTAATTATATCGCACCCTTAGAATGAGAGTGACCTAACTCAAAAATTGGAATTTGTGGGAAATGAGCAAGAAAGTTTTCAAAAAAGTATATATCGATGAATAGAGCGATCAATGAAAGTGACCGATTATTAGGTTGTCCTTTTCTTATTCATAATTCGAGCTCTTTTTCATCACAGGGTTTTAGGGTACGCATTTTAAGGTAAGTTTATAGCAAAAACAGGAATTACAGGAATTTTGAGTTAGGTCACTTTCATTCTAAGGGTGCGATATGTAACCATAAAACGACTTAGATGTTTTACCGAATTCAAAAAAAGGAGGTTCTCAATTTGACTGTATTTTTTTATGTTGTAACTGGATGAACCGATTTCGATGATTCGTTTTTTAATCGAAAGGTGGTGCATGTCATGTGGTGGGACCACTTAAATTTGAACTCGATCTGACCAGTAGTTTTTGAGTTATTTTGAAGTCGGTTATTTTTTTCTGGTAAAATTCAGATTATTACTTTACTTATATTACCCCTTTACTTATGCTAAGACATTACCTCTTGCTAGATTACGATTAATTAATATGCATTAAGCCACTCTCCTTTCTTTATTATGCGTGATACTAAAAATTTTATACCTATATCTCACGTATAATTACAGCTTACAAGTTTGTGGAATGGTGTACTTCACACAAAGGGTCAATCCGGATACAACTCATACTTCATATCATACCTAACGCGGTGAGTCCCTCGGAGATGGAGGACAGGACATAGAGCGTGGCCTCCGGCTGCAGCGAGGCCAAGAAGGGCATGTGGTCCTGCGCCAGCCGCTCTAGCAGCACGTAGTACGTCTGGGACAGCTTCGGGTACGTCTGCAATAAACAAACATACATTATAATTATATTTATATCATACAGCAATAGTAGGTAGGGGTGTCATCATTCAGTGGTATGGTTTTTTAATGATTCTCTTTCATATATTACATATTTCGTTTAACAATTTTGTACAGCACTTGTATGTATATTATGTCTGTATTATGTACTGTATTAATTAATATCCAAATATGTTTCTGACAGCAAAAGTTATTATTTATATTGATTATATAAAATAATAAACTAATAGTCAATATAATTGTTTATATTTACTATTAGTTTATTATTTTTATAGAACAGTATTAGCATATTATTACCATACTTAGCATTCTTTTTAGTCAAATAGTCCTATGAGTAACTATGTATAACTTACCAATAAATCGCTTTGTGGTATACTTAATAATAACTTCACGAACATATTGAGTGCGTTGTCTAACGCTTCATCACCATATAACCTGAAAACATCATATAATAGACAAACAAAATTACTATGAATATAAATGTAAGAGGGTACCTTAGGGATTGATCAAATCACATTTTTCATCATTATAATAAAAATGTAACTCTGATCGATGATTACAAGTAAGATATTTCGAAAAAAAAAAATATTAATTTACGGGTAAAGTATAAAATATGTATCTATGAATATTCACCTAAAGACACCGAAGTTGGCGTAGTTCCCGCAGAGCGCCGCCTTCAGTATGGAGAAGCAGAGCGAGATGCCCTTCAACTTCATGGCGTACATCTGCTTCTTGCTCACGTCGATCGTCAGGATCCTGCTGCCTGGAACAGTCCACGACACATTGAACGCATGGATAGACTAAAGGTCGATGCATACGTAACGTGTTTTTACCCCGTACGTGACGGGACGGGGCATAAATATACAGTTTGGTAACGTCTTGGCAATACGTTAAGGGGATGTAGGGGAGGTCATTTGCAACCAAATTGCCTATTATGACCCCTGTCCAAATGTTAACCGTTTTCGAGTAATTCAATATTTTATGTTTTTTTCAAGAATATGCGAAATTCAACTTTGAAAATTGAAAAATTGGATTCCGCTGCGTATGCACTGTCGCATACATTTTCTATGAAACGATGTTTCCAAAACTTCACGTCCCGTCCCGTACGGGAAAAAAATACGTTATTTATACATCGACCTTAACTCGTGGACTGAACATATAGTACTAAGATACAGTTTGATACCACTGTCCCACGATCTATACAACTGCATCGAAATATCGACGTACATTATCTTAAATTAAAAAAAAAAACCGACAATTTTATTTACACTAAACATAGCTAAGAACACTCGAAAGTCACCTTTCAAACAAAAAAAAAAACTAGATCAAAATCGGTTCATCCGTTTGGGAGCTACAATGCCATAGACAGACAGACACACAGATCCATAGATACATAGACACACAGACACGTCAAACTTATAACACCCCTCTTTTTTCGTCGGGGGTTAATAAAAAAATTCTTTGAAGAAACCATGACTTGTGTTGGATATTGGCATGTTTCCTCTTTCACTCCCACTCCGAATGAACGAGAAATGAACGGTCTGAACACTGAGAGAATGTTCATTCGCGTTCGGCCATTTTGTCTCAAACATGGAGGATAGAGTAGAAGGAGGGCCATCTCCTATGAAGGGAAAGTTGAAAAAGTGTCCAGCTGTTTACTGAAAATAGAGGTTCCAATAATGGTCATTCCAGAATGGCGCTAGTGTCTGACAAATAGCGATATGAACCATTAACATAGCTGCTGTAGACGGAGTGAAGTTTGCTGAGTTATGCCTAGTGCATCCGCAGCGTCACCCGTAATGAATGGCGCTAGTGTCTGAAAAATAGATATTTGAACATAGCTGTTGTAGACCGCACCGCAGCGCTACCCGTAATTGGACGCGTTTTTACGGACACTTTTCATACACAGAGATGGCCCTCCGTCTACCTTCTATACTCCATGGTCTCGAGTAAAATTCCAAGAGACACGACTTCATTCAATGACATTATTATGAAAAGAACAGTGAATGTTCTTTTCTATATCATTCCGCATTAGCCATATGAACATAGAATGAACGAAAAATGAAGCATTCACTCGAGTGAACCGTCTGATATCACCTTAAGATAAATTGACGATAAATTCAACCAAATATTACTGGCTGTTACATTTCTTCCTTTGCACGCCTCACAACGCGCAAGCGGGTAGGGTTGATTTTTTTAACCTCCATCCCCTCCAAATAAGGAAACTAGTAGAACTGCCATACCTACGAAAAAACCTGCATATCTAACGCAACTAAAATTGCGGTTTAGTTCCTGATAATGTCTACTTTGACGTGACTTGAGATTACCTTAGTCACGGGTCAGAAATTAGTAGTTAGTACCTTAGTAATAAGTCAGTTTACACCGCAACACAATATGGGGAACACGGCACGCGTCTGAAGTCATGGAAAATTTTACACAGCATAGCGAAACTGTTGTGTATAGAGTTGGCTTGTTTTCATTGCATATGTTAGACAAAGACGCCAGTGTGTTTATTATTTCGTATTTTAAACAATTATTAAGTACCTATATGATATTTTAGCAGTTCCATTACAGTGTATGTTAAATGTTAAACAAGTTAACCAAGTTATATGTTAAATGGCGAAAATTGGAACTAATGCCACGCCATTCATAAGTTCTTTGTGCTCATTCATTTGACATTTACTACGTCTCAAATTGCGTCCAATGATTGGCGTCCGACAGCGCCCTCCTTCAATTCACATATAAGTTGGTTTCACTGTACTTCCCTTATTCCGAGTCCATCCCCCACTCACCATAAGTACAGATAACATTGGACAGCTCGCGGAACAGCAGGATGCCGTTGGGCGAGCTGACGTCGAAGTGCAGCCGCTGGTTCCTGTTTTGCGCGAGCTCCGAGGCCAGCTTCAGCACCGGCGTCGTCACCGCCGGCTCCGCGAACCAGATCGCTAGCCCGCGGAGCAGCACCTTCATGTACACTGGGTACCTGGGGGTGCAAACACTGGGTTAGGGAGTAGCTTCGTGTATACCGGGTACCTGGGTGCACGTACACTGGGTTAGCACGAAACAACATATTCTACTCGTATACACAGCACACATACATATTCGTCATGGACATGAAAAATAAAATTAAACCAAATAAGTATCTTATTATGGTCGTAATTTGCAATTAAAATATAAGACAGGCATAAAATGTTAAGAATTAAAGTATAAATGATCATTTAATGCTAAAACAAAATTCTATTTATTTCTGATAAGGTCCAATCACAGGGCTGTACAGCACTATGCAGACGCATAGTAGTACATGAGTAGACACTCATACAACTTACAAGTAATACCACAGAAGACAATAGTAAGTGTTGACTTAAGTGTCGACTATGAAACAGAAGGCTCGCCATAACGAACGCATTGAAAAATAGCATTATTTGCATAGCTTTGCTTCCTTACTTAGGCAAATGTCGTTTCTGAATACGGCTGTAAGGAGCCATCCATAAATTACGTCACACGTTAGGGGAGGAGGGGGGTCTATGTAGTGTGACATTGTGTGACAAGGGGTGGGAGAGGGTACTAAGTTTTGTGACGTAACATTTCAAAATCGAATAACTGGTATTTATAAGTAAATATTAAAAAAACAATTAATGGAAATAAAACTTATTTCGGAACTGCTGTTTTAATTTAATAATATCTAGGTGTAAAATTTCATAATATGTGACGTCACACTAGGGGGGGAGGTCTCACAAATATGACCAGCTGTGACAAGCACGGAGGGAGGGGTCAAAGTCATGAAATTAGTGTAACGTAATCTATGGATGGCCCCTAACTTAGGTGATAAAGACAAGTCTCACATCCACTCAAACAGCATCATGTACGTGGTCTTGGTGTTGAAGGCGAGCGCCAGCCCGCGCAGGTCGCGCGCGATGCCGATCAGCGTCTTCTTGGCCTCGTCCGACGCGAACATCGGGTTCTCTGAACCGCCCAGCAGCCCTATTATACTCTCGAACGCACCTGGTGACATTACAACACATTATTAATTAAATAGACTATTTCTGAATAGAATAGAATTTGACGACCCGTGTGGCGCAATGGTTACCATGCCGGATCACCGCACCGAGGGTCTTGGGTTCGATTCCCAGCGCAGCGGGAATTTGAATGATGAGTTTGAATTTCTGTTCTCGGTCTGGGCGTGAATGTCCTTGTCTATGTTGTGTGTTGTCCATGGCACCCACGAATCAGGGAATCCTAGTGTGGGGCTATGAGTGTGAAGCGTTATTTATAATAGTATCAGACGTTACTTCATTCATTGTTATTAAGTTAGTATTATGGTGAACGCACATTTATCGGCATCGTCCGCGCCGTACGCATTTGTATGAAAACATATGAGAGCCGGATCCCGATGACATATGCGTCGGCATCTGCGGATGCGTACGGCGCGGACAGTGCGGATAAATGTGCGTTCACCATTAGTCTACTTTGCAACAATCCGCGGTTAGCATGTATGATGGTATATACTTTAAGACATGCGTGGCACCTTCTCGCTCCCACAACGGAAACATGCACTACAATAATTAAAAGTATATACCAACATACATACCAGCACCAACACGTGTTCCGCCCCAAAACGGAGCATCATCAGGGTAAGTTGACACTACGATGGTTAGTTGCTTTGCTTAGTTCAATTCAAGGCGCTTCCTTCTTGGTAAAAAGGGGTGTAACAGTTTTCTACTTTATATTTCTGTGCTTTAAAACGAGCAATAATTTGTATATACAGAGTGTACTTAAAAAAAACAGACAACCTCGCAGGCTGTCATTACTGAGGTCATAACCAATCCAATAACTTTGTTGAATGTTTTTTTTTTTTTACGAAATTTGCAAAAATACTTTTTACTGCGCAGTGTATCTCTCTCTCTCTGTATGTGTGTGTGTGTATGTCTTTGTGTGTGTGTGTGTGTGTGTGTGTGTGTGTGTGTGTGTGTGTGTGTGTGTGTGTGTGTGTGTGTGTGTGTGTGTGTGTGTCTATGTCTGCGTGTGCGTGCGTGCGTGTGTAGCGACTACACATACCTGTGAGCGGCATCATGAACGCGTGGAAGCGCTCCTCGTCCTCCCCGAGCTCGACCATCAGCAGCCGGCCGAGCGCGGTGTACAGCATGGTGCGGGAGCGCATCTCCGCCGTGCCCGCGGCGCCCGACCCGCCGCTAGCCGTGCCCGCGATGCCCAGGAACGGGAAGTGTTCCGCCTGGAGCAACAAAGATACAATACAATACAATATTCTTTATTGTGTATATTAATAAATGACAAAAAAGAGTAGTTAACAAACAAAGAAAAAAAAATACACAACAGGCGGTCTTATCGCTATAGTAGCGATCTGTACCAGACAACCCTTTGAGCGAAGAACAAAATACATTTGAAGAGCTGAGGTAGGTGTGATAATACGCTAAAGTCGGGACACGAAGCAGGAAGAAATTCGTACATTGACCTGTTATTACCTGTCTCTGTCACTCCCGCGTAAATATCATTCGTCTCGCTCGGACAGATGCAATGACCGTCATCCTCGGGGATTGTAAACCTTTTACCAGAGCATTCTTTGCATGTGGTTTTTGGTTGGCCTTGAGTCACGACCAAAAATCCTTGGCTTGCTTGACATTATCACTAATTTTTAAATAACTAACGAACGCCATTCCATCTGGGGATGTGTTAGCGATCGCTCAATTTTCGGACAGAGAGTTATATACATATCTCAGTTATCTATTCTTAGTTTGTTGTTGTTTGTTAGTTTTTGTTATCTTGTTTTAATTGTTAAGTGGTTTTGTTAATTTGTTGTAAGTTTTCTTCACTGTTTTAAAATGGAATCAGCGCCGTCTGCCTCGCGTCCATTCAAAGAGTTTGTTTCTCCGCGGAAGAAAAGAAAAATGTCACACTTTAGTGTATCTGAGGAGGTAATGATTATTAACGTGTTTAAATACGTTAGAGAATCCTGGTCTTTCCTTGGCAACATTTTCCATTGATGCTTCGCTCCTATTATTCGCAGTATGATGTTATAAACCTTCAGGTTTTCCTCGATAAATGAACTATCCAACACAAAAATAATTTTTCAATTCAAACCAGTAGTTCTTGAGATTAACCAAACAAACAAAATCTTCAGCTTTATAATATTAGTATAGATAAACCGCACTTAATACAAAAATGTTTGAAACCACTGTCAGTAGGCAAAGAGGTCATTGTACGAATTTCTTCCTGCTTCGTTTCCCGACTTTACACACTCGTAGCCTTACACTAGGAAGCCCCTGTGTCGTGTGCTATGGACAAACACACACACACACAGACCGAGAACAGAAATTCAAACTCATCATTCAAATTTCCGCCTCGAAGCCGCCTGCTGGGTAACCACTGCGCCACACGTGTCGTCTCAGTATACTCATAGTGTCATTAAACTAAAAATGGAGTACACGCTTCGCCTTAATAAAGTCGTCGCCGTGCTGAAGCACCACCTTCATCCTAGCTGGATCACATCACGTCATAAAAATATCCCATTCCATTGGTCAAAAATGACGCGACGGTACAGACCCGGTAATATTAGTAGGAAGTAAGACAGGATTAAATAGGATTAGTATGACCAGTATCCAACTACTTACCGTGTGATGTGTTAGCATGAACTGCACCTCATCCAGCTTGACCAGCTTGCGGACGCACGAGTAGCCGCTGCTGAGCTCCGACAGCAGCCCCAACGTCTTCGAGATGATCTGCTCCGACCCGCCCCAGTACTTTAGGTTCGTTATTCTGTCAACAGGCATTTTTAAACAGTCCTAAAGCGAACTATAAAATCCACAGGTTGGGCCGGAGAATACATTTCGAAAATCTTCGAATTGCCTCAGGTAACTATATACAAATAGTCCAACAATCTAGCCAAGTGCAAATTGGCAGATTTCGAACACCTTTCAGGATATTATGGACAATTAAACTTTGAGAAATTAAGACGTGCATTCAGGGTTCAAAACCTGATCACATTTTGTTTATATAAAAAACCAAAAATTAGCAGATTTATGTGTGTATTTTATAATGCTTTTTAGTTGAATAATACGTATTTGGCGTACAAATACATGTAAGTTGGTAAGCACCCTAGAAAATAATTTTTATGATTTATTTAAATTAATACCGGGTCCAGTTTGACCCTTGAATAGCCACTCACATCTTCCTAACGATAACGCTGAGCAGCTGCGTCTCGTCGCCGACCCCCAGCACGTCGCTGAGCCGCGAGTACACCTTGGGGTTCTTCTGCACCTGCTCGCCTACGTAGATCCGGCGGAAGTGCTCGAAGAACGACATCATCGCCAGCTCCATCTTCTCGCAGCTGCAACCCTGCGCGACACAACGTACAGTCGGTCTCAGAAGTAGCTTAACATATTAGTACCTTGTCACATTACATTTCTTGAATTTGTCATAGATGTTGCTAGGAAACCGTCGAAACAGTTACTATTACAAAGTACTATTATGTTAATCTACTTCTACGGCCGACTGTACCAGCAGGTTGAGAGGGTTTGGTCGCGAAAACGCCTATTTGCGTAAGGTTCGAGAATCGATCCATTCTCAAATGTATGTGTTAGCGTTTGTAAACATTTAAGCGCAATGCATACGTAACGGGTTTTTTTCCCGTACGGCGTTCGTTCCGTACGGGATTCCGCTGCGTATGCTCTATCGTATACATTTTCTATGAAACGATGTTTCCAAAACTTCATGTCCCGTCCCGTACGGGAAAAAAACCCGCTACGTATGTATTGGGCTTTATTCTCAAATGGGCCCATTCTTTAGCTTACCTGTTCAAACGCGCGCGTACGCGCGCGTCTCGCGGATTGTCTCGTGGCTCGCGCGCGCGTGTAAATGGGGTATAAGAAAATGTCACTTATGCGGTATCTATTGTGTGTGCATGCGTGTGTACGTGTAACCAGTTCAACTGGACCCCCGCTCACCTGCGCCAGCCGCGCGTCCGTGAGGTCCATCAGCTGCAGCACGCGGCACACCAGCTCGCCGTCCATCGCGTCGTTCTCGTCGCACGTGTTGAGCGTCGCGCGCCCGCCGATACACGCGCCTATTATGTACACCAGCCACGTCAGCTGGCCTGCGGAATTGGTTAAATATAAGTATACTGTTTGAAAAGAAAACTAACAATCTTCGCTTTGTAATCAGAAGACGCCCGTCCTTAAGTTTACTGTGTGAACTTTTTGGTAAAAACTGGTAAATTATAAGAGAGAAGAAAAAGAAATAATGATTTTGGTCTCGGGCCCTCAACCGGAACACGAAGAGTAGTTTGGCAACTGATTCAAGCAAGAGGATGGTTACTATCCAGTGGGATATTAATAATATAACCCTCCGAGGAGCCATACCGTGAGTCCGTATTTATTCACCTCTTACGACACCCATTTGACTCGGAACTGGGGGATTCTAAGCCGCGGCGCAAACGGTGTTTTCAAAAACCATTTCGCCTAAGAACTTACGGAGCGATTTTCTCCCGCGCCCGCCGCGGTAGCGGGCCCGCAGCTCCTGTAGAATGCAGATTTGTATGTAAAAACGAGCGGCATATTTCACGACGCGGTTTACGCCCGCGGCGGGCGCGGTTTACTCGCGGCGCCCGCTGCACCGGCGGGCAACTTCTAGAACCGCGCGGGTCGCGGTCAGCCGCAGCCTCGGCGGGTCGCTCCCGCACGCTCTGCGGTCGGTTGGCGGGCGACCGCGGTGGGCACCGGGGGGGAGGGGGGGTACAGATCGTAAATACCGCCCGTCTTGCGATATTCGCCCGCCAGGTTTGCGGGCGATAATCGCAACCGCGGCGGCTGCGCTACCGCACAAAACTTCGGTCTCGTGAGTTTTGAAACTTTTTAAAATTTCCGCCACCGCAGCGGGCGCGGGTGAAAATCGCTCCGTGAGTTCTTAGCCTTACTGCCAGTCAGCCAGAAAGCCAGTCATCATTTCTTAAAATTTAACAACAACAACAACAACACTATTGAACGCCACTCACCCTGCAACACAAGCAACTTCTGCGGCTGGCTCTCGACGCTGTACGCGGCGGCGGCGCGGTCGAAGTGCGCGACCAACAGCTGGCACGTCTTGCCATACTCGCAGCGCCCGATCACCGACAGCTGTTCCAACTGCTGGGCCACAGTTCCCGCGTCGTCCAGCGGGTCTTCTAGGCCTTCGCTGAAGGACAGACACCACACAATGGTTCGGTTATTTAAGATTATAATACATATGCCCTAATGTATGGTGTACATGTATTAAACTAAAGAGCGTAACTAAATTAACACCTTTGAACAAACACAAAAAATTTTGTCATTTAAAATAAGAAGTAAAAAGCAAAATTTTGTTAACAACTTGATACTTGTTGACCAAAGCCCAATTGCATTCGTAACAGACTTGTTTTTTCCGTCCCATACGCGCCACGTTCCGTACGGGATTCCGCTGCGTATACACTATCGTATACATTTTCTATGAAACGATGTTTCCAAAACTTCACGTCCCGTCCCGTACGGGAAAAAACCCGTTACTTATGCATTGGGCTCAAGAGGCTCCGAGATGCGCAGTATTATTAAATGGCTTAAATTTCGACCTTAGTGACTGCATAAAAGGTAAAAATTCCAGAGAAAAGCGCAGCAGTATTTTATACCGATAGTCTCACTGGGCAACACGAAAAAAATTACACCTCATTGACTGCATAAAAAGTACATAGTTCATAGAACAACAACGAAAAGAAATATACCTTGTTTTTATGACATTAAGGTTGAAATGCATGCCGAGGCACATCTGCAACTTTGGTTGCATGGCTTCATTGAAATTTCAACCTCAGGGACCATCCATAAATTACGTCAAACTAATTTCATGACTTTTTGACCCCTGCCCCCTAGTGTGACGTCACATATTATGAAATACACCTAGAAATTATTAAATTAAAACAGCAGTTCCGAAATAAGCACCAATATTCGATTTTTAAATGTGACGTTACGAAATTGAGGACCCCCTCCCACCCCTTGTCACACAATGTCACACTACATCGACCCCCCTCTCTAACGTGTGACGTAATTTATGGATGGCCCCTATCACCCTACACAAAAGCAACAATAATGACGTAAGTCACGTTACCTGACAAACACATTGACATAGTCCAGCCTGGAGTTGACGTACGCCGTGGTGACGCCCGGCGCGTACTGCTCCAGAAGATGGGGCTTCGTGGCCTTGATGAAGGGCACGGAGGCCACCATCCGCTGCCACAGCGACAGGAGATAGTGGACAGAGTTCGGGGCGAACTGCATCACCTGGGGAAGGGAATAATTTTTTTGAATTGATACTTCTATATCAACGGAGCAGATGGCTTAATGTCCCTGCTTCGTCGGCGTTAACGTTAATATTAACGGCTGCGCCAGAATGCAGCTTACTTAGCGCGCTAGGCCGCAAATGTGACCAACTGTGGTAAGTATCGCATAACGTTAACAGTATTAACTAACAATGCCACGCCCCTTTTAATGCGCTAACATACTCATATATGTATGCCTGAAAGGGCCGAACATAGAGTACTTTCAATATATTATATTTTAAGACCTGTAATACCTATGATCACAAATAAATAATTATTATTATTATTAACTTTTGGCTACACAAGCGTAATGTCGATTTTTAATCTCGCCTGCTCTTTGCACATAAACACGCGATAGACAGCCAGACTGAAAGCGTCTCCAAATCTCTCCCCCTCTCTCTTTTTCCAGCGTCTCACCTGCAGACTCTGCACGGTGAACTTGGCGACGAGTTCGATGAGGCGCGGGTAGTTGTCCACCACCACCATCTCGCCCAGCTGGTAGTTAGACTTGAGCCGCGCCAGCAGCCGGCAGAACTCGTGGTAGTTCGTCGCGTCGCTCAGACCCTGGGTGGAACAATGATACGGTTATATTGTTTACTACATAGCTTCCGCTCGCAACCTCTTCTTGGCCAACACAACTCTTTCTTGGCCGGCAACGCATCAGTGATGCCCTTGGTGCCTTTGCTGATGTCCATGGGCGACGATAGCCACTTACCATCAAGTGGATCGTCAGCTCGTTAGCCAGCTATTTCCAAATAAAAAATTGGACATTTTGCGAATTGGACTTTTCTGCCGACCGTACCTGCGTGTCCTCCAGTATCCTGAGCACGCCGCACGCCAGCCGGTTGAGGAACTTGGCGCGCTCGGTGGTGCTGAACAGCGAGCGGCGGACCGAGGCCAGCTGCACGAGGCACGCCAGCGCGAGCCCGCCCAGCGAGCCGCGCACGCAGTGGTACAGCTCGAAGAACAGCTCCGGCGTGCCCGCTTCCAGGAACGTTGGGCGCCAAGAGGTTGGGATCTGGGGGAAATAGGGAAATACACTCAATTATACACGGTATACCCATTGAAGTATTATTACTAGCGTATAGAACAGACACCGCGAACACTATGTGTGTCCCAATGAATTGGCGCCGATCGGCTTCAATTTCCAATGGACTCGTTCGATTTTGAAAGGAGAACAGGGGCTCAATTTTGAAAATAGAACCTCGCGGCGGGGACATACATTTTGTTCGAGATGTCTGTTCTATGACATTATACTTCAACGGGTATACCATACATTGTTAATGGGTGACATTGTTAAATTTGAAATGAATTTGTTTTGGATGTTCATCTTGTTCTTGTTCAAGAATCTTATGTACAAAGTGGAGATGTGAATATCGCATAATCCATCTTCAGGAACTTTTTCGAAGCTTGGATTCCACACGTAAATGTAAGCTTCATGAATTCTCATGACAGTGATCATCCTCAATGAAATATAAGTTTTACAAGAAACTTCTAAATATATATGAGGAGTCGATAGGTTAATCAGATAAAATAAAAAAATAAAACATTTAAATATTCTTAGTAAACTTGGATCTTTGAGGGGATAGAATATCACCATTTTGTTACTGTTAATGAAAAATTTATAGCAATTTTTATGAAAAAAAAAACCAGACGAAATAACACCCTTTTTCTAAGAAAATGCAAAATGGACATAAAAAAAATATATATCATTTTAATCACCTCTTACCTCCCAACTGAGAGGCACTAACGGTTATTTAAATCGCTCCTTACTAAATAATCACGATACAAATTCTGTACTAAAGAGCGATTTAAGTAACCGTTAGTGACTCTGAGTTGGGGCGTTAATCACCCATCGCCAGCACCAGCAACTCATACTGCCAGCCCTACCTGCACCGTAGACAGATCCTCCGAGCTCTGGTCCGTGGTGGTCCCGATGAAGTCGAATGTGAGACAGTTGTGTGCCAGCCGCAGCAGCGCCGCCAGCAGCGCGTGCTGCGCCTCGTCCGCCAGGTCCAGGGTCTTGCCTCTCGCCGCGCCCAGCAGGGAGCAAGCGAGACGGAAGATCTCGAACAGTTGGCTGTCTCTGTGGGAGGGGAAGCTTGTGAACATCAAATAAATAAAACAAAGGTCTTGCCTCTCGCCGCGCCCAGTAGGGAGCAAGGGAGACGGAAGATCTCGAACAGTCTTCGCCTGTCTCTGTGAAAGGAGCAGGGGCGTAGCTACCGCCGTATCAGCCGTATCAATTATACGGGGCCCCCAGCGTATAGGGGCCCCCACTAACACTCCAAAAAAAAAGCTCGCCAGCGGCCTACGACCGCTACAGTTGGCACTCCTTTTATATTTGACAGCTGACGTTGAGGGGGCCCCACAACAAATATTGATATGGGACCTCCTTAGGGCTAGCTACGCCACTGGAGAGGAGGGAAGCTTGTGAACATTTCAATTATGCTGCGGTTATATTAGCGGAATTTGGCGGAGAATCGCGTTATCGTGATAAAGGGCCAGATATTGATTTAAATTATCTTCAAACTAGCGATTTCCCCGCGGCTTTGTATGCGTTTTCGGGATAATAAGTACACTATGTCTTATTCATAGTCTACCTGCACGCTAAAAATGAAAATCCATTCAATAGTTTTTGCGTGAAAGAGTAAGAAACATAAATACACTTTCACAATCATAATATTAAATACTAGGATAACATACCATACTATTGGTATAACAGCCATTCCCTTGGCCCTTGGCTCAGTCCAGTTTAGACGCATTAAGTAGTTAAGTAGATAACTAAATTTTAAGTTCAAACGTAACAATTTAGTAAAGGTCTTTAGTTCATAAATTCTTCACAGCCTACTTAATTGCTTAAGCATTTGACTAATTTTAACTAATAAGTGCCTGTCCAAACGTGTTACCCCGCCCACCTACTTAACAGAAAATAGAATTTCTAAATTACTTGTTTACTTGCGTACTAAATTTTAACTACTAAACTGTCCGTTTACCCGTATTAATTTACTTAAAATACGTGTAAACCGAACATTAGCCTCTTTATACGTGCAATGTACTCTACAACGAAAATGCGCTAAGAGAGTTGTCAAACTGGTAAAGAATGGGGACGTATCACCATTTTATTACCTGAAGGAGGACGCGATCTTCCTGTGCTTGGCGAGCGAGCGGTTGGCGTCGGCCTCCGACACCTGGTTCATCTCCACCACCAGCTGCGACAGCAGCTGCACGCCGATCGTGCACATCTCCGCCGGGCCCTGCGACGTGTTGATAAACTTTTATTTATTTATTTTCAACACCCTTGCTCATAAATTGGTTTTTATCACATGGCTTTTACACTCATAAACCATGGTATTAAACACTTGTGCTTTTTTTTTCTTGATCGCACTAGTGTTTTATTTTATATTCCATCAAATTAAGTTTGTACCTTGCTGAAAGATATTATTTATGCATTCTATTTGCTCTTAACTTAGCCGGGTTATAGTTTTATTTTTAAATTTCGGAAAAAAGTTTTGACTTAGATACGTTTCGTTTCAACATAAGACTAAAAATAACACAATTTTTGTAAAAAAATAAGAAGTGTACCACTTTGAATATGATAAATTTTCAACAACTTATTTACTTTAATTAATAATTCAACGTGAAACTAATTCATAAATACATAACTATTAGATTTTTTTACATTTTGCGTTTTGGCTGTTTAGCGTAATTGTTCGTGCCTACGCTCCAATCTTCGCGCGCATAGCTAACACGCCGCGCGCAGAAAAAAAAATATCAGCGCGGAGCGCGCCATTTTTAACAAACTTTCCGTCTGGTCTGTGAGCATTGTTTAATTAATAACTATAAAATTTGTTTTTTTTACTCGTAAGTGTGTTGATAAACGTCGTATGACACACGTGAAGTTTGGTCATTACACTCTCGGTTTTCTTGCAGCACTCGCCTTCGGCTCGCGCTGTGCAATATCACCTCGAGTGTAATGACCAACATACCACACTTGTATCATAATGTACTATTATTTAACTCTTTATTGTACACCAATAAAATAATACAACATAATCAAGAAGTAGGCAAGTGAAGTAGACAGAAAGTACAAAAGGCGGTCTTATCGCTACACAGTGATCTCTTCCACACAACCTTAAGATGTGCAGAGCTGAATAAAGTAACTTTATAAACCGCCCTCGCTTTGCTTCGGTTTTCTTATTTTTTAACACCTTGGGTTACATTATTGGAGTTTTATTAAGGATCCCTAATTTTTTTTGAAAATATAATATAGCCTTTGTCACCCGGAGATAGTGTAGCTTCCCAACAGTGAAAGAATTTTTCAAATCGGTTCAGTAGTTTCGGAGCCTATTCAATGCAAGCAAACAATCAAATCTTTCCTCTTTATAATATTAGTATAGACTAGTGGATACCCGGCGTATGCTACTTAACTGCACAAAAATATCATAAAACTGAGCTTTATACGTATACTTCAACAACCTGTAGGTCCAATTTTATATAAAATAATAGACCTTCCTGGTCTATCCGTGGCGGGCTCTTGGAATACTACCATTACTACCACATTATATTACATTATTAATATATTAGAGAACTACTCTTAAAACTTATATATTACATTAGAAAACTACTCTTAAAACTACTTACTTGTAAAAAACTTGTGATGTCATTCATGACATTGTGGAAAACTAAATCTTCTTTCACCGTGTCGAACCATCCCAGCTTTGTGATACGTCCGTATAGCGAAACTAAAGCCTGTGGAATAACTGATATTTTTAAGCGACTTCAAAAAAGGAGGAGGATTCAATTCAACTGTATTTTTTTTCTTTTTCTTCTTTCTTTCTTCGCCGGCAACGCATCAGGAATATCTTTGGTGTTGTTGATTTCCATGGGCGACGATAGCCACTTACCATTAGGTGGATCGTCAGCTCGTTTGCCGGCTATTTCCATAAAATGTTTGTTACCACAGAACTTTCGACTTAGTGAACCGATTTTGATGATCCTTTTTTTAATCGAAAGCTGGTGCTTGTCATGTGGTCCCACGTAAAGAGCGATCCCTAATTTTGAAGTCGGTTATTTTTTGTCAAGAATTGTAGTATCTCAATAAAACAAGGAAAGAAATAACTGTGTAACGATCATATTAGTTAATGATAACGGTGTTTGTTACTGAGTGCAACTTAAATATTCATCGGTTAACAAAAATGCATCATTTTCTTGAAACATATCACCTTCTGCCTGAGAAAACCTTTAATAAGTTTACTTTTAAATAAAGTAAATCAGTTTTAATTTAATACAAAAAAAAAAAACAATAGGTAGTAAAGAAGTTAAATTTTGTACATGTGTATATTAAAATACAAGCGCAAACTGTTTTTTTTTAAATTAAACATACCTGTACAACAAAACTAGCTAACTTATGCCGAGTGGCGAGGTAGTTCAGCACATAGTTTCTGATGTCGAGTCTCTGTTGTATCGACAAACTAGTAGGTGACCTAAAACACATAAAAAAATATTATTGCATTGTAATTTGTGTAATTTCTTCAGCAACCCCACAGCTTGATTTATACCTCGGACAGACATATTTAATTTGAGAAATAAATGTTTATTCTAAGGTTGTGGTTGGTAATTATGTCTCATATGGGTCAATTATGGGCCAGCAACTGATACACTCAAAACTTAATTTTACTTATATTAAAAGCACTCATAGCCTGGTGACTTGTATCGGTTCTAAGTGATCGGCGAAGTTAAGCAACAGCAGGCGTGGTCGGTAGCCGAATGGGTGACCACCAGTGGCAATAAATATGAGTGTTAATTGATTAAATGCTTTGGAGGACAAAGGCTCAGTTGAAAGATAACAATTGTTGAGCCATGTCTTCGAGCGGTAAGAAAACTTCCGACACGTTTGCCTCTAACCCTTCCACCGCTTCTTCCACATTGGAGCAACGTGGTGGAGTATGCTCTAGGCCACCTCAAGAGGAGAGACCCGTGCTCAGTAGTGAGCCATTAATGGGTTGAAGTCAGCCACAGAACCAACAATGGGACTTGAATGGACAACATACCTGCTGATCAGCTTAGCCAGGGTAGTGGCGGCCAGGAGCTGCGAGTAGCTGGAGTCGGCACGCTCAAGTAACGCCTGGCATTTGCTGAGGGTGTCCAGTGATTCCTTAAAAAAAATATGACAATGGCATTGGCTAAGGGTTGCTAGTAGAGAATATTGTTAAGCGTTAAGTCTGCCTTTTGTTAGACTGTATTTTTGAGCTTCAATAATGTAATTTTTCTTATGTGATAGCAAACAAATCTGCGATGCCACCATCCCCTGTATTCCATGGACATCTTTGACCGTCAAAAAACAGTTTGATCTTTCTTCCATGGACCTTGAATGTTTGCTGTATTGGAGCGGCTTAGAATACTAACCCCCCAGTTGAGATAGGTGTTGTAAGAGCCTAAAAGTAAGACCTGCTAGTGGTAAGGCTCCTCAGAGGGATTATATAGGTAATATTGATTTATAGTTCATTACTACCCTTATTACTATTAGTATTGAATAAATATTCACATGATTAAATAATTTTGAGTTGAGACTGTTGCAGGCATTTTTGGTGGGTATGTTTTTTTCTTTTTCTTTTACCTTACATCAATAATAAAAGATAATTACCTGAAAAGCAACAACTGCTTTCTCCGCCTGCTCCCGTATCGCAGGGTCCTGTGCTTCGTACAATTGTTTGCATAGTATTTCTATCTGTATCACCTCCTGTCAACAATTCAATTCATATCAACAAATTACCTTTTTAATAGACTACATTTAAAACTAACATGTTAATACATAAATACACTAGCTGCCCCGACAGACTTCGTTCTGTCAAAAGTTTTATTTTTGTATGCTGTATCATAAAAAAATAAAAACAAAAAAAATTGTCAAAAAAAAATTTGAGGTGGACCACCCTTAACATTTAGGGGGATGAAAAATAGATGTTGTCCGATTCTCCACTCTAGCCGATATGCACGCTAAGATTCACGAAAATCGGTCAAGCCGTTTCGGAGGAGTTCAACTTCTAACACCGTGACACGAGAATTTTATATATTAGAAGATGGAACAGTATTTAAACGTCATAATAAATTATACAGGATGTAACAGACGTGGTAGATCAACGGTGGCCCAGGGGTAGGGGACCTCAAGACCTACCAATTTAACCACCATGAATGTTCAGCAGTAATCAGTGGTTCAGCTGATATTTGGGAATTAGTGATGTTTTTGAAGAAATCAGATTCTTTGGAAAAAACTTGAAAAGGTCTAGGCTCGTGATTTTTCTCCTCAAGCTAGCTCAGTAGTACGCCTTTTGTATTATGTTACCACTGTAAATCATTTTTTTTTATAATAATAATAAACAATATGTTACTTTTTGCCGAACTTAGATGGTACATACAATATATTTTAAGGAAATTCATTTTTAGGGTTCCGTAGCCAAATGGCAAAAAACGGAACCCTTATAAATTCGTCATGTCTGTCTGTCTGTCTGTCTGTCCGTCCGTATGTCACAGCCACTTTTCTCCGAAACTATAAGAACTATACTGTTGAAACTTGGTAAGTAGATGTATTCTGTGAACCGCATTAAGATTTTCACATAAAAATAGAAAAAAAACAATAAATTTTGGGGGCTCCCCATACTTAGAACTGAAACTCAATTTTTTTTTCATCAAACCCACACGTGTGGGGTATCTATGGATAGGTCTTCAAAAATGATATTGAGGTTTCTAATGTCATTTTTTTCTAAATTGAATACTTTGCGCGAGAGGCACTTCCAAAGTGGTTAAATGTGTCCCCCCCCCCCCCCCTGTAACTTCTAAAATAAGAGAATGATAAAACTAAAAAAAATATATGATGTACATTACCGTGCAAACTTCCAACGAAAATTGATTTGAACGAGATCTAGTAAGTAGTTTTTTTTTTAATACGTCATAAATCGTAAACCGCAAAAAACATCGATCAAAGTTACAATGAAGTACAAGAACTTTTATATTATGTTACTTGCTGCTACGGAACCCTTCATGGGCGAGTCCGACTCGCACTTGGCCGCTTTTTTGTGCGTGCGGTCGGCAACGATTCCCTCCTCCGTACTAGTTTACACTGTGTGACGGCAGGACGGTTTCATTCATCAATCATTGGTCTATCAAAATCGAAATATAACATATCATCGCAGACACTGAATTTCAGACATTTTATTACGGGTACTTCCAATTCGTGTTTTATAATATGTACCAATATTCCGACCCAGAGACCGTGACCACGATCCATGTAACTGGGTCGAAATATCGGTACTATAAAATACGAATTGTGAGTACCTGTTGCATTTAAAGTGTTAAAGTATACTTGAGCTCAGTGTGTTATGTGCAACAGTTTATTTTTTAAGTACCTAGCTGACTAACATGATTCTTGCTGATGATTCACCTGATAATAACGCCAAAGGCATCACAGAAGTTTTGCCGACCAAGAAATAAGGGAAAGAAAGAAAAAACTGTCTCCCAAGCCAAAGTCTTATCTTGAAGCAACTAGAGTAGTAGGAGTAGAGGTGGTAATAAATTCTCCTTCGGACCATAATGTACAAAAAGCAATCTTAATTAATTTTTAATTGATATTATTAATTGAGTTCAATGCAGTTTTGACCAACAATTTCTCCTCACTTATCCTCAATTAGTTAACTAACAACAGCTGTTAAAAGGGCAAATGTCAAATATATTTAAGTGTTAGCTGTTGTTATTATTTAGCTTCTAACATTGTCAGAAATTATGGATGAAGAGAATACTGTACCCTAGTATTCTATCCTACTAATATTACAAATGTAAACATTTGTTTGAGGATGTATCAATGTTTTATTACTCTTTCACCCAAAAACTACTGAACTAATTTTAATGTTTAGCACACTGGTAGACCATGACTGAATAAGACAGGATACTTATGCCAGAAAGCATCCAGACACTAGTTCATCCATAACCTCTGGCAACGTTGACGACCAGTGTGGCGCAATGGTTACCATGCCGGATCGCCGCACCAAGGGCCTTGGGTTCAATTCCCAGCGAGGCGGAAATTTCAATGTTGAGTTTGAATTTCTGTTCTCGGTCTGGGTGTGAATGTCCTTGTTGTTGTGTGTTGTCCATGGCACCCACGACACAGGGAATCCTAGTGTGGGGCTATGAGTGTGAAAGCGTTATAAGCGTTATAATGTTAGTAGCTACCATAATTACTTCAGTGAGTTAAAAAAAAATTCTTTTTTTTTTTAACACAAATAAGTTAATACTTGACCACAATCCCACCTGATGGTAAGTGGAGATGTGGTCCAAGGTGGTAAGCACATTAACTTAGTAAAAGCCTATTCACTCTTTTCTTGATCCACATTTCTGCATGTTCCATAATATTACTTAAGGTGTGTGAAGTCTGCCAATCCTCCCTTGGTCAGTGAGCACTAGGACGTTAACTCTCATTTCGGGACAAGACCCGCCTGGCAATGAGTCATGGTTACAATGATAATAATGGTGTGTGAGTGTGTGTGTGATAATGAAAAGTGTTGTCTTCATACAAATAGCATAAAAATAGGCTAGGTTTCAGTTTATCAGCAAAGACCGTTAATATGCTTATTAAATGAATTTTGTCTATAGCAATGTAAATCAAAAACCTTGACTTGAATATATGTATTTTATAATAGCTTTAAGATTCAGAAGTTATTATCTGCTTACATTACAATCAAATTTTATAATATCCTTGGAATGATGAAATACGAAATTTCGATATTTTATTATTGTTTTTCGAATGCTATTTTTTTATACAATCTATACCGCTTTATTGACTCTACTTTAAAACACAAGAGTACTCAATTGAAATAATACTTTAGAAGGGAGTTTCTCCGGAGTTTTAAATGAATAAATTAGGGCAGAGGATGTCGGCTTTCATAGCAATCATCACAAGCACAACAGTACACTTCAGTTTAGTAGACATTTGACGACTCGAATAATTCAAGGGTAGGTATTCCTGTCATACAAACCAATATAACCAAAGAGCCGGTAAATATTCCAGTTCAAACAACAAAAAAAGTTATTTAATAGTGCAATACTAAAGTAACTGCAATTCCTAAACCTCAAAACATGGCAAAAGAGCCGAGAAAATGAATAGATTGCCTACTACGAACGTTAACATTGGCCGCAAAAAATAACTTACATGCACTTAAATACTCACAACTCTAGTACGGTAATATTTTATTTCTCAATTTTGGAGTGCGTCAAGAGAGGGTGTGAGACTGAATTCTGTTAAAATAGTACAAAAAACGTAATATTATGGTACTCACCTGTTCTTCAGCCATCTTTGTTATTTTCATGGCATTTGATTTGAAATGACGTTTCGTTTCAGGGCACAGATCTTGGGCACAGATGTATAAAAAACAAATACAATTTTTGTTTATTACCTGCAAAACTTGTTTTTTGTTACGAAAGTTATAATTTTCAAAGTTTTCCGTATTTTTCTTTCAATTTTTTTACGGAAAAATATTTTGACAACATGGTTGATAATTAAATAATAAGGATCACAGAACACTGCACCGTATATAAGGGTTGCCAGGTTCGGGATTCGTCTGGATTGTCCCGACATTTCACATGATGTCCAGAGTCCTTACAAAATATAAAATGTCCCGACAATTCACTCGATTCAAGAACGCGTTTGCCGCCACGGCGCCCACAGCCCGCCGCACGCACTTGAGTTGTTTTGTTTCGCCATCAGCTCGTTTGCCGGCTATTTCTAAAATAAATTATATTATGTCCTGACAAATCCTGAATTTTTGAAGTTTTGTCGAGATATTTCAGTCTTGCCATCTGGCAACTCTACCGTATATGTACAGGATTCCAAAGAGTTGAAAGTAGTTAGAAAGTATATAAAAAAGATTGTAGGTGATGAAATGGATGATGGAGCGCGGAAAAAAGCAGTTATATTTTGAGTCTTAAATTCAATGATGTGAAAGTAGTTAACTCTACAAATAAACGTTGAAAACGTAGAAAACTCGAAACAAAGATGTAAGGGCCCATAATTAGGTATACAAAAACATGATACGACGAGTACCGACGTGTCGTGAAACGATGCCGCGTCGTAGCGCGACGCGACGTCGTATCGAAGAAATCTACATCTACGACGAGCAAAGTAAAAATTCACACGTGCCATTAGCACGACGCAAGTCATGACGTCGTCGATATATTATAAATAGCTATAATATTATAAAAATGTGAAGCTGCAAGGTGTAAGCCATGCCGCGGCGGACACTATAACTTAACAATACTTTAATCTATGAACTTAACTCAGACGACAACGACATACCTACTACCTAATACCGAAATACCGAAATACCGAATACGTCAGTGTTTATTTACAAGTTGGCGACGAAGGCTACTGGCACAACAATATTCTGCCACGAAAAATTATGAAACAGAAGAGAAATAGAACAGATTTCGTATTTTGACAAAATTCAAGCAACTGTGGATCCACTCAACTAAAATGTAATTTTATTTTCGCTGATTATCATTTAATTTTTCACAAGGAAAATTTAATTTTAAAACCACCTATGAAGTAAAATGTTCAAAATGACCTTTTCTAAAATCAAGAAGTTATGCAGTGTTGCGCTCATTCCGCGTATTTTGCGGGATGAAGTCACGCTATCACCACGAAAATTGGGAAAAAGTAAGTATATACACCACTATACGCTTAAATCTATGCGGATTACGCTCTGACACGATGCTGTGATCTCGCTGGCAGTTAAAACATCCTGTCAGCGATACGCCCCGCTATCATATAATATTTCATATAATTATATTCCACAACCTTTGCTCGACATTACCGATAAAAATGTAAGTGGCACAAAAAGTTGGGTGATCCAACTATAGACGACCCTTTTATAAGAAGAGAAGATAAAGTAGCAAAGGATTGAATTAAAGTAGGTAAGAAATTGTCAAAAGCAGGAAGCAAAAAAATAATGTCATAGATCATCATATTTTACTTAGGTGAAATTATAGATAGGTATATTTTGTGCCCTGAAAAATGGCGTAACAGGCTTTTGCCTCTCAATGTCACAGGTAGACTGTATTATGTATTTTTACCAAATTTGTAATCTTTGGCTTTTTGCGCTATTTTTCAGGGCCTCTCGATGGATTTTGGAAAATGGCAAAGTCAACAGACTCTAAGGATAGAGAAGCAGAATGTGAAAAATGTAAGAAGCTCATTGAGATGGTATTTGGTCCTGAGAAACCAGAGAATCTTATAAAGAAGGTTGAAGCTAACATAGAAGATATACAGATGGATAAAATTCAGAGAGCTATTGCTCCAAATATTTCTCTAAATGAGAAATCAGATGATAATAGCAATCTCGCTTTTATAGAAAATACGAAAAAACAATTGGAATCTGAAGAAAATATTTCTGCTAAGAATATCAAAGAATCCATATTAAAGAATCCCATCAACCAAACTGCTCTACCTTTGAATAATATATTAGAATCCACAACAGCTAAAACAAATGAAGAAAAGCTAGCACAGAAGTTGGAAACTATTGAGGAACCTGGAATAGTGGGGGCTGCGACGCCTAAAATCGAGGGTTTCAATACTCCTCCCAAAGTGCTAGGTGATCAACAGGATCAGGATAATTTATTAAACAATAAATATTCTCTTTGTACAAAAATTGGACCAGAAGAAGACGCAATGGATGAAATAGCAAAAAAATGCCTCGGCACGCCACCAGATAAAATTGACGAACGTATTCTCGAGGAAATGAAGAGTTGTGGAATGTTAGGCAGGGGACGGAAAAAAACAACATCAAGAAAATGTGGCTACCACGCAATGAAATATAATGACAAAGAGGCGCTCTTGGGAACGAAATCAGAACAAAGTACGCTTCATTATAAAAACCAACATAAAACGAACAGTGCAATAAATAATTATTTGCGATATTATAACATGAAGTACGCTCACAATCCACAAAATGTTTATCCTGCTTATTTCAAAAATGTACCTTTAGGTTTAGTTGGTGACGGAAGTTTTGCCAAAAAAACGGATGAACAAAAAATTACACCAAAAGCACATAAAGAAGAAAAATCTGAACTCGAAGCCTTAAAAACAAACACAGGGAAAGAAAAACCTTTACTGCTTTCTTCAGAAAATTCTGCTATTGAGTTAGATAAGAAAAGCACTGTAACTAATGATTATGCTGGTAACAAAACGGAAATATTAGAAGAAGCATTAACCAGGACTATTACTACTGAAGAAGGAAAGCCCAAAGAAATAATTGAAAATATAGAAGTTGAAGTAGAGGAAATACGCGTGACTGCAGCAGAAACGAGTCGCTTAGGACTCCCTGGTGAAACAGAAATTGACCCAGACTTCGATAACAAACAAACAAAATCGCAAACTTTTCCATGCCATGAGATACTTCAAACAGCTGAGACGCCTAAAGAAGACAACTTAACGGAACCTGATAAACCTGATAAACATGAACATGTGGTCCTTGCGAACTCGAAACATCCAACTGATTGGCACTTTCGGCCAGATCTACCAGAACGTCCATTCCTCAATCCAAATACCGCAATCTCTAGTACGTTTCCCGTAATTAATCAAAAACAAGAACATGAAATACCAAATTTAGAAACATCCATATCGGCGAACCAAAACCCAGATGAATACTTTGATTTGTCTCATTGTAATATGGAAAAAATAAAAGATGATGACATAATAATTCTGTCAGAAATACGACCGTACCATCACACATACGCAGCGTACCATCAATATACTATTTTCACCGGAAGTGATGAAGCAGAAGAATCTATCAGATTTTCCACGAAGCATACACCCGAAGTATCTCACGTATCAGAGCTCAAACTTGATCCTCAGATTAAAAACGAAGATTTATCTAAAACAATAAACAAAGATATATCTTCTGCAATGGGCCCTTTACCACAGTTGAAAGACATGGAAGAGAAACTCTCCTTGACAGAATTGTTAAGAAGAGTACGTGAGAGAAACCGGCTACAGTACTGCCGAGAATGTGCCTTTAAAGCTGTAGAAGTGGAGCCTGTCGAAGCCAATAAATGTCCACCGCCACTTGACAAGGGTCCGGCAAAAACGCTTGGACCAGGACCTTGTAAGCCAAAGCCCAAGCCAGCATGTCCACCACCGCCTCCTACTTGCCCACCACCTGCTTCGCCATGTAAACCGAAAGACCCATGTGCTAAATTTTCTAAAACCACTATCATTGGAGATAAAATCAAGGAAGCCTTTACACTTGTGTTGCAAGTGGCTTTGAAGCCAGCTTTTGCATCCCCAAGCGTGTCTTTCAAAGGTAAACCGGATACAGAAGAGTCTTTAAGACAGATGCTTAATAATGAAGACGCTAACCGAATAGAAAAGCTTGGAAATTTCTTGTTCAGTAGCTGCCCGGAAAGCAAAGAGAAGCGATTTGGGAATGAAGATGTTATTTTGGCCAGAGATTACGAGCCTTGGTCACCGATACCTTCCTGGCCAATTCCGAAAAAAGAGAAGAAAGAACATTTTGTATGCCCAAAGGAGGGATGTAAAATAATTCCTCCCCCTCGTCTTAATGCTCCTTGCAAAGAGAATCCATGCATTAATTTGCCCAAGAGAACGTTTTCATTGATAGAATTCGAGTATGACCCTCTTTATTTATACAATAACGAATTTTAATGTTTTATTAGTTACTTATTGTAATGAAAAGCAGCGAAAATAAAAGATGTTAAGGTATGAATTTGTTGTTTATGTACATTAATTAAGTGCAGTCTTCCTAAATATCACTGGTACATATATTCCTGAAATCCCGACCAAGGTGCAAATTGCATAATGTCCCCACTGAAGGGGATTTACAGATTTTTATTGTGAAATCATCTTCACCAGCAAAATAAACATAGTGTGATCTTCTGGAAATACTGGCCAAGTGTGAGTTGGATACGCAAATCAAGGGTTTAGGCGCAAAATGTCCGATTCGCGAAATGTCCGGCGGACGCAAAATGTCCTATTCGCAGAATGTCCGATTCG
Organism: Thymelicus acteon; assembly: GCA_951805285.1. Taxonomy (NCBI): domain Eukaryota; kingdom Metazoa; phylum Arthropoda; class Insecta; order Lepidoptera; family Hesperiidae; genus Thymelicus; species Thymelicus acteon. Next base: position 16,744,965 of record OX638214.1, on the reverse strand, counting down.
CAAAATGTCCTTTTCTCAGAATGTCCTTTTCTCAAAATGTCCTTTTCTCAAAATGTCCTTTTCTCAAAATGTCCTTTTCTCAAAATGTCCTTTTCTCAAAATGTCATTTTCGCATAATGTCCGATCGTAGGCGCGTTATGAAATAAATGGAAAAAAATGATGAGAGTGAAATTTAAGATTTGTAACACGGTCGGTGAAACAAAAACGACGGTCACGAAAAACGTCACGCGCGTTTTTAAAAACGCTCGTTTTGAATAAATGATTTATTTTTATATTTATTACTAGCTGATCGGGCAAACGTTGTTCTCCCAAAAAATTTTTAGGGGTAGGGGGATAATATGACGTCACAGTGTGACGTATAACGCCAGAGCGTACGAGGTTCGATTCCGTCGGTGTCCGTGTATGTGTATGTACGTGTTGTGAATGTGATTTATATGTATATTAAATAAAAAAACTTCCAAATTGCAATGTTAAAAAAAAATTGCAAAAAAAATTCAAAAAAATAAACAAAAAAATCAAAGAAATTTCAAAAAAAAGCAAAAAAAAACCAAAAAAGAAACATTTTTTTCAAAAAACAATATTTAAAAAAGAAATAAAAAAAAACAATATTCAAAAAAGAAATCAAAAAATTTTCAAAAAAAAATTCAAAACAATTAAAAAAAAACAAAAAGGAAATTCAAAAAAATTTCAAAAAAGCAAAAAAAAAAAACAAAAACAAAAAAAAAATTCAAAAAACAAAAAAAATATCAAAGAAATTTCAAAAAAAAAAACAAAAAAAACTTTTTTTTTCAAAAAAACAATATTCAAAAAACAACGTAATTAAATTAAAAAAAAAAAAAACAAAATTAAAAAATCAATATTTAGAAAAAAAAACATTAAAAAAACAATATTAAGAAAAACAATATTAGAAAAACAAACGGAAAAAAAATGGACGGTGGCCCCTAATGATAAGTGAAAAGGACATTTTGCGAAAAGGACATTTTGCGAATTCGGACATTATGCGAAAAGGACATTTTGAGAAAAGGACATTTTGCGAATCGGACATTCTGCGAATCGGACATTTTGCGAATAGGGCGATCGGACATTATGCGAATCGGACATTTTGCGCCTAAACCAAATCAAGGATTCCGTACAAACTTAAAGAACTTGCGATGCATACGTAACGTGGACGGGACGGGACGTGAAGTTTTGAAAACATCGTTTCATAGAAAATATAGACGATCCACGTGATTACGAATGCAGCGACCTTAACACGAGGAGTTGGGTAACAACACGGGAACAACAGCTACAAATTTACTGTTTTTTTATTTTACCCTTCTCTATTTCTGTTCCTGCTGTGCACGCATCTGAATCCTTTGGTGTTGCTGATTATTTAGCTGGTGGGGATTTCAGGAATGAATCATATCACTGAGGGCTGATTGCATAAATTCAAATTAGGACCGCGGTCCACTTGGACGCATGTACGCTATCGTCAATTATTGCTTGCTTACGGCAAAACAGCTAACACCGTGTCCTGCGTGGGCGAATCAACGCGAACGCGATCGCGAAGCGGTCCAATGCGAATTCCGTGCGACGCGGAGCGAAGCGGCGAGTCTGTCCTACGTGCGCGCAAATTGTCACTTCACCGCCACTGACATACGCCGCGCCGCTGAAGTTCGCTTGAAAATATCAAACCAACTGATCGCGTTCGCTTCAAACCGCGCCGCACCGCAACGCCCTCTACGTGCTTTTGGTCACGTAGGACACCTTAATACATCTCGACTGTTTGTTATTTTCGCTTCGCACCGCTTCGCTTCGAGTTCGCGTTGATTCACCCACGCAGGACAGCGCGTAAGCTACCCAAAGGTTCAATTCAGACCGAAAAACAACGTGATATGAAGAAGCTTGAAGAGGTCAGGCGTTAGCTGGGTTTTCGTTCTCCGCAAAATGTCCCATTCGCGAAATGTCCGGCGGACGCAAAAGGTCCTATTCGCAGGATTTAGGGATCAAATGGTCACCTCAAAAATTAGTTCTAACTCGTCACGCGCCAAAAATGTATTAAATTAGTACTAGTTCGTCATGTCTCAAAAAAGTTACAATTGGTCACTTGTAAGTATACTCGTAGTTCCAATTCGTCACGTATTAATTTAGTTTTCACTCGTCATGCATTATTTTAGATTCGATTGGTCACCCCAGTTTGTTCTAACTCGTCACGCGCCAAGGATGTTTTCAAGACAATTTTCAAAAAACAACATTAAAAAAACAATATTAAAAAACTTTATTCAAAAAATATATTCAAAAAAACAATAAAAAAAACCATAGTCAAAAAAACAAAATTCAAAAAACAATATTAAAAAAATATTCCCAAAAATAATATTCAAAAAAAATGGGCGGAAAAAGAAGGGGGGAGAGGGATCAAAAAGTCATGAAATTAGTGTGACGTAATTTATGGATGGCCCCTAATGAAAAGTGAATAGGATATTTTGCGAATAGGACATTTTGCGAATTGGGACATTTTGAGAATAGGACATTTTAAGAAAAGGACATTCTGAGAATAGGACATTTTGCGAAGAGGACATTCTGCGAATAGGACGATCGGACATTATGCGAATGGAACATTTTGCGCCTAAACCCCCGGACCGGATGTGCGATAACATTGCGTTTCGGTGTGAATTGTGTTCGGTGTGAAAAATATGTGGATTGTGGATTATAACTGAAGCGGAAAAATCGGAAACATGAGTTTATCTATCTAAACGCGGATATGAAAGTCGCAAAACATGCCATTCGCATAATGGTTCTTGGAATGGAATGGGTCATGGCCCATGGGACTTTCCACGAATGGGAGCTTGTGTGTGCCTAATTTGGGGGTGATTAACTAATACTGTTTAGGCGCAAAATGTCCGATTCGCATAATGTCCGATCGCCCTATTCGCAAAATGTCCGATTCGCAAAATGTCCGATTCGCAAAATGTCCTTTTCTCAGAATGTCCTTTTCTCAAAATGTCCTTTTCGCATAATGTCCCAATTCGCAAAATGTCCTTTTCGCAAAATGTCCTTTTCACTTATCATTAGGGGCCACCGTCCATTTTTTTCCGTTTGTTTTTTTAATATTGTTTTTTAATATGGTTTTTTTTTAATATTGATTTTTTAATATTGTTTTTTATTTTTTTACGTTGTTTTTTGAATATTGTTTTTTTTTAAGTTTTTTTGTTTTTTTTTGAAATTTCTTTGATTTCTTAATGTTTTTTGAATTTTTTTTTTAAGTTTCATTTGGTTTTTTGTTGTTTTTTTTGAAATTTTTTTGTATTTCGTTTTTGTTTTTTTTTATTGTTTTGAATTTTTTTTGAAAATTTCTTTCATTTTATTTTGTTTATTTTATTGTTTTTTTTTTGCAATTTTTTTTAATTATTTTTTTTTTTGAATATTGCAATTTGGAAGTTTTTTTTTTTTATTTAATATACATATAATTATCACATTCACAACACGTACATTCGCTTTGGTTCGCAGCGTTCTACACGCGCCGAAAATATTGAGACGAGCAGCGCTTTGCACCAGTTGCCGGGGCGCCTCGTGACAAAACAATATAAAAAAAAAAAAAAAAAACAAAAAAAAACAGTATTAAAAAAAATATTCTAACAATATCCAATATATTAAATTCTCGTGTTACGCTTTTTTGAAGTTGAACTCCTTCGAATCGGCTCGACCGATTTTCGTGAATCTTTGCGTGTATATCGACTAGGGTGAAGAATCGGACATCTATTTTTTATCCTCCTACCCCTAAAAATTTTTTGGGAGAACAACGTTTGCCCGGTCAGCTAGTAATAAATATAATAATAAATCATTTATTCAAAACGAGCGTTTTTAAAAACGCGCGTGACGTTTTTCGTGACCGTCGTTTTTGTGTCACCGACCGTGTTACAATTCTTAAAATTCACTCTCATCATTTTTTTCCATTTATTTCATAACGCGCCTACGATCGGACATTATGCGAAAAGGACATTTTGAGAAAAGGACATTTTGAGAAAAGGACATTCTCAGAAAAGGACATTTTGCGAATCGGACATTCTGCGAATAGGACATTTTGCGTCCACCGGACATTTCGCGAAAAGGACATTTTGCGCCTAAACCACTAATACTAGGTACCACCTTTTGCGCACGCAGGACATTTTGCGCCTAAACCTTTTTATCTTTTAGGCCTTAGAAGACCTCTTTTGAAGCTGTACAACATCTCTTTCAGTTAATTTCATCCTTTTCAGTTATAAATGCAGATTTGCCAGCTTTTACAAGAAGCTTTTTTAAAACTGATTGGATGAAACCAAAATTTGATTTGAAGAAACCCTACATAGACTTTATTGAAAAAAGAACGAAGAGAAAAAAATTCAGAATTATAATCCAAAACAAGAAAGTAGAAGAACCGAAAATCGTCAAAATATACGTTTTAGGGAAATTTAACAATCGCCATACAATTAATAAAGCAGGGTTTTTAGTATTACGCAACGATACAACAACTTTGACCTATTCAGCCAATAAAAATAATCTGCCAAAGCCAGTGCTGCCATACTTTGCAAGATGCTAACATTTGCGTAACAAATCAATATTTTTCAAGGGGCAATACATTGAACGAAGACTCAGAATCGATCTAATTTATCGATTCGCGATTTTAGATTTAGATGTTCCCAAAAATCCCCATTACACCCACCAGCCATTTTGGTGAGGATTTTAATACTAACTAATTGATTTGATTGATTGTTATGAAGTTAAAGTTAGTGTATCACAAATATGATTTTCTAACAGTTAAAAATATTAAACTTAATAATTAATGAATTGTTTTTTTTACACCAAGCAGCAAAGCAATATCAGTTGATTGTTATTTATTACTCTACAATTGAATTTGAAAAGAAATGTTGCTGGAATAAATCTTTAAAAATCTTTACCCATGAAGTGGGTGGATGATTTTCTTTTTCTCGTCTACCACATAGGGTGGGGTATGGTTGAATAAGTATTTCAAAAATATAACGGGTTTGCTTCGCGAAGATCATTTTGCGATTCATTCCGGACTTCATTTGTGTTTTATGCTTTAAAAAGTAAATGTTTGTTAGATAGTATTTTGCTGTATGAGTTGATGTGTATGTCTCAACTGTTCTTCTCTCCCTTCTACCATCAATGGTTGATTTTGAAAAATATGGAATTACACATAATTTATAGCAGTAGAATAAAAGAAGGTTATACAGGGTGTCTCAGGGCCAAGTGACCGCCCGGCGTCTATGGATTATTTGGACAAAACTATCAACAAAAAACCAATAAAGTACAGGTCTAATCGGTTTACGGTTGCCTACAAAATCTCATGAACATGTTTGTTATCTTAATCTTTTACCGAACTACAAACTCTTGAAATATGCACCCTATTTTCGATAATAAGAAGAGTAGACTTTTAAAACCAGGCTAGTGGAACATTTAAGTGACTTACTATCAAAAATACGTTTTACCCTTTGATAGAATAATTTTAAATGTAAGGAAATAATTAAAACAAGTGCAAATTTAAATCATTTATTAAAAAAACAGTATTTAATTCATAACATTTTCGAAATGACTGCCATTGGCGTTAATACAGGCTAAAGCTCTAAATGACGAGTCAAAGCTTGTTATTTGCACTTCGAAAGGTTCGCTCCTATTTCTGTAGCAACAACATCAATCCTCTTTGTCTTTAAAAAAATATGTTATATTTAATTTTGGGTAGATTTTATACCTCGAATAGATAAACTATGATAACAACTGGTAAATGAAAAAAACAGAATGAAAATAAATCTAAAAACAAAAAAAAAATATGTCGAAAATAGTGCAGCAAGTCAGGTTTTTTTCCAAAAAAATAAAAAAACGAATAAAAAAAGAACCAAACCGATTAGACCTGTACTTTATTGGTTTTTTGTTGATAGTTTTGTCCAAATAATCCATAGACGCCGGGCGGTCACTTGGCCCTGGGACACCCTGTATAATCAAATTTTTACTAACAAAAAATAACTGACTTCAAAATTACTCAAAAACTACTAATCAGATCTTGTTCAAATTTATGTGGGACCACATGACAAGCACTTGCTTTTGATTAAAAACAGAATCATCAAAATCGGTTTACCCAGTCGAAAGTTCTGAGATAAGAAATATAAAAAAATACAGTCGAATTGAGCACCTCCTCCTTTTTTTGAAGTCGTTTAAAAAATAATTCTGTTGATGTTTTACCGACATTTTATCGATTACACTTCGTTAAATCAAACAAAGGTTAAACTAAGCATAATTCATTTAATGATGTGCTTCCATTGGTATAGACAAAGGTTTTCCATGGGGGTCATCGAATCGATCATTACTTCCACAGTTATAGATAGTGAGGAAACCATATGTCAAGATTCCTACACAAATAAAAGTAACAAATAACGCGGCTAAGATATTTGCGTTGAAGTACGGACCACAGTTGACTGATGGACCGAAGCCTTTAGTGCTGGCTGTGTCGGGTGCTGTTTCAGGTGGCGCGGGTGTGGGTGCGGCCGCATCAGGTTCAGCCGCCTCTTCTCCATCGGTTAAACGCTTAATATGTGTATTGAATAAATCGACCTTCTCTTGATAAGGTTGGATCTGAAAGAAGTATTTTATTTTCACAATAAAAGTTAGTTACCCGGCGTGGTCTACTCCTAGGGTGTATGAAGAAAGCGTTGAACCCACTTGTTCTAGCTTAATTAATAACTGGCTCTCCAACATAAAACTAAAATAATATTTGATGGTTGACAAAGGATATGGCAGGTAAAGGTGTTGTTTATTCCTCTGAAATTGAATCAGTATGGTGTATCTTAGAGAAATTTAAACAAAATCCTGGCGTAGATTCAATGATGGACCGTGCTCACCGAGAAAAGGGAACTATACAGTCACATTTATGTTACCGAGATTCAGTTGGTTCACTTATTTTTTTTATGGAAATAGCTGGCAAACGAGCTGACGATCCACTTGATTGTAAGTGGCTAACGTCGCCCATGGACATCAGCAACATCAAGACATCACTGATGCGTTGCCGGCCAAGAAAGAGAGAAGAAAAGAATGAAATAAAGAACTGGCTCTCAAGCCCCCAGCCGGAACATGACGAGTATTGGCGGCTGACTCAGGCTCAACTTAGCCACTATAATACTGCATCAGCCAACTAAACAACTACTAAACATTAACTACTGGCTAAAATGGATATGTTTGATGTCGAGCTTGTACTCATTCATAAAAAAGCAGACTCTTAAGCTGTTCTTAAACTTACTTGATACTGCGATACAGTTACAACACTACCATCACGCATGTTGACAATCACCAGTGGCTCTCCGCACACATACGATTGGCCCCAGCGTGCCCCCGCTTTCAATGACGAACGCCCAACCTCTTCTCCACCTTCTAATAACATTATGTTATCTATCGAGAAAGGGGAAACAAAAAGTAGAGTTCACTGGCCAGAATTTACTCAGGGTTATCTTCAGCTATTTTTTGTTTATCTTAAATATAGCTCTTACGTTTTACCTACATGTTACTATGAGTGTGATAAAACGGAATAATGTTTTCTGAAAAAGTATGAATATCCACCATAGAGTGGCATTTTTGGTTTGGCAAAGCGGAATAAGCCAATGAAAACCTATTAGCTTATCAAAATCTTTTTCAAACTCACAAGTGCAAAGGCGCATAAGAATAAAAACAACTCGAAATCATCTCGAACTTCTCACCTATTGTCCACGAATCGTGTTCGAATTTAAAGTTAAACTGCAACTCGAAATCACTGTATGCCATTCTAGTGGATAAATGATGTTTTGTCCACGTTTCCTCAGCCACCAGTGGTATTTGGCTGAACATGGAGCGTCGATTACCTGCCGTTGTGTAGACACCTGATAGGTGTAAAGGAAACAGATACAACTGAATTCAGAGACATTATATAAATACACATTAGCAGTTATAAATTCTTGGCAGCACTAACCAATTAAACGGAAAAGAGCACCTGTGCTCCTTATTGTCACTCCAGGATTTCGTCTCATAAAGGAAGGTTTTACAGTGACAAAGCTCAGTTTGTGAATAGGAATCGCATTGGTTTTTCCTGTATAAAACGCCACAACAGGCCCGGCATAAATTTGACGAACAACGGAATATACTTCTTGCATTATCAAGTCATGGTTCCTCAGAGCTTCAACGCGGGTATCTTTGTCGCTGTCTTGGAAATAGATATAGAAGTACTTAGATTTGCCATCGTACACTTGTAACTTAGTGGTCATGCTGCTTAAATGAAATACGTTAAATGGTTGCTGGTGGAACAACTGTTTTATAGTTTTAAAAGGCTGCGATACTGTGGGTAAATACATGACTTTCTTATCACTTAGTCCCTTATGCAAATTTAAGAAAGGGGTCCCATTTCTATCCCTTAGACTAATATCTTCAAAGCTGAAAGTATCCTCTATGAAGAGTACAACACCTTTGCTATTTTTTTGAGCATCGTGAATAATTTCTATAAACTCTGCAGTTGTTATTTTCGCTAAGGGATTAGGTTGGACTAAAATGTTGGCCATTACTTTATCATGATCCATTACAAATACTGGTACTCCGTCTCTTTCAGCCTTGCTAGATTGTGTTATTGCTAAAGTAACAATAGCGTAAATTAAAAGCATTCTGTAGACTGTAATACACGTATGTAACTTAAAGAATATCCGCCTATTTCTTTGATGCGAGACACTGTCATTAATATTTCTTCCACAAATTTCTTCTGGAACCAAAGAGAAATTTGTTTTAGGGCATTTAGAAAATGCTGCAATAAGTACAAAATAATTCGTTAGTAATTATTACTTTAATATAATAAATATATTCCGCATACTTAATGAGAAATATCTTTCTGAGTAATAAATTAAATAATAAAGTCGAAGGTTATCAAAATATAGTAGTAATGTTTTATTTTAAAATAGCAACATTACTAAACCATAGACTACCGTCAAGTAATCATATGATCAATCATTTTTCACATGACCGTCGGTCGTCCGTCATCGCCCATTTTTCTCTCTTTAAGAATAATCTGGGCTAAAACAGGGATTTTAGTCCAATAACGTCCACTAGTTTAGTTATAACTTTATCAAAATGGCGTTTAGCCGTGCTGTGTTCGTTTTATTAGTGTTAAATGTTGTGTTTACGTACGCGACTGTTCCTGTATTTATATGGGGGGATATGAATGGCAAATCGCCTAAGTCTAACCCCCTCTCGACGGTGTCGGAGTTGGAATTCGAAGGTATACTAAAACGCGAAGTGGAAGACGATCCATTCATCGCAATATTCGAGGAGGAATCGTTGTCCGTCGAAGATTTATCTTTGAAGAATGACGACGGTGAAACAGTGTTTCCATATTTGCATGCGAACATCGGGGATGCCTTGTATCTGCCATCTGTCGAGACGCCTTTGGAGTCGTTGCAAGCGATCGCCAAATCGAAGGGGAACATCATCAGAGTGACTGACAAGGGTTTGTCGGCGGAAATCGAGAAACAAGACAACGGTATCCTGTTCATCAGTTTGAAGGACGCACAGGTTGGTGAGTCGCGAGCTGATCTGTTGCGCCGCCACAACGACCTCATGGAGGAAATGTACTCGAAACTCCAGGAGAAGTATGACAAGGTTGTAGCTATCTACACTGCCAGATATCCATCGTGGATTATTCCAGCTCATTCGATCGTCCGTCGTCAGGCCCCAGAACTGGAGCAATCACGCACTGGTGATTACGTCCTAGATGGACTTCGGTTGTACGTCGGCAACTTGGTTGTAGTCCTCAATAACGAAGTCACCAATCTGACTCAGCTCTCGGCCAGTGAAACCATTTTTAATTCAACCGACAACTCAATGAGCACTGTGATGAACTTCCCAAATACTAACTTGACTCTGAACTTTGGCCAGAAGTCGGGATATTGGAGCTTTGGTGAGCATCTTAGTTGTATTTCATGTGATATTAATTTTAATTGAGTTAGTATTAGTGAACTAACAAAATTTTCATGTTAAAAAAAGAGTTTTTGAATTGAAAAATGTTTTAATTTTTATTTTTATTTTCATTGCCATATTAAAAACCCATTTTTCTGCTTGTCAAAAATGCCATGAGATTCTGGTACACCTATACTGCCCCCGATAATTAAAAAGATGTATCTAACATTTTTTCCAGATTTGAGTTATATATGTTACCGGCAAAACCCGATTTCAGGTTAAACTAGTTTGGCCTAGGCCAGACTAGTTTGGCGCGACACGATTAGGCAAAACTAGTTTCTCTTGTTAGTCTAAAACTGATTAGAACCGAATTGTTACAGATATATGTTTATTCAACATATCTTTGTGCTTTAAACCTCTTAAATTACAGCTATTTTAGTCACGACTGCATAAATTGTATTCGAACACCAATTGTAGTAAATGATCACCAAATTAACTGCTCGCGTATATATAAATAAATAAACGCTAACACACTCACACCCCCGCAGTAGGTTATTACCTGTGTCGCGGGTGGCATGGACGACACATATAACACATCACAATCACACCCATGACCCGAGCACAAATATTTATCTGTCACATAAATATCTGCCCCGGCTGGGAATCGAACCCGGGACCCCTCGCTTCGCAGGCAGGGTCGCTACCAACTAGGCTACAGGGTCGACAGGTCGGTATATTGTTTCTTTTGGATTCTTTTAATTTCCAGATCTACATCTGGTTTTGTAATCATTTTGACCTACGTCAAAATGGTTACAAAACCGACTTAGTCAACCCCGACCTCACGTGGTACTAGTCTGCCCTACCCCTAGAGTGAATGTAAACCCCGGAGGCGCGGAGGGAGAGCAGCCCCCGCCCGCTGTAACCAACTGCAGGCACCATGTGAGCCGAAGCGGCTGAGGCTGGTCGCCGCAGGCGACCAAAAAGCCGAAGCTGCGTAGGCGAGCATGGAGTGCCTGCAGTTTGTTACGCAAGGGCGGAGGGGCTGCACTTCCCGCAGCGCCGGAGACGTTCGGAAGCTTGTTTGTGAATCAAAAAATGAATTACCATCTTTGGTTATATTTTTACATAAAAATGCTGTTTTAATTTTGGTGATCATTTACTACTTTTGGGTTAACAATGATTTATTTGGTGGTAAGTTAAACATAAGCCAAACTTATTGACGAGAAACTAGTTTGGCCTAGGCCAAACTAGTTTAACCTGAAATCGGGTTTTGCCGGTAACATATACATGGAATCAGAAAAAAAGGCGCATCTGCATGTATTTTTAATATTTTTCTAACTTCCTCCAGTGCGGTTTTAGCACAACAAAATAGGGCGCTTCTGTTCATTTTTTTACACCCGATTGAAGATGAAAAGACGAATTTATGTGAAACTTAATTTAAAAGGCGCATATTTGTCTCTATTTCTAATTGGAAATTAATAAGACGCAAATGAGCATTTGCGTCTAATGCGCTACTAAAAATCTGGTTTCACGTTAAGAAATAAAGGCCACATCTGACCATTTGCGCCCTATTTTCTTCGTAAAATTATTTTAGCATAGGCGCATTTGCCTTACGCAACAAATAGTGTTTTATTTACAAATAATAATAATTTATTAAAGCCATATCCTAATGGCTATGGCTTATAAGATAACCACGAACCTACTCTACTATTTCAGATATACCACCTTAGATAAAAGGATTATTAAATAATTTTAAAAACATTTTATCTAAGCCAAGGGTTATGTACATACTTTCTAATTCTTAAGAAAAAAGGCGGATATACCTATATGCGCCCATTTCTGTTAAAACCATATACTAGTAACTAGATATATAAACTAAATACTTAGAAGAAAAGTACAGCCAAAAGCGTTTGAAATTTAAAGGACGCATCTAGCCATTTACATCTATTCAATTAAGTATGTAATATTTTTCTTCATTTTTTATGCCAAGATGAATCTGTTTTTTCATTATTTTTATTATAATAACTTAATAAATTCATATTATTACTAAACCAAATTAAAGCCTATTATAAGTATTATTTTTTTCAACTTCCAGTATGTAAATATTTTAATTCACTCGAAGACATCAAACGATTTCCCGTTTCATTCGTTAAAACATTTATTTCTCCGTTTTTACTTTTTGTTAGATACGTCTTTTTAACTATCGGGGGCAGTATAGTATTCTATGTTTCATGTAGCAAAACATTGGTAGGATGTATGGCAACCAAACATCACAAACTCCCACAATTTAAAAACGAAAGATTTATGTTTTTTTTTATCTAACATAATTATATCTGAAGTTCTGAACATTACAAAATTAAATGTAATTTCATAACTTCTATGTCAAGGTTATAGGATCATTAGACATTAAAATTTATTTAAATGCTATCTTCAGATTCAGTGGAAGTCGAGACACAGAACTTCAAAGACGAACTGCGTGGGACATCAGAGATAATAGCGCTCGTCGGTTTCGCTTACCGCTGCAGTCAAAACATCTCCTTCACCAGCAACGCTACCAGCCAGGTCACGGTGATATTCCAGGATATGAAGGTATGTGGTTTATATAACTAGCTGAAAAACGAGATGGAGATCCACCTGTTTGTAATTGGCTACCGTCGCCCATGGATGTCAGTAACACCAAAGGTATCACCGACGCGTTGCCGACCAAAAAGAAATCACAGAAAAACCTGGCTTTCATCTCAAGCCCTCAGCCGGAACACGATGAGTCGTTTGGCAGCTGACACAAAAAAGATGGTCGTAGCTGGCCAAGCAGGCTTCACGGATGTGTTTTGTGGAGTTTGTTGAAATAATGAATGTTTTGTTTGGAAATTGGTAATACTATAGAGCAGCCCCGGATCTACGATTTTTTCGAACCGGGGCAAAAACTTGATAATGGCTCCTATGGGGTCTTGTGTACAATAATTACTATTAATTGCAAAATCGCGCTCACTAAATGCGCCCAGACTAATATGTTGGCGCTTTGGCAAGTTCTTTTGTTTTTAAGCATACTATGATTTTGGCGCCCCCCTTAAACTGCCGCCCGTGGCTCGATGTGGAATAAATGTAAACAAACTGTTGCCTAGCAACCACAAACAACCAGGAGCATGAAACTTTTTGTCGCATTAACATTTCACAGCTAGGTCTCTGGCCACAGACTACTTTAATATTACATCTGTGGAGACCGACAAGACCGGCTAGCCGCGATAAGTTCCACTCTTTATAAATTCAATCTTTCAAATGTTATATTATTTATTTAGCAAAAGTTTAAATAACACGTAATAAAATCGATATAGTCTTAAATAAATGTGTATTAATATTAATACATAAATTTAAATCGGTAATCGGCTTTGTTTAATTTTTATAAACAATTTAATGCGCATATCTTGTGAAATGAAACGTCTGTATTATCTGTATTAGGTAAAATAATATTAATAAGTTGCAAAGCACGTAAGCGCTAGTGTCCTGTGTTGCTATGATGTTCAGGTAGTCATTTTAATTCAAAGGTATGGGATGCCAGACACAAAAACAATAATTTTGACAAAAGGTTACAAATCGCTTTACGTAATTAAGGATGAAAGAGCGTAAATTCAGTAACGAAATTGTTGTATGTATAATGTCGATTTTTTACCTCGTTTTCTGGCAGTGTGTAATTGTCATCGATCAATAATAAGTTAGTTTACAAGTTACTAATATTATTTTGATTGTTTATAGATATTTAGGTAGTGATTTTCGAGGGAGGGTAGTAGAGTTACCAAGGGTGTAAAAAATCAGATATCTATTTATGGCGGTCACCAAATACTATCAAAAGACCGTTTTTTCACTGTCTTCGTTGTATGATATAAAGCCAAAAACACAAATCAAGCCAAAATGCTGGCATCCATTGATGTAAAGCTGCATACACACTAAGTTTATTGCCAGCCTGCGTATTATGATAATGGTCCTGTTTACTGAACCAACAATACACCATATTGTTGCGTAGTCACTATCTTTTATACTCATACAATGTTTTATTGTACATTAGCCAAACAATTAAGGTCATTCAGACACATTAATAAATGTTGTTATTGGCTGGCATGTCGGTTCATAGGGTCTAATTCTGTCCACACTAGTAATGTTATAATAACTTGATTAAGTCACATATGTCGACGGAACCCCCCTTGGCGAGCTACCTCCGCCCACGCCATAAAAAATTAACAGATTTTTGCTTATTTCTGATCAATCCCAATCCCAATTTTAATTTTGGGTTTAATTTTTTTAGCTTTAATTAAAACTTAAAAATGAGGCGATTCGATTATCTCGTATTAGATTTTACTATCCGGTTTTGATTGTTAATATCGGTTCATAAAAAGCTAATGCTGCTTTTTTAATATACTTTTCTTAAACTCCAGGTACAACCATTCTTCTCCAACGGCACCTATGAGTTTGGTGATTCGTTTAACTGCGTCGGGTTCTTCTCTGTGCCCATCTGGTCTGGGCTGATGGTGACGTTCATTCTCCTGGCCATCACCTTCTACGGCATTATGATGATGCTGGACATCCGAACCATGGACAGGTTTGACGACCCCAAGGGCAAGACCATCACGATAAACGCTGGAGAGTAATATATGCAGTATTCGGCACGGTCAGTGATAATAGATTAGTAAGTTACAGCAAGTTTTTTTATTAAGAGTACAACTTTTTTTTTTTATTTTGGGTAACTCTGAAGTATTCTGTACAAGGTGATTGTAACAGTGTTTTTTTTAACATTGTAACTTTTTTAAATCAAGTTCAAATACCATTTTTTTATTTTCTTGTTTTGTGTATTAGAGATCAACATTTTATGAAGATATTGTTTTTAATTTGGTAATTGTGGCATGGAAAATCCACCAATTATTAAAGTAATCATTTACTTGTTTGTAACTTTTTAATTTTATTATTATTTTTTATGAATTGCATTAACAAATAATCACCAAATTCTAGGTTGCCTTTCAGTGATCTAGTAGTAAACAAAAGGTTACTTTTGTGTTTTTTTTATCAAAACTAAGTAACATTCATAGTTACCCAAGTTAATTTTATAGGCACATTTATTTTATAAACAGTTTATAAAAGGGGTTGATATACCTTAGACGGTGCTTAGAATGTATTTAAAGAAAGAATAAACAGAAACTTTAGTTCTTATTTTATAATAAAAAATACTTTTATCACTGGCCGGAATGTAAGACAATTAGCACCAAGTAGTTAACTTTGGAAGTGAAATGATAATAAGCATAGTTTTGGTATCTGGTGGAAATTTCAGGAACTACACTGTATGGAATATACAAGTAATCAATAATGGCAACACTGTCACTGTTCGTCGTTAGTCTTTGTGACATTATTGCGTGAACACAAATACTATAACATTTTATTACTCTGTGGTGATGAGTGTCTATGGTTTGCTTGGCTCAAATCTACATTAAAATCTTTGTATGTAAGGATTTATAATTTATTGAAGTTATTTGATTGAAGCACGCTGATTATTGTTGGCGATGTGTATATAAATTTAAACTTAGAAGTTCCTATAAACTTCGAGGGCTTATATGAGATTCAGAAGGCGTGTTAATATTATATATCTGAACGTTTTAGGAAAGAATAAACATAATTATTTCATTGCTTATAGCAACATTTTTCTAACGCTTGGACATAAAGGACATGTCGGGAAGATTTAATTTTACACAATACTTGTAGGTCGTCATTTCTGCTAGATACTTACTCTGTGGTAATTTGTAATAAGTCATAGAGCTCAAGTTATTAAAAAAAACAAACAAAAAAACTAATAATGTTTATAGCAAATTGTCTGCCTATTACAATATATATTTATAAAGATGTAAAATATATAATGTAAAATTAATTTGTACGCTGTTTTTGTGAAATGTTACTATTGATGTTATGAAGTGTAATTATTGCATGGTTACACAGGGAATTTGAACGGCAGTTTTATTGGGTTTAGTATTATAAAAAAAAAATTATAAAGACCATAGATACAGTAGAATTGAATTCATATTAGGTTTATTGTGCTTGTAAGTGAATTCGCTAGTTGAGGCGATTAAGATATCTAGTAGAATTGTCGTTCAAATTGATAAAGTATAATGTTCACTCGCTAGTGGACGTAGTAGTAAGAAAATGGCCGATTGCTGTTGAATCATTGACGAAGAAAAAAAAAAGTTGTCTCTGAACTCAAATATTTAAATAAACCACGAGCACCTTTGTATGGACATTTTAACAGCGCCCCTACCAATGAAGTATTATTACTAGCATATAGAACCGACACCGCGAATACAATGTATGATCGATCGACTTCAATTTTCAATGGATACGTTCGATTTTGAAAGGACAACGGAGGCTCGATTTTGAAAATAGGACTCCCGGCGGGACACATTCTGTTCGAGATGTCTGTTCTATGACATTATACTTCAATGGCCCCTACTGGTTACCTTTTGAACTAAAATTCAAAGGGCGGTGTGACAAAATGGTCACTGAACACTGAGAGACTTCTTCAGCAAACGGCCATAAGCCTAAACGCTTCAGTTGTAACAGTTAATCTAACCGACTATGTGCCTACTTTGAAACGAAATCTATAGATAATAAACGTTTACCTATGTATAATCGTGTAATGTAATGCATAGAATTATATGGATGGATATTTATAATTATTGATTCAATTATTTGAATATTTACTTTTTATCAGTATAATTCCCGTCATATCTGTACGTCCTTGGCGGCCAATTATAGTGTTAATTAAAAATTGAATCGATAATTACGGGATAACCTCATTCAAGTAATATAGAAGATTAAGTAAAAATTTTAAATGCAATTTACTTGAAATTGTGACGTTTATTGTTTAATGCGCTTTTAAAGATTATACAAGTATTCAAATGGCCTTAAACTGAAAAATATGGAATTGTCACACAAGTCTGATGTTAAATACCTTTAAGATTTTGTTATTGCGTCATAAGTTAAAGGATTTTCAAATTTAAACAGCTCCATTTTCCACGAAAGTGTAATTTATCTGCCATGCTAAGTTTCGCGCCACATAGGTATTGCAACATGTAATAAAACTTTTTTTAAGTCTATGATTTTCCATGAAATTGTAATTTAATCTCTTAGTGCGGTACCTCACCGGGACGCCAAGGCGACGTCGCCGGCCACGTATCCAAACAGTTTATATTAAATTGTGGCTATTGGCTACGTTGCCACACTGTCGCCAAGTGAGGTAGCCGCAATATATTTCAATATAAACTGTTTGGATACATCGCCGGCAACGTCGCCTTGGCGTTCCGGTGAGGTACCGCACTTAAACTCAGAATCGCGCTAAAATTTTAGTTTGTTCTGAAAACTTATGACGTAATTTATATCGAAAAAGTGTATTGTAACAACGATTGCAATAATACGGAGCTTCAGATGATTAGATGTATATTATAAATAACGAAAAAAGTATTTAAGAAATTGAGATCCCTCCATGTTAGTGCCAATTTTCATTCCAATTAAAAAGTGACTATTGTGAAATTATTGTAACCAAATAGTTTAAGACATGTGCGGTCAAATTGGGTGCTTTTGGGTTACTTTCTGACTTTTAATAAATATCTATCAGTTTTCTCGCACAAAAGTGTCGATTATTTCGACATGAGTTATTTTTTAATAATTTCGAATAAATTCAAACTAACAGTTTCGTTCATGAACCATTATTTTATTACGTACTTATGTTTCAAAATCGATTTTAATCGATAAATAGATATTTCATTGAAAGTGAGAACGTAATCTATCCCCCAAATTGGTTGTTAAGTAAAGTGACCTTGGCGTCTGTCTATGGACAGTAGTTTAAGTGAAGTTTCCAGAGTTAACAATTCATTTATTCCTGTAAATATTGTTTCGAATTCATTTACAGCATTTCTATTTTATTTTGTTGTTGTTTTAAAGAAGTATTAAATTGTGAGACCAATAAAATATTCGATGTTTTATTTATATACCTAACTTCAATGAACTATTATGTATACTACTGTCTAACTTATAGCTATTTAAGTCTATGCTTATAGCATCTTAATTCGGCATTTTAGCTTTGTGGAATTACCATAGACTTAAATATACATAGAGGTCTATGGGAATTACTGATCACTTATTTTTTAGTTTTTTTACACATCAAGCCGTAGAATAGAGAATATACTCATAGATATAATATGTGATGCCCGTCTATATACTTTGCCAGCGTTAGGATAGGGCGCAGTTGGGCGGCCGCCCAGGGCGCCAGATGTGAAGGGGCGCCGCAGGTAGTCATAATAGCAGATTTAAATAATAAAAAATAATAATTTAATAGCAGAAGGGGGGTGCCGTAGAAATTTCGTCCAGGGCCCTGGTAGTGCTAAAACCTTCACTGTCTATATATGTATTTAAGTCTATGCATCGAACATGAGTGCAATGGCATGGAAGGTTAGCAGAGATAAAGTATGGAGGGGCAAAAAGTGTTTATTTAGAGGAAATCAAATTATTGTCTAGCAAGCGGGGCTTTCCTCAAATCCTCATAATATAGGTCCTAATGATCTAGGTAATTTAGGGTCAATTAAATAGTCAATTTGAGGAAATGTTTGCCATTGTACTACAATGATATTATAATGTAAAAAAGAAGTTGTATTAAAAGTCACCTATTTAAAAATGCCCATCGCCCGGATTATGAATCGAACCTGTGACTTTGACTTGTGACGGAATAATTACAGCTGAAGAACGAAAGATACTTCAACAAGTATTTTTAGCGGTGCCCAGGGCATATTGGCAATTTCCTGTAGGTACTATCATTGCCCATTTCCCAATTTTATTTGAGATTTTTTTCTTCCCTATCACATTAACTGCCTTATTTATCTTTCATATTATCTCTCGTAAAATCCATCCATATTATCTTTTGTTGTCCTCGTCCCCTTCGTTCATCAACATTCTTGTCCATCACTCTTCTCGTTGCATGCGTTTCCTAAGAAACAGTTTACAACAACCCTATAGGGGTCATCCATAAATTACGTCACACTAATTTCATGACTTTTTGACCCCTCCCCCCTTGTCACAACTGGTCACATTTGTGAGACCGCCCCCCCCCTAGTGTGACGTCACATATTATGTTTACACTTAGAAATTATTAAATTAAAACAGCAGTTCCGAAATAAGTTCTATTACCATTAATTATTATTCTATATTTACCTATACCACGGACGTAAAAAAAAGACGGACGTAATCCCAAGAACAAATTCAGTGAAGCACCCATAGGAATACCAACTCTGTATTCGTACAAGTACACACCCCCACACATTATCACCATACGGCTACGAATTTGACACCATCGCGAATCAAAAATTACAAAATTACGCACACATGGTAAGCGAGCTGTCAGCTTCACTCTCGATTAGACAAGGTTACGTCCGTTCTTTTTTTATGTCCGTGACCTATACATACCAATTATTCGATTTTGAAATGTGATGAAATTTAGGACCCCCTCCCACCCCTTGTCACCAATGATGTTTTCTTGTCACACAAAGTCACACTACATCGACACCCCCCCTCCCTCCTAACGTGTTACGTAATTTATGGATGACCTCTTATCTGGAAGATTCTAATTTCCAAAGTGAAGTAGATCTATAAAGTAGGTACCTGCAAACCTAATTTAGACTACGACTAAAATATGAAGCGTATAATTAATATAATAATATGATATAGGTGATTAACGGTGTCAATTAAAAGACCATCAAGTAATAGATATTGAAGCCGATATGGAATTCCGTCTGGTTTGTATGACGCGACGGTATGCATTTTGTTTTAGTGCGTTATTATACCTTATCGAGTTACCTTATTCCTGGTAGTATGAAGTGTCTATAAGTAGGAATCATATTGAAAAATAATAAATTAATTATCAAGAAATATTAATAACTGAAGACAAAATCAGTTTAATTAAAGGTAAGCATATTAACAGGGGCGTAGCTACCGCCGTATCAGCCGTATCAATTATTCTTCGAGTTTCGTTCTCGATATTAGCATAGCAACACTTGTAGTAGCCACGTACCGCCCGCCATTTCGCACTGAATTTTAGAGGTAGATAAAAAATAAAACATGAAATTATCAATTTTTGTAGGGTAGATTTGTAAAACCTCACTTAGTTGGGGCGCTCTCCTCTTCGGTTCGTCATTCACGTTTCAGTGCTTCGCTGTTTCGCACGGGCGCAAAATTGTAGTTAAAAGTGAAATGCTTAAAATAAAGTTTAATAGTCATGAAGAATTCAATAAAATTGTGTAAAAGAATAAAAAGTTTAGGACGAAAAATTTACCAAAGTAAAAGTGATCTGCAGTGTGTATCGTTGGATTCGTACAGGAAATCGTTGGATTGGATTGGATAGCGATTCATCAACGCTTGTAATTAGCAGGTAGGTGGATTCCAGTATTCAAACATTTATAGAATACAGCAAGTAACTTAAAATCATAACCCTACTTTAGTCGGTTAAAAAATTGCTTGCAAATGTAATTCGCAAGGAATTACGCAATTACGAAGCAGAAACAGAATATCTGTTATATATCAGTGAATATATGATTTTTATATGGATACCTTCAGGGATTCCTCTTTTTTTCTCTCCATTACTAGCACGTGTTTTTTCGTATGAAAAATATATTACAATATTATTTAAATACCATATATAACTGGATTACCCTTGGGGGGGCTTCCAAATAAATACCTGCTAATTAATTAAATACCTATTAATTAACCGGAATTACCTGTGGGGTTCTTCCATCGCTAGTAAATGTATTCCGTAAGGAATTTATCAATTTATATTGCAACATTATATAAATACAAACAATCGGGTTATCCTTTGAAGGATTCCAAATAAAAAAGTACCTGTTAATTGCTAGTATATGTATTCTATAAGGGATTGATATTGCAGTAGTGTACAAATACAAAACCTAATCGGGTTTTCTTTTGAAGCCCTTCTTATTTAGAAGGAAAGAAAAACAAAAAAGTACCTTCTAACAAGAATTACCTATAGGGTTCTTCCATCGCTAGTATATACTAGTACTAGTATTCCGTAATGAATTTATATCGAAATAGTATATAAATACAAAACATAATCGGATTGTCCTTTGGGGACTTCTGTGGGGTTCACTGCTCGCATTACATTCGAATTAGTGTTACGCAGACAACTGCAACAAGAAGTACTCGCAATTCGGATCTACTTGTGGGGTATTTCCTCTGCATTGTACATGTATTCCATGAAGAATCCTCACAGTGTTACGCATACAACTGCAACAAGAAGTACTCGCAATTCGGATCTACTTGTGGGGTATTTCCTCTGCATTGTACATGTATTCCATAAAGAATCCTCACAGTGTTACGCAGACAACTGCAACAAGAAGTACTCGCAATTCGGATCTACTTGTGGGGTATTTCCTCTGCATTGTACATGTATTCCATGAAGAATCCTCACCGTGTTACGCAGACAACTGCAACAAGAAGTACTCGCAATTCGGATCTACTTGTGGGGTATTTCCTCTGCATTGTACATGTATTCCATGAAGAATCCTCACCGTGTTACGCAGACAACTGTAACAAGAAGTACTCGCAATTCGGATCTACTTGTGGGGTATTTCCTCTGCATTGTACATGTGTTCCATGAAGAATCCTCACCGTGTGACGCAGACAACTGCAACAAGAAGTACTCGCAATTCGAATCTACTTGTGGGGTATTTCCACGACATTGTACATGTGTTCCAGAAAGAATCTACACCGCATTATGCAGCTGATTAGCGTATATTCCATACGGAACTAATACTGCACGCTATTCGTTGAACAAAGTACTTGATAACCAGATCTACCTTTGGGGTTACTGTTTACTCAAACAAAAAAATATATATACACATTTATATTTCGGAAGGAACTCACGTCACGCTGAACAGCATACGGTGAATTGAAACAAGTACTTATTTATTCGCATGAAACTGCGAAGGATTTCTATTCAACGAGAAATAGCTGTATATTATTTATTTATTTATTTCACAATAAATGTAAACGTAACAGGTTCATTAAACCAAGGGGATTCTCTCGCCAACTGCAAATTGCATCTTAGTACTGCCAAAAACCTTCGTCGACGCGCGTGAGTATAGTAATATATTCAATTACCAGCAATAAAAGTCATACGGCCATGTGGCCATGCCCTTATGCTATATATACAGCATTATACGGGCCCACGTGTTACTCAAGTAGTATCACTTTCTTTCTGCAGATATCGGGGTGACAATTGCACTACTTTCATCGATCTAGAACTTTGAAGTTCACTGGAGTGTTATCTCCGACGGCGAAGTAGTGTGAAGTTGTTATAACAATTATTATAATATCAACTTTTAAAAGTTTTTTGCTAACCGCACCACTGTTACGGTGGTACTGGATACCGACGGTGATACCTTAACAACAGTAGCTGTCTATTCCGTCGACAACGCGTTGGTGACGCCGTTTTTTTTTCATGGCTTGTGAATTAAATTCCTCTTTGATCATAAGGTCTGCGATTCAATAAACAGCTAAGCCTGTCATCAGGCCCTTAAGCAACAGTAACTTTTCAGTAATGTTTCCGACAACCGCCGTAAGGGGCGTAAAAATTGTTCGACCTGCTGGTCTAATGATGCATATGACTCTCGCACAAAGCCAGCCTAAAAACCGCCTAAAACTGTCAGCCGTAGACGTAAGTTCTAAATGGATATATAATAATAATAAAACTAAGAGATTTTATCTATCAAGTCTATTGTTGATTCACGAAAGATTCTCTTATTGATAAATTCGGGAACATACCATTCTTATGTTATCGTGGAGCAATTGACATAAATGTACCTAATTATACAGTAACATCGCACATGTTCCAATAAGAAAGACAATAACAATTCAGACATTGAAATATAATGTAGTATGGATTTAATTAGACTGAAAGTAAACTAATAAATGTATGTGTACAATTTGATACCTATATGGGCATATGAAATTATGAGTACTAATTCCGAATTTCAAATTATATTTGAATATCTGAGGACAACTTAATTCAAGTTCTTATACACTCTTCTAAATTGATGTGATCAGTTGTTCAGTTTCAGCCGAATTGAAGAGAATACTAAGCTACATCCTGTTTGTACACCGTAGGTACATACCGTTTGGCTTAGTACCTATAGCTAATATTTTCAACGGGTTTTTAACTTACTGAGGCGTACGGAATAGTTGTCTTTTTTCTACTTAATAATAATAAACAAACTTGAGTGAATTATTTCCTGGTTGGCCTGCCGGTCAATGATAATGAAATTACAAATAATAGGTATACCACTGTATACCCCCTGTATATGTACGATTAATTGTATCATCCATTGCTTAATGTATTAATTAATTTATTTGTTGCTTCATTACAAGTAAAATTTTTGAATATTGCGTATTTTTGAATATTTCCGTGCTAGCGGACGATTGATTCATTTTTGCATACCAGGCTAGAGATACAAACATTTTCTATACATGCAAAACATACATGTATACCGCAGATTGTATAATTATACAATGTTATGCTCCTTATGTGCATGCCTCAACAACGGGGTTCCGCCTCCAAAGTAACCAGACATTATCACTATGACAACATTATACTCAACAAATGAGCGGTAAACTTTGCCATCGAGTGATGTTGTAAAATAAGACAAACAATAATGTATTTATTATTTATTTATTTCAACAAACAAGTACAATTGCATGCTTTACAGGTCTGTCAAACTGCGAAGCAGTTTGTCGCCAGTAGTTCTCGTGGATTACAATATACGAGTACGTACTCTCAACGTACTTATTTTTTACTTACTTGTTTTTAATGTTGCAGGTGTCAGTTCTAGGACGGAGGTACACTTAGGGTATTGTGGTTTGATTTTATTATATTCAAGTCTTACGACTGCGCGGCTGCAGTCCGCCTATATATCTGTCATCCTATAAACTTAACAATGAGATTGTTTCTTAATGGCCTCCACCCATAATTTTTTTTAACATTGAGTAATTTTATTTTAGGTATTATATGTATACTTAACTAATCACATTATCGTTACCGGATTGAAGTCCGGATATTGTTTCCCTTATAAAAACATCCCAACTGCTTACGCATAGTGGAAAACAGTAGTTTGCGTATCGTCAATTCGCCACGAAAACAATTTTATCCTTACAATACTTTGTAATAGAATTTCTCTTATTGTTTCACACAAGTTTTAATTCTACAGATCATAAGGTTACCGCAGTTCACCCAGGTCCTTGGTAATTGGTCAAATCAGTCTAGACAAATAAGGATTATATTTTATATAATTTTCTATAGAAAATATTTTCATTGCGGCCTACTACTTAAATCCTAATTAATTTAGAACATAATAATATCCAATGTTATTCAATTTAGTATTTTTTACAGCACATATATTTCATGTGATTTTCGGCCGCAAAACTCTAAAAGAAGTCAATACATTGATTTCGTTTTTTATACAGGACTGGTGGATGCTCTGTGTGTTCCATTACACTTATAAAATCTCTGATAACAATTATAGATCAGTGTTTTTTGTGTTAACAATCTGTTCAAATTTTTGTATGGAAAAATGGAAAATCTACTTTATTAATGGATGGATTTTAGTGGCCTCAAACCACTTTCGAATTATTGCCTTTCAAATGAAACCATTTTGAGACATATCGGTTGGATGGTTTCACAGTCTATAGAAAACATCCGTACAAACGTTTTATGTTTTTATATACATTATAGATAGATAATGTTTTAATTAAAACAGTGTTTTCATAGAAACTTAATTCTACTTCTGCTTTCGTTGCTACACTCGCTGTAGTAGTGTGACCAAAAGCTTCAAAAAAAATGGATCTTTCGGGAAAGAACAAATTTCAGTCACCACAATTATCATAAAATTACTTACTCTCTTAGTACTGGCAAGGGTTACATAAAAAGGATACCATATTGATTATCGATAATATTGCCAAATCTATATTTACCTCATTTAAGTAATTTACTTATTATCCTTAAATATTTTAATGAATATTTTACATAAAAATTTCAGAATTCAGTGGATATTCCACTTTATTCGGTTAACATTACACTCGTCATGTTCATAGCAAATACAGTTAACTACTTATCAGTAGCATAATTACCGAGTGTGTTATATATACGGTATTACATAGGTATATACTGTTGTCACCAATATATTGTTCAATAGATTGAAATTAAAGAGAAAAATATTGCTATCATATTACAATTGAAAATAATATAATATCATTAGTTTCACGACTACCTTCTCTAAACGTCTACAAGTGTTGCTATGCTAATATCGAGAACGAAACTCGAAGAATAATTGATGATTAAACGAACTTACCTGTAAGTGAAGTTCAATCCCAATTATTCGAGAGCTTCGTTCGAAGATATTAGCATCCCTCCCTCCCTAGTGTAAATGTCATATACACTACACCCCTAGTCGTGAAACATGAAACAGCTCAGCAAATCTCTGAACTGAATGACGAACCGAAGAGGAGAGCGCCCCAACTAAGTGAGGTTTTACAAATCTACCCTACAAAAATTGATAATTTCATGTTTTATTTTTTATCTACCTCTAAAATTCAGTGCGAAATGGCGGGCGGTACGTGGCTACTACAAGTGTTGCTATGCTAATATCTTCGAACGAAGCTCTCGAATAATTGGGATTGAACTTCACTTACAGGTAAGTTCGTTTAATCATCAATTATACGGGGCCCCCAGCGTATAGGGGCCCCACTAACACTCCCAAAAAAAGCTCGCCGGTGGCCTACGACCGCTACAGTTTGACAGCTGACGTTGAGAGGGCCCCACAACAAATATTGATATGGAGCCTCCTTAGGGCTAGCTACGCCACTGCATATTAATATAATTTTTTAATTCCGCAAAGAGCTTGTTATTTCTTTTTTTTTCTGGAAATTGTATGCCTACTACGGACCTATTGTAGTTCATAAAATGATGGGTTAAAATGATGGTATAAAATAGCGTTCTTTTCGGCATAGCCTCCATTTGCAACGTGCCAAAAATATTATATAATAGAATCTTTTTACAGATGTTTGAACGTGTAATTAGTTTCACATTACTGGCGGCTGTCTCCTGTGCGTATCTTGGCGCGGTTGATGAAGAAGTACAAAAGGAGATATATAGGTCCGGCATCAATAGTAAGTGTTTTAGGTGATATCCCAACTTTTATGATACTAAAATTGTGACCTGTATTTTTAACGTCCGCGTGACAGGTCCTATTTTGAGTCCTCTGATCTTTATCCTAAATGTACAGTGCGACCAACTTATCTGTGAAATGGCGAAAATTGGAACTAATGCCGCCCCATTCATAAGTTCTTTGTGTTCATTCATTGATATTTACTACGTCTCGAATTGCGTCTAGTGATTGGTCCAATGTGTCCGACAGCGCCCTCCGTCAATTCACAGATAAGTTGGAGGCACTATACGTGAAGTTTAAAAATTAGATAGTAGTATTTCAGCATATAATACACCGATGAAAAAAGTGGTACCTAAAGAATCCTTGAAGGAGCTTAACCCGTACTATTTTGTATTGTTTATTAATAAAGGAAACTCGACTAAAAGCAAGCGATCAGAATCCTGCGTGACGGACACCGGCGAGCCAGGAGAATGCCTGCCATACTACCTGTGCAGTGAAGGGATGGCGGTCATCGATGGTGCGGGCGTTATTGATTTACGGTAACAGTGTTTTTGTAATTAGCCAAATAACGAGCTACCCTTACATGGACGAGTATTACCAGAAGCATTACTTACGTAGAAGGGAAGGACCAGAAAATTACTTTGCGTCGGATAAACTGAGCACGCAATATCACTGTGGGGCACTCGCGAATCAAGCCGTTTGAGCCCCTAGCTCCTTCGTCTCCCTCCACATCAACCAGCATCCCCGAAAAATCGGTTCAAGTAAAGACGCGGGATTGTCGTCTGCTCCTCGCCTCCTCATAATTGGGAAGCCCTAGAGCATTCTACACAACGCTGCTCCATTTCGGATTGTTGGAGACAAGCATATAATTATATTCTCACAATTTCCAGTATTGGGGAAGAAGAAGAATCTTGCAGATCGTATCTGGATATTTGTTGCATGCCGCCTGACATGCGTGATAAGGAAGACTCTATTGACATAAGAATTAGTTCGGTAAGTAGATAGACCTAGGTCCATCTGACACTATCCAACTACCAGTTGGTCCACGGGCAATAAACGATCCTGTATGATATTTATTACACATAGGAGGCTTCGCTTCGCCTGTACTGAACATTGATCTATCTTAGCTTGAGCTTAGCATCGCTTCCTCAGCGATACGCGCTTTATTATAAATATCCTTAATTATTTATCCTTTTCCAGCCGGCAGGATGTGGATATAGGAATCCGGATGGCCTTGGGTTCAAATTATCTGGTAATAACAACTCTGAAGCGGAGTTTGGAGAGTTTCCATGGATGGTCGCTATATTGAGGTGAGAGTGACCTATTTTTGCGACTTTTGTTTTTAACCGAATTCAAAAAAGGAGGAGGTTCTTAATTCGAGGGATTTCTTTTATATAACATGTTACGTCAGAAATCTGTATTTTTATGAACCGATTTGGAAGATTCATTTTTTATCCGAAATGGTATGTTTTCATATTGGTACCCAATTGCACCAGGATTGCCCCACTCAGCAACACCAAGTCAGCGACGTACTACATCGGCGGTGGCTCCCTCATCCATCCAAGCGTGGTACTAACTGCAGCGCACATCCTGAATACGACAGGACTGAGGGTGCGTGCGGGGGAGTGGGACACACAGACCGAGGGGGAACAGTACCCTTACCAGGAGAGAGATGTCGCCGAGGTCGATGTACATGAGTATTATAATAGAGGTACGTTCGAATGAGGTATTGGAGAGGTCTGTTTTTTTATTTCTGGAGTTTTAACTAGTGCGATGGTAAATAATTTCGAGAAAATTTGTTATCGTAGGATAACTACGATAACACAATATTAGCAATTTTTGCAAAATTATGACTTAATAGTCCGATCAAATTAGCTCAAAAATAGGAGTAAGCTTATAGCCACCTTACACGATACGCATGGAGCTGAAAATTGGTACGAATGTTGAGAACACCATTGTATTTACAATCATAGACTTCATTTGAAGTCGACATCGATCCTACTTCTTCAAAAAAGGTTTTCAAAGTCAAAGTTTGCAAACATTATGGGTTTTTCTTTTTTGCACTTCTTAAAAATTTTAGATCATTATGTATAAAAATTGTTCTTACACTTTTTCCCTTACTGTCCTTAATATACAGTGATTTGAAAAGATATGAACGAGGACGCGGTTTGTACTTCACTTCACTGGATCCGTAGTACAATTAAAGTTAGTCAAGAGTTCATCTTTTACTTCACAGCAAACGTATACTACGACGCAGCGCTGTTGTTCCTGACGATGCCTTTTGATTTGGCGCCCAACGTGGGACTCGCGTGCATCCCCAATGTCGGCGAACCTCTGGATCTGAATGCTGAATGTTTTGCCACTGGTTGGGGAAAGAACAAGTTCGGGAAAGAGGGACAGTATCAAAGCATAATGAAAAAGGTATAGTGCTCGATTGACTCCTCTGACTTTTTGGAACAGTTTCTTAAATTTTGGCATGAAGAATATAATTATTATCTTTCATTGATTAAATTATTTACATGAATAAAGAAAAGCATATCGTCTTTTATGAACGGAACATTAAGATATTTTTCACTTGGTAGCTACTGACAAATTTAACACACGTCATTTAAGTCGAAAGTGTCTGTACATGTAATATTAACTCTTGTTCCGAAATACTAAACTAATCACCGAAAGAAGCCTTAATTTTTACAACTGCGGCGCTACGAAACTTGCGCATTTTCGTGCTGCCCTACAATCTTTAACATCAGACTTGTCTCCAGGTTGACCTACATCTAGTAGACCACGACGAATGCGAGGCGAAGCTGCGAACGACTCGTCTTCAGAAGTATTTCAGGCTGCACTCCTCGTTCCTTTGCGCTGGAGGAAAGGGGGGGAAAGACACTTGTACCGGTGACGGCGGCTCACCACTAGTCTGTCCTATTCAGGTGAGTAATTTGGAATCTAATGGTTGTTTTCAATTCTATGAATACTCGTATATGCTCTCTAGATAAAATCTTTGCAAAACCATAACAATTAACACTTAACTGCTGTGACTTTTTGGACAGTTGCTGGATAACTAACTGAAGATTACGGATAGATTTTTGCTTCAGTAAGCTTAGTATGTACGTCCCAATATGTACTTTTTACTCTATAAATACATAAACTCTGCTGTAGGTATATTTCTCCCAACGGCGATTATGTTCTCTGTTCTTGACCAATCAAAAATTTTCATTGCCTTTCATGCAGTATTTAGGCGACTCGTACCTAATTGGTATTGACAAAGCAAAGCGAGTGTGCTGGGTAATCGACTAATTACTACATATATTTTTTTGTGTTTTAGTGAGGGTTCGATTAATAACGACATAGTTTTTTGTTTTCGGGTCGTGGGTGTTTTAGTGATATTTCAGGGTTGTCAATGCATCTCATGAAATACAATTGCTATTGGTAAGCGTTTTATTTTGTTCCAGTCTAAAACCAACCGCTACAAGCAGACGGGTATAGTGTCGTGGGGCGTGCACTGCGGCGTGGACGGCATCCCGGCGGTGTACGTTAACGTCGGCGCCATCGGCAGCTGGATCGACCGGCGTCTCGCGTTGCGCGGGCTCGATACGACCGTATACAGATATTGATTGAGATTGTGTTCGAGTTAAATACTGTTATTGAAGAAAATTGTTTTTATAATTGTTTAAGAAAATATATTTTTTGTATGAAATTCTTTTCTTTTATTCAAGCTTTTGCATGACTTGATTGTACACATATTATTCAACAATAGGTATGAGTAAGTCCAATGCAATAAGTACGAATAAGTCCTACGAAAAGGCGTTACAGAAAGTTAATATTCCAGTACCTAACCTTTATAAGACTTTCTGAACTCCACACGGAGTGGGTTTCTGATTGGTGGGCCGTGGGGTCACGGCATTTTCGATGCGTTACCCCACAAGGTGAGGGGGAAGATGCGTTCTCGAAATTTATACAGGTTGGGTCACAAAAAATTGGCCGATTCTGATTAAGTAGGTATAGGCCACTTACAAAAATGATAAAATATACATAAAGATTTGACATAAGCTGACAGCAATAACAGCAAATGCCAGGCCACATCCTGAAGCGCATTTCAATCAGGGCTCCGTTCAACATATTTGGAGCGCCTGATTGAATACATCTGTATTAAAAACCTCATAAACAAAGGTAGGTCTCAAAAATTACGATAATTTACTCACGAACCCCTTTCATGGTAAAATCGTGTGTCATTTCCATATATTTACATCACGGACCTAAAAAAAAGACGGACGTAATCCCAAGAATAAATTCAGTGAAGCACCCATAGGAATACCAACTCTGTATTCGTACAAGTACACACACCCACACATTGACACCATACGGCTACGACATTGACACCATCGCGAATCAAAAATTACAAAATTACGCACACATGGTAAGCGAGCTGTCAGCTGTCAGCTTCACTCTCAATTAGACAAGGTTACGTCCGTTCTTTTTTTATGTCCGTGATTTACATAATATATTTATCAACATTTTGAGGGGCCCCCCCTAAGATGGCTCGTAAACTATTCCGACATTATAAACGAATCTTTGCTTGTTTACACACTTTGGGGCCTTTATAGCTTATATATATTTCCGTGCTTCGGAGGGCACGTAAAGCCGTCGGTCCCGGTTGTTATCATAAGATAACAGTCGTTAAGCCATGTCGGAGGCCCTCGGGCGGTTTGAAAACTTCCGACACTCGGGTTAGCCACTAACCCCTCCACCAATCCGCACTAGAGCAGCGTGGTGGAGTATGCTCTAGGCCTCCTCAAGAGGAGAGACCCGTGCTCATTAGTGGGCCATTAATGGGTTGAAGCCATAGCTTATATCAGCTTATATCAGATCATCTTGATCATAGATTATACACTATATTATATACCAGAAAGGTGATACGCCTCTGAGTAACCTGTGGTACTTACTTCACTCTGAGGTTCAAAAAGTACCGGCATCAAAACATTGTTAGGTACAAATTTTTGGCAGGGTCTTCATGTTTAAAACCTCTTTGTCTCACACTAACTTTCAGGGTCATATTCCTAAAATTGTGCATAATTAGATCGCTTAGACAGAAATAAATATTGGCAAAATCTGAACTCAATCTACTCACCAACCTCAGTAACTTCATCTCAGACTTTTAAATTCCCGCCGATCCGATCGATTTGCAATAATTAATCATAGCTCAGTGTTAACACAATGAAAAATATTTATCACTCATAGCATCTATTTAAAATCCTTATTTCAGTTTACAGCTTAAAAATGATATCGATAACTAAAGCAGCGTTGAGCCGGAAGGTAACTACGATGAGGATCAAGGAGGTGATGTCACAGCTCGGCTGTCTCATGTGTGACCAGCAGTTTGTGGACATGTCCAAGCCGAATGTTAAAGAAAACGGTGAGTGACAAGTGAACAATTGCGATTTCTCCAGGCGAAAGGCAGTTTGTAGGTAATCCTTTCTAGGGTTTCGTACCTAAAATAAGAAAAACGGACCCCATATAGGATCTCTTCATTGTTGTTTGTCCGTCTTTCAAGACCCTTTTGCTCAGGGACGTGTGGGAAGTATCAAGTTCAAATTAATATCCAATTCAGATCTGCTATCCCTAAAACAACGTAATGAGAATATACGGCCGTTTATGCTGCTTTTGAGTTATTTTGACACTCGCAAGGGAATCAAAACCTATTAAGTTTCTTCCCGTTGACCTAGAAACATGAAATTTGACAAGCACAAACGTCTTACCAACTTAGGTACCAAAAACCGGTCACTAATAAAAATCTATGATTTGATAAATATTATTCGTTATAAGGGGAATCTGCAAAATATTTTTTAGGCCTCGTATATTAAGACGACTCCAATAGCAAGTATCGCTGAAGCGGTACTGTATAAACTCTAACCGCTCATTTACACGCGCGTGTAGCGGATCGTCTCGTGGCGCGTCCGTAAGCCACGCCCCCCACGCGCGTATGAACACCGCGCGAGCGCTCGCGCGAGCCCCTTTGGCCGCGCCTAACAAACCGCTCCCGACGCGAGCCCGCGAGCCACGAGACGCGCCGCTGTCTGGTCCGCGAGCGCCCTGTTCACACGCACGCGCACGCGCGCGTCTCGCGGATTGTCTCGTGGCTCGCGCGCGCGTGTAAATGGGGTATAAGAAATCGTCTAACACTACAAATTAAATAGTTACAGTACGAAATGACCAATTATATTTTATCTCACACAGGGAGCGATGACCCCAACACTCAATTTCCGGTGGTGTGGCGTGACCAGGTCTCTGCGAACATTCAACTCGCAGCCACACCTGAAGGAAGAAGCCTCACCAGTGTCTGATGCAATGTTCTCGCGGTTTAATGCTGATTATTCTTCATTATTTTAAATTAATAAAATAGTCCATGGACTTTTTACTAGTTTCATTGTCATTATGTTGGACTTGTTGCCTTGTGGCTTGTAGCGACGTAGTCTGCTTATTCTGTTTAGCCGCCATAAAACAGCCGCCTTATGATGGATATCCATTGAAATAGTATTACTAGCGTATAGAACAGACACCGCGAACATTGGGTTCGGGGGTGTGCATTGCAGCCGGCTGCATTTCATTCTGTCACTCAGCTGTCACTCGGCTGCGCTCATGGCGGCCGCATGCCAAAATTGTTTATGAAAAAACTGAAAAAATGCCGTCGTGCATAATAAGAACGTATCACAATTGCACGACAAAAAACAAAAAAGATAATGGTATTACTTTATCATCGGTAAGAAAACAAAATATTAAGTTAAATCAACTAAAACGAATTAAATTAAATTATTGTGCAATGTTCCCGCCATTTTGAATGAAAAAATCATAAGGAGCGTTTGAACTTGGCAAGCCACTAGCGTGTTAAAGGAATATATAAACTTGCTTAGGTTGCCGTCTTGGTTCGGCAAGTGTCATATACAAAGTTACTCTATGGCAAGTGTGCGAACGAGGCTTCTAATTTGAAAAGAGAACGGAGGGCAAGCCGGCGGTGGAACACACATTTTGTTTGAGATGTCTCCTCTATGTATGGCTCATTCTCATTTTTGCGAAAAAAAGATGTGCATTGGTGTTAAAAAATAAGTATTGAATTACTTGCATGTTTCTTATTGTAGAATTAATCAAAATAGTTAATACTGATAGGATTTTTAATAAAAATAATAATATATAAATATATTTTTAAATAATCCTCAAAAATGTGACGAAAAAGTTACCTCCATGTCGTGTGCAAAGACGACTTACGATGATACAGACCTGAATAAAATATATTTTTCTCATATAAATAAGCTAATTTATATTCTTCCACGATACCCTATGAAATAAACTTTACAGAAAACATTAAATAATTACAATTTATATAAAATATAGAATTTTACGTAGTGTATAACATTTGTGCATGGATGAATGATCACCTCCATGGGGAAACTTTTTGAACGCAGCTATTATTCATTAAAACTGTGAACACAGTTTCTGAACGACTGGAGACAATCAACACAACGCCATCTTGAAAGTTTTTGACAGTTTGACATTTTCTGGATAATAATTTTGGAGCACGGACCTCTAAAGTAAGATATTTCAAAAATTGGCACGCTATTTTGGTCACGTTTGTGGATTACATATGGGGCAGTGTTTATTTAATTAATTATTGTCGGGTACTTTAAAATGTTGAGCCATTGTAACCGTTATCTAAGTATGTCATCGTATTTTATAATCAGTAATTGAGGTTATAATAAAACGGCTTTTACGTTTAAAATGTCACCTCCATAGACGTCATCCACGTGGATTGCGAATATCCACGGAGGTGATAGATTGTCCATGGAAGTACTATGGTTTTTTTTTACTGGATTTGATGTTGAATGAATTTGATGAGAATATTTTTGACACAGGTTGATATTATGGCACCCTCGAAAAGAAGCCAGGAAGAGATTCTACGTCGAATATTCTCCGTGAATAAGTATATTTTCCTATGCCATAATGAGAACAATCTTTATCACAGTTTGCACAGCTGAGTCGTCTCCATCTATTCATCCATCCATAAGCCCTTGGAGGTCCACTGCTGGACATAGGCCTCCCCTAACTTGCACCACTTTGACTGGTCCTGAGCCTTCTAAATCCAGCGGATCCCCGCTGTCTTCTTCAGGTCGTCGGGCCACGTAGTTGGGGGGCGTCTTATGCTCCTTTTTCCGAGACGTGGGCGCCATTCGAGGACTTATCATCCCCAACGGTTATCAGTAATTCCAACAATGTGTCCAGCCCATTGCCACTTCAGGCAGCTTATTCGTTGAGCTATGTCGGTTATCCTTGTTCGTCTATGGATTTCATCATTTCTGATGCGATCACGTGGAGAAATATCGAGCATAGCTCTCTCCATAGCTCGCTGTGCGACTTTGAGCTTGTGGATTAAACCTGTAGCTGCCTGACGCAGCTATCATTATACCTACCGAATACCTCCTATGAATACTTACGCAGTTACCAATACCTTCTCAATACCTACATATTTACCTTACCGAAACGTTACCTGGATACCAAATACCAATAGGAAAGAATAATACAACAGCCTAACTTATATTTCAAGCTAAGTAAAACAAACACCTCAGGGGAAATATATTTATTTGCTTTGACGTTCTGTTAAGAAACGAATGACGTCTGTTTAAGAAACAAGATAAGCGCAGTCCGTCAGCATCTTCCTCGTTCCTCTTCATCAGTCTTCAAGCCACAAGATCTCATCTTCGAAGCACCCGGCACCCGGCAGTTATCTTCATAGGTATATATCTTCACGCCCGTGTCGTGTATTCGCGCTCGCAGCTCGCCGTTAAATGTACACCCATTTGAGCCTCGCGCAATATTTATAACATCGCCTCGCGCTTGCGAAGGAGAGCGGCGATGTTAGAACGAGATGGCAACACTTAGCGACAGATACAGCGTTATTGTTACAGGAGTGAACGAGACGGCATGCAAATAATCATTGTTAATTTTATTACCCTTTACACGTGTTTTATAATCCTATTTGTTATTGGTCTATCTTTTTACTGTAAATTAATGTAGCTATTTTTATTGGTCATTCTTCTCTACAATTTTTGTATATAAACCCGTTCATTTTTTACCAAAATATATTCCTCCGATAACCAGCAGAAGTATTACTACAAGCAACCTTCCTGATACAACATTAGAAGACCTTCACAGAACAACCTCTACATTGGTGACCCGACGAAGAACATCTGCACTCTGGAAGAAGACCTCCTTCTCAGAAGAATCCCTGCTGGACCAACCTATGCCGGTGACTCTCAAGCAAGTCACCCGACACGAGGAATCCCTGCTCGACGAATCCCTCGTCGAAGCACTGCGAACGACACCCTGCTGATCCGTCCCTGCTGAAGTCACGCTTCACACTAGGCCTACCTACCTACCGTAACCTGTCGTCAACCCATCGCCATGGAGAAACACGCACAGCACGCCGAAGCCACTTCCCAGCCACAGACCCAATCAGCATGTCCACAGCCGCAGCAACCCGAAATCGCTGGAATAGCTCTTTCCATGCGTATTCCGCCATTCTGGAGAGACAAGCCACGACTATGGTTTATTACTTTTGAGGCAGCGACCAGCGAACTCAAAAGAGGACAAAACCAACTCGCCCAGATGGTAATTGCACAGCTGGAGAAACAAGATATTGAGCAGATTTCAGACCTGCTATACGACCCGCCAGCTACAGAACAATACACTACGTTGAAGAATCGACTCATATCGGCTTACGAAGAATCGGACAACCGCCAACTTCAAAAATTATTATCGGAAGTTGAGTTAGGTGACCAAAAGCCTACTCAACTACTACGTCGAATGCGAAGCCTGGCTCGAGACAAAGTCCCAGATTCAACTCTCCGACTCATGTGGTCAAACCATTTGCCGCCACACGTCCGTTCAGTCCTTACCGTCAGCGAATCATTCTCCACGAAGACATCGCTCGACGAACAAGCACTTCTTGCCGACAAAATGATGGAGAACACGAACAATAACATCTCAGCCGTCGATTCATCAAAAAATCCTGAAACGCAATTTTTAATTGAAGAAATTCGAAAATTATCAATTGAAGTTGCCGCTATCAAGAATTCACAGAATAATTTCCATTCATTCAAAAATTACAACTCGTCACAAAATAGTACTACGCCGCACGCCTACAATAATAATAGTCGAAGACCATTCGCCCGCCAAAATCGACATCGATCTACGAGTCGCGACACGTCAATACCTACACGCCAGCGAAGCGAGTCAAGATCGACGTATTGCTATTATCATCAACGTTTTGGTTCAGAAGCCCGAAAATGTACGAAGCCATGTACTTATAAGCAAGAAAGTACCAAGTCGGAAAACTGAATCATACGTTAGCCACGGCGGAACCTAGCGTATCAGATATCAATTACCGCCTATTTATTACCGACAAGAAAAACAATATGAAGTTTTTAATCGACACAGGAGCCAACATATCGGTAATACCTCCGTACAAAGGTCAACAACAAAGCCCTTTGAATTTTCAACTTTACGCGGCGAACAACACTGTCATACCTACATACGGAGAGAAAACTTTGGAACTCGATTTTAACCTACGTCGATTATTTAAATGGAAATTCATCGTCGCGAAAGTGAGCAAGCCTATTATTGGAGCCGATTTCCTACGACATCACCAACTCATCGTCGACTTGAAAAATCAAAAACTAATAGATGGTATTACCAACCTATCAACGCAGTCATACGTAGAAGCATCAAACATACCTACTATTCGAAGCGTCGATATTCAAGATAAATACCACAACATTTTATCGGAATTCCCCGGTACTACAAGAATTTCATCAATGAAACTCACATCCATTCATAACGTCGAACACTACATCGAAACTACGGGAGCCCCGTTACATTGTCGCGCGCGCCCAATCGCCCCTCATCGTTATGAAATAGTACGAAAAGAATTCGAGAATATGATTGAACAAGGTATTTGCCGTCCAAGCAAGAGCCCTTGGTCATCACCACTTCATATCGTACCCAAAAAGAACGGTGACATCAGAGTTTGCGGTGATTATAGAAGGTTAAACGCAATCACAACGCCTGACAGATACCCAATACCGCGTATCAAAGATTTTACGTATCAATTGTCACAGAAAAATATCTTTTCAACTATTGATCTCAACCGAGCGTATCAGCAAATCAATGTTCGCGAAGAAGATATACAGAAGACCGCTATCATCACTCCGATGGGACTATTTGAATTTCCCAAGATGCCACCTGGACTACGGAATGCAGCTCAAACTTTTCAACGTTTTATTCACGAAGTTTTACAAGGACTGGATTTCGTTTATGCATTTATTGACGATCTTTTAATCGCAAGTTCCGACGAAAAAACGCACGAACAACACTTACGTACGGTGTTACGTCGATTGGAAGATAATGGAATCACCATTAATCCATCAAAATGCGTATTTGGACAACCTGAAG
Source organism: Thymelicus acteon (assembly GCA_951805285.1). Lineage (NCBI taxonomy): Eukaryota > Metazoa > Arthropoda > Insecta > Lepidoptera > Hesperiidae > Thymelicus > Thymelicus acteon. Next base: position 16,707,286 of record OX638214.1, on the reverse strand, counting down.
TCAAGTTTTTGGGTTACTCAGTCAACAGCCAAGGAATCAAACCGCCTGTCGAAAAAGTAAAGGCAATATCACAGTTTCCGAAACCGAAAACTATTGAAGAGCTTAGGCGCTTTCTCGGAATTATCAATTTCTATCGTGACCACATTCCGAAAGCCGCTGAACTTCAAGCTCCACTCCATGCCTACCTTCATAATTCAAAGAAGCGTGATAGAACTATAATTCAATGGACCGAAGACTCAACTAAGTCATTTGAATCGTGTAAAACTGCTATTTCAAACGCTACTTTACTCGCACATCCATCTCATCACGCAAAGCTCGCTATCTTCACCGACGCATCTGATCTATCCGCTGGAGCCGTTTTACAACAATACATCGATAACAAATGGCAACCCGTCACAAACCGTTAACTTACGTACTTCAAAAACCTCCTTCAACTTCAGAGACACCGCGCCGAGCGAGACAACTAATCTTCATTACCGAATTCACAACGGATATTCGACACGTCAGCGGAAAAGATAACGTAGTTGCCGACGCATTGAGCCGAATACCTATCGAGAGTATCACATGCCCCACCGCTATTGATTTTGAGAAGATCGCAGAAGCTCAACAAGAAGAGAAAAGTACCATAGATCAACTTTCAAAACAGAGTAATCTATCACTCAAACTAGTTACTCTACCAAATTCACAAAAATCTATTTATTGTGAGACATCAACATCGTTCATTCGACCATACATACCAGAAAAGTATCGACAACTCGTTTTCAACGCGCTACATAATGTCAGCCATCCTGGTATACGAACAACTCGAAAACTGATAACTCAAAAATTTTTTTGGCCGTCAATGAACACAGATGTCGCAACGTGGGCAAAACAGTGTATTCCATGTCAACAATGTAAAGTACAGCGCCATACAACGAGCAACATTACATCGTTTTCATCAGCTGATCGATTTCAACACGTCCACATCGACGTAGTTGGACCGCTTCCACCATCACCCGAAGGCTACAGATACCTGGTTACAATGATCGACCGAGCAACTAGATGGCCAGAAGCCTTACCAACTGATGACATGTCAGCCGACTCAATCGCTAAAATATTTTATGAGCACTGGATTATACGTTTTGGTTCACCGAAGTTGATAACAACCGATCAAGGAAGAAACTTTGAAAGTCGCCTTTTCAACAAACTACTTAATATCATGGGAACTCAACGAATACGTACAAGTCCGTATCACCCTCAGTCAAACGGTATGGTAGAAAGATGGCACCGAAGTTTGAAAACCGCACTGAAAACTCGTCTATCAGAACGTACTAAGTGGATAGACGAATTACCTACAGTACTTATGGGTTTACGCGCAATACCTCGTTCCGATTCAGGTGTTAGCGCCGCAGAACTTACCTACGGTTACAACTTACGTTTACCATCCGATTTCTTCACTACTACTATAGATAAGGAACAAAATCTCGACTATGATTACGTCACACAGCTACGTAATACAATAAACTCGACGAAGCCATCCTTACCTACAATCGCACATAGTAACAAGAAACCTATTTTCATTCACAAGGATCTACAAAACTGCGAGTATGTTTTTATCAGAATTGACGCCGTAAAAACACCTTTAATGCCTACGTACGAAGGTCCATACAAAGTACTAGAGCGTAATAACAAAACATTTAAACTTTTGTTACCTGAGAGACGATCTGCAGTTATTTCGATCGACCGTCTCAAGCCTGCCTACACAATCAGTACTCCAGAGGACTCAACATCTGAAGCAAGCACTCAGGATACCTCAGCTACATACTCACAGCCACCAGCGAAAACCAACGATGGAACTACAAGTACCTACACAAGCTCCAGTACATCGTCAAGCCCAGTTAAGTCATCAATTCTGAAGACCACTAGACTTGGACGCACCAGCAAGCTTCCGGTACGCTTTCGCTAGGGGGAGAGTCATGTAGCTGCCTGACGCAGCTATCATTATACCTACCGAATACCTCCTATGAATACTTACGCAGTTACCAATACCTTCTCAATACCTACATATTTACCTTACCGAAACGTTACCTGGATACCAAATACCAATAGGAAAGAATAATACAACAGCCTAACTTATATTTCAAGCTAAGTAAAACAAACACCTCAGGGGAAATATATTTATTTGCTTTGACGTTCTGTTAAGAAACGAATGACGTCTGTTTAAGAAACAAGATAAGCGCAGTCCGTCAGCATCTTCCTCGTTCCTCTTCATCAGTCTTCAAGCCACAAGATCTCATCTTCGAAGCACCCGGCACCCGGCAGTTATCTTCATAGGTATATATCTTCACGCCCGTGTCGTGTATTCGCGCTCGCAGCTCGCCGTTAAATGTACACCCATTTGAGCCTCGCGCAATATTTATAACATCGCCTCGCGCTTGCGAAGGAGAGCGGCGATGTTAGAACGAGATGGCAACACTTAGCGACAGATACAGCGTTATTGTTACAGGAGTGAACGAGACGGCATGCAAATAATCATTGTTAATTTTATTACCCTTTACACGTGTTTTATAATCCTATTTGTTATTGGTCTATCTTTTTACTGTAAATTAATGTAGCTATTTTTATTGGTCATTCTTCTCTACAATTTTTGTATATAAACCCGTTCATTTTTTACCAAAATATATTCCTCCGATAACCAGCAGAAGTATTACTACAAGCAACCTTCCTGATACAACATTAGAAGACCTTCACTGAAGATCCTCTACAAACCAATAGTAAAGCACCACGTCTCCGAGCCGTATGTCATCACTGGAAATACACACTGCCCCATCACCTTCCAACTTCAGGCACTGAGGTAGTGTTTTGGACGACTAGGTTCATATCTTGAAGTTTCACGCAGTTTCCCCAACGCAGCCCATCCGAATTGGATTCTACGAGTGACTTCTTTCTTGAAGTTGGACTTACCCATCTGGATCACTTGTCCCAAGTAATTGAAATGTATTCGTCTACAACTCCGAGCGCAGCGCCGTCAACAACAACCGATATGGGTGTGACATGGACATTTGACATGTTTTTCGTCTTGTCCATGTTCATCTTAAGACCCACCCGTTGTGAGACACTGTTCAAGTCCCCAAGCATTGTACCAAGTTCTTCCAGGGAACCCACCAGGATGACTATATCAGCGGCATATCGCAGGTGTGTGATGTATTCGCCATTGATGTTAATGCCACGTCGTTTCCACTCCATCAGCTTAAACACGTCTTCCAACGCAGCGATGAACAGTTTTGGGGATATGACATCCCCTTGCTCGACACCTCTTTGCAGTTGGATGGGGTTCGTTGTTGTGTCGTGTACTCTGACGGACATGGTGGCAGATAAGTATAAACACTTAACACCTCGATATACTGGTAGTCGATCCAGCACTGCTGGAGAGAAATTGGTACCGCCCAGGTCTGGATAGAATCAAATGCTTTCTCATAGTCCACATAGGCAACACATAACGGCAGATTATACTCCTCGGCTTTTTGTATAATTTGCCGCAGTGCGTGTATATTATTATGGTCTATGGTGCTGTAGCCTTTTCGGAATCCTGCTTGTTCGGGAGGCTGGAAGTCGTCCAGACTGCGTGCAATGCGATTTGTGAGCACCCTCGAAAACAGCTGATAAACGTGGCTCAGGAGTCCATTGAGCCTGTAGTTCTTCAAAAGGGCTTTATCGCCCTTTTTGAAGAACAGTGTCACCACACTTCTGCCCCACGCTTCCGAGGTAGTTCCAGTATTGATGACGTAATCGAACAGTTTTTGGAGCGCCACTAGAAGGGTCCTCCAGCTCTTAATAGCTCGGTTGTGATCATGTGAGAGAAGAAGACTGTTTAAGAATTGATTAGATAATTTGAGTTCATATAAAAAATGTTAATACAAATATTACATAATAAGATGTGTTAGGTACGTAGTGTACCATAGTTTAAAAAAAGTGAATGATTACAAAAATATAAATATTCAATAAAAAGAAAGATTTATTCAATAATACCTCATTAAAATATGTCAAATTAAAAAAATATGTCACTACCATGGATCAGTGTCACATCCATGGAGGTGAGTTTTCTTTTTTCCTTATTTTCGCGAAAAATACTGTGAAAATAGCTCGGCTCATAATTGGGACAGGTTATGGGATATGATACCTTTCATTTGAGACCACTATAAATCATATCAAAAACAATTATTTTTTTTAATACTTTGAAGTCACTATTTGAGAATGGCCCGTATGTATCTCAATGTGGATATCAGATTATTTTTTTTGCGTATGTCCCCAATGCAGGTAAGTCCCCATTGGTGGGGACACAAATTACATAAACACCATGGGTAGGTGGTGAGTGGTTGGATCTTCTGAGTATCTATATTGGGTATTACCTAATACGTGTCTGTGGGTATATGGCATAGAAATAGAATAATAATTATATCTATGGTATATGGATATTCTGGCAACATTTGTCTATTGAATTGTCAAAATCATGGATATATTATTCTATCTGAATCACTGACTTTGTAGAGGTACCTGAAATCCGATGACGTATAACGGAATGACCATTCGACCAATCACAGGCCGGATTTAGGTTGTCCTTCATAATTGTAGGGTGTCTACACTTACTTATAAAAATTATGTCTTATTTTGTTATGGTTCTTCAAAATATTTTCTATTGGTAATTTTTCTGGTGTAATAAATTATAATATTGAAATAATACATTTTATTAAATTTTCTTCAAATTACCGAATTAAAATTATTGAAATAAGAGTAACCTGAATAATAAGGTATACAATTACGTTAAATCTTATAGTTTAATAATATACATATATTATTCATCTTAGACATTTTTGTATCATTTAAAAAAATTACAATCGAATGATATGTTCTGGCATTATAAGTAACATGGACGCAATATAAAAATGGTCAAAAGTCAGTGATCCAGATAGAGTAATATATCCATGGTCAAAATTCGTTGTCATGCCATAGATAAGTAAATCCGAACCAATGAACAAATATTTACAGATTACATATGTAACAAATTTAGTCTGTGGATGTACGTATTTTATATAGACTGCGGTTGATAAAATAGAAAAAAATAGAATCGAAAAATTGTTCTTTCGCGAAGTTGCGTCATCCACATGTTCTGTTCAGAGTGAAATAAAAAATTATAAAAGGCGACATAAATTATTTAGTGCATTAATAATTGATTAAAAATGTTAACGGCAACGCGGGTGATTGGGCGTAAAGCCCTGGAATGTTCGGGAATTGGTACCGAGTTCCATACACACAGGAATTTTTCCACAATTCTGAAAAATGTAAGTAGTCTTTTTCGTTAGAAAACGAATGAAAATCGCTTGTCATGATGTGGAGTACGTCTAAAATCTTATAATTATTTAGAACATACATATCTTTTCTCTTGTAATCATGATAGAGATTCGCGTAATAGTTGTGAAATAGGGCCGGCTCCGCTACGCACATGTGTTAACTTTTTAGATAATTATTAATATGTATATTTGCAGACTGCAGCCCCCACGGTACCAATCTATCAACGACACCAGCGCAATGGTATGCAGTATAGACAAAAGTAAGTATTTAAGATCATTATTTGGTCACCATTTTTTATAACCTAATTTGGACGTTCTGCGATCGACCTTTGAAATTGATAATATAAGCATCAATTTCAATTTAGTATGAAAATATTATGGGTATTTAATGTAGAAACAAAACTATCCCTCTTAAAAAAAGTATGATACTTTGGGTAATTGGAAACCAAATTATAGATCTTGAGCGCGGGGTTCGCGGATCAAAGCAATATTCAAATTTATTGAGCACTTCTCAGGGCAAGCTCATTATCTACTGATGCAACATAGCGGATTTGTACTCCCAAGTTATGTTATGACATACATATTGTATATGTGAATAATTTTGCAAGCTACCAATGGCATAGGCATTGCATACATAAAATAGTAAAATATAGAAATTGCTTTAAAAATTAATAAATTTATATTTCATATTAACAATATTAGTGATGCAATGCAACAAATCTTAATGTTTCATTATATCCCAAACTCGCCTTCTAATTGAGTAACGCCCCAACTCAGAGTCACTAACGGTTACTTAAATCGCTCCTTAGTAAAGAATCACCATACAAATTCTGTACTAAGGAGCGATTTAAGTAACCGTTAGTGACTCTGAGGTGGGGCGTTAGTTGTATTTCAATAATTTGAGAAAGCTTTACAGTAACAGTTTACTTTCTTTAAGAACATGTAACTAATAATAATAATAATAAACGCTAACACACTCACACCCCCGCAGTAGGTTATTTACCTGTGTCGCGGGTGGCATGGACAACACATATAACACATCACAATCACACCCATGACCCGAGCACAAATATTTATCTGTCACATAAATATCTGCCCCGGCCGGGGATCGAACCCGGGACCCCTCGCTTCGCAGGCAGGGTCGCTACCAACTAGGCTACAAGGTCGACATGTAACTCTTATGTATGCATTAGCGTCCACAATGTTTTCCTTTTTTTTACTTATAATAAGTTAATGCTTGATCATAATCCCACCTGATAGTGAGTGGAGATGTGATCAAAGATGGTGAGCACAAATTTTTTTTTTTGCAAAAATTTCATTTCCTGCAAATTGTTTTCCAAAATGGTGCTACAACAAGATAAAAGTAATATTTTTGTAATAATTTTAATCTAAATTTTAATTAAACATAATAATATCATGATGACCATGACCCTCAGTCATGAGAGAACAATGAAGAAGAAGAAGTTATCAATATTCTGCAAGCCTTTGATGTTGAGTCTTACAGAGTAAAGTTTTTTTGTTCACTAGCTGTTGCCTGCAACTTTGTATGCTTATCCTCAGGAACAGATCTATTTCCTGGGATAAAAAGTAGCCTATGACCTTTAGCTCTATTTTATCTCTGTACCTTTCATCAAAATAGGTTCAGTGGTTTAGGCATGAAAGCATAACAGATATGTTTGCATTTTTAATGTTAGTAGAAATTTGTTCCACAAATTAATCACCTTATTTTTGTTAATCTAGCCGGATCAGTTTTTTTTTTATCCATCTTCATTGTTTTATTAGGTCCGAGGGAGTCAGAGGTGCAGTCATTGGCATTGATTTGGGAACCACAAACTCTTGTGTCGCTGTCATGGAAGGAAAAACCCCAAAGGTATGTACGAAAAATATAAATAGATAGAAAATAATTAATGAATATAAATTTATGAGTTTTCAGTAACAACTTAGCAAAAAAATGCAAATGATGGGTACTTATTATATGAGTAATTATGAAAAAAATGTATAATTATACATAATACAAATTTATAAAATTTATTTTTGGTATAAATGAATGTAGTTTTTCAGTTTTTAATTAAGGTCATGGATGATTCAAAAGGGTATAGTGGTAAATATTAGTTTAATATCAGAAATATTATTCTATAGGTAAACTAAATGTAATAATATAAATAAAATAATAAGAATTCACCACATTTGGGACTAATTTTATTAATAAATTAAAATGCAATTATAAAATCACATAATTAAGTTGATTTTATGTGAACAATAAATAGATAACTAAAATAGATTAACTGCTGTGGCTTTAATAACAATGATATTATGTTAATATTATGCAGCACTGCAGGAGACCTTTTAAATTGGGCGATTACTGATACAAAGCTAATAAACGATAATCAATATTTATTATCGAAAAAAAAAAATTCCAATAAATCGAACCTAAATTAATGACTACAATACCAATTTGCTTATTAGCTTTTGCATAAATCTTAAGGCTTGCTTATCTAATTTCTTTGTTTATTCTAACAAAATAGTGTTCTGACAAAGTCAAAGGGGCCCCATTCTCCTGATTTGCCCAGGGCTTCCAATAGGTTAAAGACGGCCTTGTCCCTAGGTGGTGGAGAACAGCGAAGGTTCCCGCACGACGCCCTCTCACGTGGCCTTCACGAAGGACGGCGAGCGTCTGGTTGGCATGCCAGCGAAGCGCCAAGCTATCACCAACAGTGGCAACACGTTCTATGCCACCAAGCGACTCATCGGACGCCGGTTTGACGACCCCGAGGTACAGAAGGATATGAAGAATCTGTCCTATAAGGTTGTCAAGGCATCCAATGGGGACGCTTGGGTGCAAGGTAAGTTTTGAGATTGGTCAGGTAGTTTTTAAGTGATTGATTGCATTTTTAAATACAGGAATTACTGGAATTTAAGGGTGGATTCGTATTTGTGTAATATGTCTTATTAATGTTGTTATAATTCACTTTGTAAATTATTTTTATTCACCTAAATGTATTTTACATTTTTATGACTAACATGTGATTATTTAACGCTATTAAAAAAGTTATCATGGAAATGACTTTTAATAGTTTTAATTTAGTATTGTAATCTGGAATCTTGGAATAGTATCGCACCCTCAGTGGAAAAAAGGCATAAGATGAAAATTGCAATTTTACAGGAGACCAAAAAAACTTAAAATACCAGTAAGCAAAATTTGTGTATTCGATTCATTTTCGGAATTGGTAAGTATGACCATGTTTCTCAACTTCGCAAGGACCTCAAGTGGCTCCCTATCCGCCTCCGCCGAAACACTAGGATATTATGTCTGCTTTACAACATCCTGCATTCTCCATCATCCCCGACTTACCTTCGTGAAAGATTCTCCTTCGCTCGTCCATCTATTGCTCCCTGCCGGACTCACCTAAAAACCCTTCTTAAATATCCCCAACACAAAAGTTCCTCTTACACCCATTCCTTTTCAGTTCATGCAGTCACACTATGGAACTCGCTCCCGCCTAACATACGTGAATCAAAATCTTTATATATCTTTAAGAAAAAAGTCCGAGAACACTATTTATCTTTATGTTAGCTTAATAAATTGATTTAATTTTTCTTTTTTATTCCATTTTTTTCCATTATATTGTACGTAGTATATATTTATATATTTTATTATATATATGTGATTATATATCTATACTAATATATAAAGAGGAAAGATTTGATTTTTTGTTTGCATTGAATAGGCTCCGAAACTACTGAACTGATTTCAAAAATTCTTTCACTGTTGGGAAGCTTCACTATCCCCGAGTAACATAGGCTATATTATATTTTAAAAAAAATTAGGGATCCTTAATAAAACTCCAATAAGTTGTAAAAAATAAGAAAACCGAAGCAAAGCGAGGGCGGTTACTCGTTATTTATAAATGTATGTATTTTATTTGTATTTACATGTATGTTTAATATATTTATTGATATTTAAGTATATTACTTGTTTTTATTGTGTGCACGTTATCTACCTTTCTGTCACCTCTCCAGTCGCAGGTCTGCTGGAAGAAATTTCATTAGAGATAAGCAGTACCTTTGTACATTATTTCTGAAATTGTTCTCCTGTAATTTTTTATGTGTACATAAACAATAAAATAAAATAAAATAAATAAGAAGTCAAAGGAATTTACATTACTATTTCTTGGACAAGATTTTATCAAGATTAATGATAAAAATTTGAAAAATATTGAGCATGCAGCTTTTGTCCCTCTTTTCAATCATATTGATAACTAAAATTCAAAGTAACATGACTTACATGCTTTTTTTCCACGAGGGTGCGATATTACGTGCACTAAAATATTAAGTTGTGCTTTAGGAAAGTTGTATTTTTTTATGGTTTACGAGTAACCGCCCTCGCTTTGCTTCGGTTTTCTTATTTTTTTTATACCTTGGGTTACGTTATTGGAGTTTTATTAAGGATCCCTAATTTTTTTGAAAATATGATATAGCCTATGTTACTCGGGGATAGCGTAGCTTCCGAACAGTCAAAGAATTTTTGAAATCGGTTCAGTAGTTTCGGAGCCTATTCAATGCAAACAAAAAATCAAATCTTTCCTCTTTATATATTAGTATAGACAACATGTTTGTTCATCATTAGTTTGTAGATATTGTGTTGTGAAGAGGGATAGTTACTCCTGTAACATACAATATAACATAGAACATCTACCGTAAAAATAAGAAATGCTAAGTTATGAATGCACAAGTGAGCGGTGACCATGCAAAATCAACGCGTGAATCACCTTTGCGGTAGTGCTAGATTAACGGTAGATTAACACCGGATGAAGCATTTTATATGCTGGGTCTTTATGAGGTCTACCGACATTTATTTTCTATTTACTTTGAATAAATATCATTGGGGAAACAAAAAGTATATATGGTTTTTTCCCATAACAGGCACCGATGGTAAAATGTACTCTCCGAGTCAGATTGGTGCATTCATACTCATAAAGATGAAAGAAACTGCTGAGGCGTACCTCAATACGTCAGTGAAGAATGCCGTTATCACCGTGCCGGCTTACTTCAACGATTCGCAGCGACAAGCTACTAAAGATGCCGGTTAGTATGGTCACTTTATGTCGTCATTATCATCAGCAACGCAAGTCTTTCTCGGTTCGGGTTTGATCGCAAATAACCGTAGTTTATTAGGGTATAGGTAATAGGTCAAGTGTAAGTTGACAGAGTTCTATTTGAGAACATTATGGAGAACTCTAAGGTGTGCTGGATTCCTCACAATGTTTTGATAAAAAGCGAGGATTATTTATAATATATAATATGAGAAAATGTGTTTGCGTGCGTGTTCGTGCGTGGGTATGTGCATGTTTGTGTATGTAAAATTATGCGTCGTCGATCGGTGCTCCGTGTAAAATGGCGGAGCACCTTTGCAGCGACGCCAGAGCGACTCGCGGAACCAGCTGGTGGCGACACCTGTGTGCGCCACCTTCCTAGATACCGCGATACATTTATACAATTAAAGTGGCCTGTATTTACCTAGCAATGATACATTTAAACGCTAGGGTTGTAAGTCAATTGTAATGTAATGCAAATAAGTTGTTGTCTCTTGTCATGTAGGACATTAACAAAGAAAATGTTAATTTTTGTGGCAGGTCAAATCGCCGGCCTGAACGTACTCCGAGTTATCAACGAACCGACCGCCGCTGCGCTCGCGTACGGCATGGACAAGGCTGAAGACAAAATGTGAGTATATTTTACTATATAATCGTGCGTATGCGTTCGTACGCATGCGTGCGTGCGTTGTACGTGTATGCGCTTGCGTTTGCGTGCGCGCGTTTGTGTTGAGTATATTGGCGTTGTCGATCGGTGCTCCGTGTACAATCGCGGAATACCTTTGCAGCGACGCCAGAGCGACTCGCGGAACCAGCTGGTGACGACACCTGTGTGCGCCGCCTTCCTAGATACCGCGATACATTTATAGCTATTTTTAATATGTTTAGGTTTAAGGCGCTGCCGCGCCCGTTTGGTTGATTTTCTTTTGGATATATTTCGTAAAGTGTATACGCTATTAGCGTAATACTTAGGTATATGTTTTTTGACTATATACTTTAAATCTGCTCGAAAATGAAAACACGATAACGTAAAATTTTCTCGATAGAAAAAAATCATGAAGTTGGCTCTAATTATTTACATTATAGCTTGCCACCGCGATATTTAAAGAAATTTGTGCATGGAATTCTTTTTAAAACATAGTTCATTATCACATCTAAATCCATGTGTTTTTTTGTGAAAAAACATGAATTAGTTTTTAAAACCCAAATAAAAACGTTGTTTGGCGCTTATGTCGGTCAGTTTCGAGCGCACGCTCAGTATAGCTGTCTCACAATTTTCATACAAGAACTCATTCCCACACTGTCTTTATGATGTGCGTTCAGTCGACTGCGGTCTTCATCGACGTCGGACGTATGTCTCTCTGTGCTATTTTTTACACGCTTTTTATTAAAGAATTTGAAGTAGCGTATAAAGTTTTTGACTTTTGCTTATGATTGTCAAAACGTTAAATGGGGAAAACTAAACAGCACAGGGAAATGGAGTAGTTTTGTTTTATTATTTATATTTTATTATTTGTACTTAAATAAAAATGTTTGATGATATGTAAGAGAATGAATAATTAAATTACTGTTCAGTTGCGTAATACATTATCTATATACATAAAAGCAAAAGGAGACTCGCCGCTTTTTATTCGGTTCGGTAGTTTCTTACATAATGAATAAAATGAAATTTTTCAAGCAGATTGCCGGGAAGACGTCAGCTAGAAACGGATTTTTCGAAATTCATTCCTAAGGGGTAAAAATAGGGGTTGGAAGTCACTTTCATACAAACCAACTCCGTCAGTTTTAGAGTAATAAATATATTTTTTTTATGTAAGTTTATCGTTATGAACAAAAGTTAACTTTGACCCATTTTTTTTTTAAATCCTCACTTAAAGGGAAGTCAATACATTATTTATGAAGATTTAAAACATACACCCACACTCAGATTGTAAATATACGTGTATATAGTATTAGTAGAAACTAGCCAAGTTAAATGTAGAGCTTGAAGTACATGTTGTTGTGACTAAAATTTTAGGATTTTCTACACAGAACTTGGCACCCATTTAGATGTCAATTCTTTTTTTTTATTGAACTTCGCTCTCATTTCACATTTATGTTTTTGATGAGATAGTGTCCTACATAAAGTAAGACCAAGCAAAAAATTAGTTTTTTTCTGTCAAGTTCCTACTTACTATTTTCACGTATGCACAGATTTATTCTTCGACTGAATTCACTTCGTGTCGCCTTTTATATCGAATTATGATGGATATCATCAGTGTCCAAGGAGTGAATTTGAATCAAGTTATTTTATCATGTACTGTATTGGTCTGACCTTTTTAAATAGGTTTCGCTTAAATTTAACTACGTTCCGGTAAAATAATAACGTAATGAATATTAAAAAATATGATAATTTTGAAATTATTACAGATACATATTTCTTTGATGTAATGATGCAGTTTTAGTTTTCATCAAAATCGGCCCCGAGACTCCTTTCAGCATTGTTCGCTATTCCTCATAATTTCAAAGTTGGCCATCCACGCACACTTTGAAAATTCAACCTTTATATAATTTGTATACATAAAATAATCTGTTTTCTATTCAATTGTGTTTTACCTATTGCCTATTTTAAAACAAATTGATACATTACTTAACACTATGCGAGTTTTATTAATGAATAATGTATTAGGGAATTTAAGAGTAACGTATCCCATCAAACTCATAAATGTAAAGGGAGAACTAATTTAAAAAAATTGAGATCTAAATGGGTGCCAAGTTCTGTGTAGAAAAGCCTAAAATCTTAGTCACAAGAACATGTACTTCAAGCTGCACATTTGACTTGGTTAGTTTTCGCGTACCTACCTAAGCTATATATGCGGAGACCTGGTGTGCTATATTACAGGCTCCGGCTTAGTTTAGGCACCAGATCTCCCACAAATTGTAAACTCTGTTCTATGTTAAGAGAAAATTGTAACAATTAACAATTTGTGGAGATAAATAAAACTATTATTATTATTATTTGTATAATTATCTTCGTTAAGTCTTTTAAGTTGATGAACTATGTTACTTTTCTAAAATTTGGTTTGTTGGTTGCTAACTAATGAAAACTAGCCAATTCAAATGTAAAGCTTGAATTACATGTTCTTGTGACTAAAATTTTAGGCTTTTCTACACAGAACTTGGCACCCATTTAGATCTCAATTCTTTTTAGGGTTCCGTAGCCGAATGGCAAAAAACGGAACCCTTATAGATTCGTCATGTCTGTCTGTCTGTCTGTCTGTCTGTCTGTCTGTCCGTCCGTATGTCACAGCCACTTTTTTCCGAAACTAAAAGAGCTATACTGTTAAAACTTGGTGAGTAGATGTATTCTGTGAACCGCATTAAGATTTTCACACAAAAATAGAAAAAAAACACTAAATTTTGGGGGTTCCCCATACTTAGAACTGAAACTCAAAAATGTTTTTTTCATCAAACCCATACGTGTGGGGTATCTATGGATAGGTCTTCAAAAATGATATTAAGGTTTCTAATATCATTTTTTTCTAAACTGAATAGTTTGCGCGAGAGACACTTCCAAAGTGGTAAAATGTGTGTCCCCCCCCCTGTAACTTCTAAAATAAGAGAATGATAAAACTAAAAAAAATATATGATGTACATTACCATGAAAACTTCCAACGAAAATTGGTTTGAATGATATTTAGTAAGTAGTTTTTTTTTAATACGTCATAAATCGTAAACCGCAAAAAACATTGATCAAAGTTACAACGAACTACAAGAACTTTTATATTATGTTACTTGCTGCTACGGAACCCTTCATGAGCGAGTCCGACTCGCACTTGGCCGCTTTTTTTTAATTCGCTCTCACTTTACATTTATGTTTTTGATGAGAAATCATTACTTTCTGTACAGAAATTATTAGAAGGTACTTATTCATAACGTTACTGATTAATTATTTACCCTATACATGAACTGTTATAGTGCTCTTCAACTAAATCTGTAGTTAGTGCGCCGTGTTCTGAAATACCTATTATTTCATTATTTATAAGTAATGACGTTCCACTATTGATGTCCACTAATATTGAAATAATAATTATTAATACTAAATCCCAGTTATAATATCGTAATATTAATAAATACGATATTCAACTATATTCCTATCCATACTCATATTGTAAATGTGAAAGTGTGTTTGTTTGTTTGTTTGTCCGTCTTTCACATCGCAACGAAGCTGATAAATGGTATGGTTTTTGTGTATGGAGTTAGTGAGGAGGGTGGAGAGTAACGTAGGCTACTTTTTACCGCGGTAAAACATCCCCATGGGAAGATCGATATTTTGTTAGTTGCTAAATATTTAGTTCCGGATGTTGCTAATAGATGGCGTTAGTAAAATTCATTTGCAAGTTCTGAATCACGCTATCAAATGATAAGTAAGTAGGATTTGTAAAGAATCGATCTCTACCGCGGGCGAAGCTGCGGGCAAAAGCTAGTTATATAGTTATAAGTAGTTTATGTTCGATGACATAACGTGCTACAATATATTTTGAAACAATACTTCGAATCACTTTAAACTGGTATAATTTCGGAAATAATACAAAATTTAGTCGTTTACACGCCACACAAGATTAGAGAAAAATAACTTTTCACACATTAAAAATGAAACGACGTAATACACTGGAAATAACGTCCCACACACACTTTCCCAAAGGCACTTGGGACACTTAACATCTTCCCCCCGTTGAAAGCTTCACAAAGTACTAAAACTGATATGTTTCAATATATGTTCAGCTTGAAATCCACCTAATGACCAGATGTCATCAATTTTGATTGCTACTCTTAAATTTCAGGCATTATAAGTGTTTCTAATAGAATCAATTTTTTGAAAAATAAATAAAATGATAAAAATTTACTATTTTTTGATTTATTCCTTTGTATTCACCCGATTACCTATCTGGATGCCAAATTTTAACTTTCTAGACCATCTGGAACTGAGTTAGAGTCTTGATCTATAGGTCAATCAGTGATAAAAATGACTATTTTTGGACGTTAATATCTAAATGACCGTTTGAGATGTGTATATGAAATTTGGACCACATATGTATTTTGCAAGTCTCAATACATGTTAGTTTCAATAAATTTTGACAGGTTTATGTTGAATAGTTTTTAGAGTTATGAGGTGGTCAAAAGTGGCTCCAAATGGTTCATGTAATATTACACACGGTGCTACTCGCCAATTCTGTTAGTTTGAAATTGGCTTGACACGCTACCGCGTGTCTAGATTATTTATTCTCTTCAACATCGTCAAACTTTGTACAAAAATTTCTCGTTTCGTTCTACCAAAAATAAGTAATATGTTATTACCTTAAAAGCCTACCACGGCTATGTTGCCTCTAATTTAAGGATGGTATATTTTTTATGGGGTCTACAGATTGCAATAAAGTATTCATTGCTCAAAAACGATGTATACGCGCTATTGGTATTGGTATTGGTGATGGGCTCCGATTTCCGCGCTTAGCCTCTAAGTCGGGCCATTGCGCGTGAAAATGTGTGCCGGCTAGATATCTAGCCAGCCTAGCTCCGTCCAGAAGCGCAGGATCCTCCTGGTGTCTCCACAGGCTTCGCGGAACGACCTCGGGGTGCCGAGGATTTCCGCCCGTTGGGTAGCTACGCCCACGCATTCCAGGATCACGTGAGGGGCCGTTTCATCGGCCGACAGACATGCCCTACATAGAGGGCTGTCGGTCATACCTAGAACATATAAATGTTTGTTAAGTGGACAGTGTCCAGTGATGTTACCTACTATTATTCGCAGGTCCTTCCTGTCAAGTGACAGTAATCGTCTGGTCAGTCGTGCATCGGGGCAGGGCACTGTTTCCCGAGATTGTCTGCACGTACTGATTTGTGCCCATTGATCTGCATGTTGTTTCAATGTTCTTTGACGTAGCCAGGACCTTAGCTGATTGAATGCTAGTGGTAGCATAGGGACCGGGCCGACCGCAGGTTGGTCGGATCCCCTCCTGGCCAACTGGTCTGCCATGTCGTTTCCTAGGGAGCCACTGTGCCCTTTAATCCATTGCAAGATGACTCGATTTTTTAGTCCGATGTCTTGCAATGTTTGGTGACACTCTAGTATGAGCCCAGACTGTATGATATTGCTGTCTAGGGCGTGTAGTACTGCAGCGCTGTCGGAAACGATTCGTATTTTTTGGCCCACCAAGCCTCGTTTAGCGACTGCGTTAGCTGCCTGTATTATGGCGACACATTCACATTGAAATATGGAGCTATGCTCACCCAAGGCTATTGATATGTGTATGTTTATTTCAGGTGAGTACACTCCTGCACCAGTTCCCGTCTTAGTTTTTGATCCGTCTGTATATATGCGTAGTTCATGTATACCTGATAGATCGCTGATCTCTTCAGTGAGCTGGATTTGGTAGCTCTTATCAAAACTGAGTTGTTTGGGGACCTTATCATTGGGGGAGGCCATCAGCGGTTGATTGACTATTGCCTCCTCCAGGATTTTGGTGTGAATCCCGTTTGTTGCACCCCAGAGGTTGAGCGACTTCAGTCTGATGGCTGCTGACGCCGCTTCTTGCTGTATGAACAGGTCGAGGGGCGTCAATCCCAGCAGTACCTCCAGTGCAGCTGTGGGGGTAGTTTTCATGCAACCCGTTGTAGCTACACAAGCTAGCCTTTGGAATTGTTGCAGTTTGGTTTCGGCTGTGGTTAGTTTGGTTCTAGGCCACCAAACCACCGCGCCATAGCTGATAATCGGCCGTATTACTGCAGTATATAGCCACATGACAATTCTGGGGTGAAGTCCCCATGTCTTGCCAAGTAGCCTTTTGCATTGCCAGAATATGGCACAGGCCTTCTGTAATTTGTTATCTAGGTGTTTGTTCCATAGCAACTTGTCGTCTAAAGTGACGCCCAGATATCTGACTTCCCTGGTCAGAGTTAAGGTTGTGCCTAGGAGTTTTGGCAAGCGGTGGATATTTGTGATCCGCTTTTTTGTGAACAGTACAAGTTCTGTTTTTGATGGGTTTACCGACAATTCATGGTCGCTGCACCATCGTTCGACGATTTTTAGGGCCCTTTGCATAAGGTCGCTAAGGACAGCCTCAAATTTTCCTCTTACGAGGATTGCTACATCGTCTGCATAGCCTACAGTGTAGAAGCCCGCCTCATTTAATGAGGAGATTAACTCGTCCACTACTAGGTTCCATAATAGTGGCGAGATAACTCCTCCCTGTGGGCAGCCCCTTGACACAATGGCTCGTGTTGTGCCGTTCACTGTAATTTGTACAGCCCTTTGCTTTAACATGGCGTCAATCCAATTGATTGTAATTGGGTCGGCGCCATGTCTGAGCAGGGCTTGGCCTATGCTGTGGAATTGCGTCTTGTCAAAGGCTCCTTCAATGTCAATGAAGGCCGCAAGCGCTGATGATTGAGTTGATAGTGCTCCTTCGATAGGTAGGATAACACTGTGCAGTGCAGATTCCGTTGATTTGCCTGAGCAATAGGCGTGTTGTTGGTGGTGTAGAGGATACCGCTCCAAAACTCCGTCTCTGAGATCTATGTCGCAGAGACGTTCCATGATCTTAATCAGGAATGAAGTGAGGCTTATTGGCCTGTAGGATTTTGGCTGCGTGTAATCACTCTTACCTGGTTTGGGTATGAATACCACTTTCACTTCTCTCCATTTTTTCGGGACATAACCATACAATAGGCAGGCCCTAAATATTTGTACCAAGTGTGGTGCTATGGTGTTTTTGCACCACTGAAGTAGTCCCGGAAAGATGCCGTCTAGGCCTGCTGTTTTAAAAGGTGAGAAGTTGTTGATTACCCAAAGAACTTTTTCTAGGGTCACAATTCTTTCGGCAGTGGTGACGGCTTCAGCGCTTGGTGGTCTAAACTCTGGCTGGTCCGCTTCTTCCCAGTCAGTGGTTCCAGTGATATTGCATCCTGGGAAGTGTGTTTCGAGTAACAACTGACACATCTCGCCAGGTGTAGTTGTGTAAGTGTTATCTTGTTTTCTCAGAGAGCCTAGGTTCCTACTCGGTTCACTCGAGAGGATGGTCTTTACTCTGGCCGCCTGAGTATTTGATTCAATGTTTGTGCAGAAATTTCTCCAACATTCGCGTTGCCTTTCGCGAATTCGTTTTTTGTACAAACCTTGCCAACGCTTGTAGGCATCCCAGTCTGTATCTTTTCGCGTGTATACGCGCTATTTGTAATGTTACCCCAGACACTAGCTGCAAGCCTCTCTATAGGAAGCTAAAATTATTGTCATTGACAGGTAGGTATATACATATTATATGAGATTTGTATTTTTTTTAGAACAAATACCTATGCACCTTTTTCAGGAAAAGAAAAATAATTGTTATTTTGCAACCAGATACCCTAATCGACTGTGTACCATGGTACCTTCTTCTCGATCAAGGATACGTTCAAAAAATTAGACTTCGAAAACGATATATAATAAAATTAATAAATCCTTGAAAACATAAAAATCTTAACTTTCACTAAATTTAAAATAGAGTTACTTAAATGGTTATCTGACAAATGCTACTATTCAATGAAAGAATTTAAATGACGATTTTTTTTATTTTATGGAAATAGCCGGCAAACGAGCTGACAATCCACCTGATAGTAAGTAACTATCGTTGCCAATGGACATCAGCAACACCAAAGGCATCACTGATGCGTTGCCGGCCAAGAAATAGAGGAGAAAAAGAAAAACAAAAATTATTAATAATTATTGTTTTCCCTTGATATTTGAAATTAAAATTTATTATAATATGATGTAAATAATGTAAATTCACATATATTTTTGTGAAAATCCATAAAGTAGTTTTAAAAACCAAATAAAAAAAATAGTTTGGCGCTTATGTTGTTCGCTTCCGAGCGCAGGCTCAGTAGGTATAGCTGTCTGACAAATTTTATACAAGAAGTCATTACATTACTGTACTATCCTTGATCCGCAATTGTTTGTTTTTTCATCTGTTTGGCACCGCCTCATAATTATTTATTTACTGTTAATAATTTAGGATCTTAAATTATAATACTAAATGATTTATTTTATTTTTCATTTTCAATTTTTTTGTTGGTTCAGTTTTTTGTTAAAAAATAATTGTTTTATAATTTTTAGATGCAATAAAAATTAATGAATAAGTACTACTCCGTAGTTTTTCTGTGCTGTGCTTGTGAAGTGAGTGACATGACGGAAAGAAGAACATCGAGGACAAAAGATAGTGGCCACGCCCACTTTCAGCATAAATTCCCATCACGGCCTCCTCTTAACTAACATGAATGTAGCGCTCATAACTCGGCGGCATGTGTTGATCCTAGTCACTAGTTGGATGGGTGACCGCTTGACACAAAATTATTGAGCGTTTCCGTTCTTCGGAGGACACGTTAAGCCGGGACTTCGGTTGTTATTGTTAAATAAGTCGGAGGTCTTCGGGTGGCATGAAATTGCGACTCTTGGGTTGGCCAATTTGGCAATGAATTAGCTTTGAGAGTTGAGTTATTACCCTCAAACAAGAGATAGGTGCAGTAAGCTCTTGAACATCAGTAAGAACAACTCTGATTCTTGCCAGACAAGAAACAATAAAGAATCATATTTTCTCTTCACCAGTATCGCAGTGTACGACCTGGGTGGCGGCACCTTCGATATATCAGTGCTGGAGATCCAGAAGGGAGTGTTTGAAGTGAAGTCCACCAACGGAGACACCTTGCTCGGAGGTGAAGACTTTGACAATGTCATTGTCAACTTCCTTGTCGATGAGTTCAAGCGAGACGTGAGTATTATACAGTTTGTTTGTTAACCCCCCACGAAAACAGGGGGGTGAAGTTTGATTATCTGTGTGTCTGTGGATTTGTATGTTTGTCTGGCATCGTAGCTCCCAAATGGATGAACTGATTTTGACCTAGTTTTTTTTTGTTTGAAAGGTGACTTAATCGAAAGTGTTCTTATAGTCAAAATTATCTAAGATGCCCATAATGATAGCTGCTATTTATTAATATGAACTAACCTTGTATGGGTGTCTTTAAGCGAAATGGAATATTCATTTACTTGACATGAATAGTTGAATACATACGGACAAAGGGTTTTGCCAAAATTTGTTAAAAATCCCTACTCATTTTCATTGGCGTTGATTATAAATCATATTATACGTTAAAATCTAGTACAAATCCCATCACATCATAATTTATGCAAAATTTAATAAAAATATATGACGTCGAAACAATCTTATATGAAGAAGCCTAAATCTAATCTGACGTAGGGTGATGTGACGGCTTGAAACCGTTTATAAAATCAATCATAATCGATACATTACTATAATCGAAATTTAAAAATGAAAATTGATTAATTTTTTAAAATGATTGTTAAAAATTATTTGCTTGCATTTGAATTTAAAATTAGGTACCCAATAATACCACGACGAATTGGATGCTAACAAAGGACATTTTCCATTATGTATGAGCATTTCGCCATCCATGGACAGTAACTGCAGATAAAATATGTTATATGTAATTATGTATTTAAGGTTGCGGAAAACATTTTTTTTTTCAACAAAATAATAATGATGTATACATGAATGTGTCTTACGAAATAAGCAAGAATTTATTCACTGTAGTTTTTTCCTGACGCTCATAATAAAATATTATGTCAAAATATTATTATGAAACTGAGCGGGACTTTCATTCTATCATGATCTATGTTTCTTTCTTTTTCTTCTCTCTTTCTTGGCTGGCAACGCACCAGTGATGTTTTTGTTGTTGTTGATGTTCATGGGCGAATGGATAAAAGAATATTTTCTGAAGTCATAAATAAGTAGGTACATATTGAGAATACGCGGTACGAGATAGCTCAATCGTGGTAGTAGGTAGGTAACTAGGTACCTAAATATTACGGTTTTTAGTTTAAAATTTAATTATCGAATCGATTAGAAGGTCTTATAATTTTGAATCGATTTGTTGTAAAAATTGGTTTCTTTCGTGAACCGATTTTTTTGTACATCTTTATTGTCACTTTGATGGCAAACGACAAATTGGGCTTCTTAGTTCGCGGTGACTATAGCTAAGTTTAGTATAAATAAAACAGTCAGAAGTATTTTAAATTTTAATTTAAGATTATGTAGATGTTTGTTGACAGCAGTTTTCAATCATTTAACTTTTGATTATCTTTTACGATCCCATTTGAATGTAAATACTCTAAATCTGCGTCGTCGATCGGTGCTCCGTGTACAATGGCGGAGCACCTTTGCAGCGACGCCAGAGCGACTCGCGAAACCAGCTGGTGGCGACACCTGTGTGCGCCGCCTTCCTAGATACCGCGATACAGTTATATACGTAGATAATTTGCAATTAGAACAAGCTTAAATAATTATAATGGCTGCAATTTACTACATTCCTCTTTGGAGATACACAACTTGTCTCTCGTAATGCTCGACCGGCCTTGGGTTCTCTGAATTCAGTGGAGGATGGATTCAGTGAGTTAAAAAAAAACCTTGAGAGGTGTCAAGGTACACCCGGATGGAACGAAGTTCCTTGCAGTCAGTACTAGAATAGCAAAAACATGCAGCAAGTGCTATAGCAATTGCTACTAGGTGAACAAAGCCGATGAGAAATTTAATACCTTAGATTTGTTTTGGCACACTTGCTTGCATGTTTTTGCTATCCTAGTACTGACTGCAAGAAACGAAAATATCTGGCTTGCTTTCTATGTAAAAAAAACTACGACGGCAAAAAGTGTCGTTACAACTTTTCGTTACAAAATTTTCCGCCTAGCCCCCTTTTGCAACGCGCGATAAGGAACTTCGTTCCAATAAAAAGTCACAAGCTAAACTATATTATCATGAAGATTGTACCATCATGTCTTCTTTACAGCAAGGCATTGACATCCGCAAAGATGCGATGGCGATGCAACGTCTCAAGGAGGCAGCTGAGAAGGCCAAGATCGAGCTCTCCGGCTCGTTGCAAACTGACATCAACCTACCGTACCTCACCATGGATTCTTCCGGACCTAAACATATGAATTTGAAGGTAATAATCTTGTTTTCACTCGTTTGAATTTGGCTTGATTATGTTATGGTTGAGGCTTTGTAATCTTGACAATGATAAAAATAGCCTTTAATAATATTTGATGAGTTCCTTCATTTCCTCATTCGAAAAGAGTTTGTAACAAACCAAATTTGAATAAAATCCTTGATTTCATTCCATTATCAGATCAGAATTTTGATAATATGGGATGAATCGGGAAGTATATCCTTCCAAAACTCAGTTAATAATAACGTCATTTCTGAGGTAACAAACTAAAAAAAACATACAACCGAACTGAGAACCACTTGTGTTTTAAAATTCAAGTCAGTGAAATTTAAATAGTACTTTTAAATTTAATATATAAAATAAAAACACAGCTCAACATCAATTGTCCCTTCCAGATGTCTCGCTCGAAGCTGGAGTCGCTGGTGGGCGATCTGATCAAGCGCACGGTGGGGCCGTGCCAGCGCGCGCTGCAAGACGCAGAGGTGTCCCGCACCGATGTTGGCGAGGTGCTGTTGGTCGGGGGGATGACTAGGATGCCTAAGGTAACAAACACTGATAATATTTCTATCTCTCTCTTCTCTCTCCTCGTGACTAGGATGTCCAGGCAACAATGTAATGATCTTTATCTCTCCCCCCTCCCTCCCCCCTCTTCCCCTGTCTCTCCCCCTCTCTACCCCTGTCTCTCCCCCTCTACTTATCTCTCTCCCCCCCCTCTCTACTTAGCTCTCTCCCCCCCCTCTCTACTTATCTCTCTCTTTTCTCATGACTAGGATGCCCAATTGTTAATATCAGATTATAACTGATACTGTTATACCCCATTTACACGCGCGCGCGAGCCACGAGACAATCCGCGAGACGCGCGCGTGCGCGCGCGTGTGAACAGGGCGCTCGCGGACCAGACAGCGGCGCGTCTCGTGGCTCGCGGGCTCGCGGCGGGAGCGGTTTGTTAGGCGCGGCCAAAGGGGCTCGCGCGAGCGCTCGCGTGGTGTTCACACGCGCGTAGGGGGCGTGGCTTACGGACGCGCCACGAGACGATCCGCTACACGCGCGTGTAAATGAGCGGTTATAATCTGATATTAACAATTTAATCTAATAACTGACACTAATATAAATAATCTTTCTTTCTCTCTCTTCTTTTTTGGTTGGCAACGCATCTGTGATGCCTTTGGCGTTACTTAAGCGCGACGATAGTCACTTACCATCAGGTGGATCATCAGCTTGTTTGCTGGCTATTTCCATGAAAAAAAAAAAAACTTAACATTTGCAATATTCTATTAATAATCTCTGATAAAGCTAGTAGATAAAAAAATACTATGTACGTGACTTTTTTACAGTTCCTCTGTAACTTGTGATTGTAGAGGTTAGGTAGAATTGGGACTGGTCATTTATTTCACATTGAAAAGATTAATAAAAGCGGAAGAACTGTTATTTCTTTCTATCTGTGCTTTTGCCTCTGGTCCTCTCCCTAAGGTTTCCCGTTTTCGTCTGATTATATTGCACCGAATGCACAAGCCAATGTTAGACCCAATGTCTGACTGGGCTGTCAGTACGACCGGTGCTAGAGTGAAATGGAGACATATTCCCCGCTCGTGTCCGTGTGCTTGCGGGTTATAATCTCACAGACATGTTTTATAGCTATATCATAATGATATTGAGTTTGGTATATTAGGTATTGGGCGCATAAATCGACAATTGATGATAATTTGTATGTGTACAACGTACATTTATTTAATTAACCTGTAGAGTCACAGGTGTGTGTGATGTCTTATTGTGTTTGGAGAAAAATTACCCAAATAAGTCAGTACAAATACCATCAGTTGTATCTGTTACACCAGTAAAATCATCTATCCTCATCGTTTGACAGGTGCAATCAACAGTCCAAGAGATCTTCGGTCGCGCGCCCTCCCGCGCCGTCAACCCTGACGAAGCCGTGGCGGTTGGTGCTGCGGTCCAGGGTGGAGTCCTAGCCGGTGATGTCACAGATATCCTGCTGCTCGACGTGACCCCCCTCTCGCTGGGGATCGAAACCCTCGGTGGAGTGTTCACCAAGCTCATCACTAGAAATACGACCATACCCACTAAGAAGAGCCAGGTGTTCTCTACTGGTGAGTTTCGTTTGTTTTTATTGTGGAGGGCTAGCCGGTGACGTCACATCTGCTGCTCAACGTGACCCCCTCATGCTGGGGATTATGACCCTTGGTCCCCACCAAGTTGTTTGTTCACTAAACTCATTACTAGGAATACCACCATACCAACCAAGAAGAGCCAAGTGTACCGGTGAGATAGTTGTTTGTTTTTGTCGTTTGGCTGTTCTAGTTGAAGTTTGGCCGTAATTGTACGGGTTATTGTAGTGTGTATGTTATGGATTTAGTTTTCCTGAAGCCTTTGGTTGATAAAGGGCTTCCAACATTTTTGTATGGAGCCTGGCATACCTACAAGTCCGCCATTTTGAAAAAACCTCGATTCGGCGGCCAGTGATGAAACATGTGTCAATCGATAGACTAAATGATTATGATCAAAAAGTATTCAGTGATGAAATGTCGTAAGTGGTATACTTTCTGAGATATTTGAGTTCAAAACCATAGAAAAATAAAGTAAAAAACTTTGTTTCGGCGGATATTGATAAAACAAGTGTTAATCGATAGACTAAGTGATTATGATCAAAAAGTATTCAGTGATAAAATATCGTAAGTGATATGATTTCTGAGATATTCGAGTTCAACCCGTATAAAAATAAAACATTTATAGTTAATTATTTTTTATTTTTATTATACATATTATATTATATATTAAGTAAATAAATAATTATAAATACATATATAACATCTGGTTGAAGACCACGGGCGACAACATTCTAATTGCTTCAGGTAGTGCTGCCGGACTTCTTGAAGGAGCTTTTGGTATCTATGAATTTTTGATGTCTACAAGCAAGGAGTTCCAGAACAGTATGAACTGTATTGTGAAGGAATTCCTGAAATAAGCATTGCTATGGGTTTCCTTTAAATAAACAGGAGAAGACACATTATTCAAAATAGCATAAAATGTTGAGAGAATTCTGAAGTTTCGCCTGTATCGAATGGGTAGCCATTTAAGTTAGGAATGGAACTGGGAAATGTGGTCACACTTACGTAAGCCGAAGATAATATATCTAATACAGTTATTAAGAAGGCGCTCCAATGTATTCAGAAATTCCTCTGACAAATCTGTACAACACATAGCATAATCAAGGTGAGGGATGACCAGTGTTTATGGAGTATTTCTGGTTAAGTGTTTGTTTATGGCGATACAGCAATTGAAGTGTACCGGTCACTTTTTTCCTTACCTCAGTTACGTTATGTATTATAAAAATTAAACAAATTCGTCAAACAAACAATTTAAGGGTAGAGATAAAATCGCGGGATGGTACTGCTCATGCATAGTGGGAAAAAGAACCTTGTCCTGTTGTTCCCATATAATGTGTGTTATATGGTTCTTGGCATGGGCTCGACATCAGGAAACATTGCTTTTATCACCAGCGGAATTTTTAGATTCAGTGATTGTCAGACATAATATAGAAAACTAAGCCAATAATGAATTTTAACTTTTGGTTTAGAGTAATTGCCAAAGCTGTAGCCGCTGGTGGCAAATAAATTATTTATAAAACAACCTAGTAGTTTGCTTTTGCTTTGTTTCTTTTTTAAATTCAAACCTACCCATAATAAATCAAGTACCTATGCAGCACATACACATATGGCATAATATTGTATTTATTTTTCATTATTGACCCAATAAATTCAAAATAAGTAAATGATCATTTTTAATGCTTTATTTTTGTACGGTTTTGAACTTAAATATCTCAGGAAGTATATCACTTACAACATTTCATCACTGAATACTTTTTAACCGTAATCATTTAGCCTATCGATTGACATATGTTTCATCAATGTCCGCCGTAACGAAGTTTTTTTGCTTTATATTTCTACGGTTTTGAACTCAAATATCTCAGAAATTATATCACTTACAATATTTCATCACTGAATACTTCTTAATCGTAATTATTTAGCCTATCGAATGACATATGATTTATCAATGTCCGCCGAAACGAAGTTTTTTGCTTTATTTTTCTACAGTTTTGAACTCACTTATCTCAGAAAGTATATCACTTACGACATTTCATCACTGAATACTTTTTGATCATAATCATTTAGTCTATCGATTGACACATGTTTCATCACTGGCCGCCGAATCGAGGTTTTTTCAAAATGGCGGACTTGTAGGTGTGCCAATTAGGTTCGATGCCCTTTAGATTATTTTAATGTAAGTCTGATATTATTGCTTTAATAACTATCAGTATAATTTTAATTATGCGTCGTCGATCGGTGCTCCGTGTATAATCGCGGAATACCTTTGCAGCGATGCTAGAGCGACTCGCGGAACCAGCTGGTGGCGACACCTGTGTGCGCCACCTTCCTAGATACCGCGATACAGTTTTAATTATTTAATTCCTATGCACAAGAAACAGTATGCGTTTTATGTGTTTTTGAACGGAGTGTTTCAAAAATGACATCTACTTGTCTCGCTTGCTCGCAGCCGACTAAAATACGTTGGCTCCATTTGGTGTCAATATAGGTGTCTAAACTTTTAGTACTTCACAGCCTGTCTATAAAGTAATATACATATAGGTCTATGGTTTTATATGTTTTTCTTTTACAACTTATTACGTCGTTATGCGCCTTACGTAGCGCGTTAAGTCGTAAATGGTGGAATTCTAATCCTTGTCGATGAAACCGCCACACGAGTTATCACTTAACGTGTAGGACATTAAGAAGATTACGACCCTTTTAGCGCGCTGTTGGCTACACCCGAGTAATGTCATTCTTGCACCATTATTCATGACGTCATGACTCTAAACCACCTTTCTCTTTTCTCCCCCAGCCGCGGACGGCCAGACCCAAGTGGAGATCAAAGTGCACCAGGGTGAACGCGAGATGGCGGCGGACAACAAGCTCCTGGGCCAGTTCTCGCTTGTGGGGATCCCGCCGGCGCCGCGCGGCGTGCCGCAAGTGGAAGTCACGTTCGACATCGACGCTAACGGGATCGTGCACGTCAGCGCGAGGGACAAGGGCACGGGCAAGGAGCAGCAGAGTGAGTTGTGTTATAAATAAATAAATAAAGATCGGAAATAATCGGAAATGAAAACGTCCCGTATTGGTTCCTAGAAGTTATGGCAACCCTAACTATAGCGGGCGTTATCGCTTGCTTTGGATGAGATTGATAACCCCACTCGCGACTTGAAATTCTGTCTAATTACTTAATACAGTGACATTTAAACATGTTTAGACAATTTATGACACATTTGTTTACAAACAGTTCTAATTTATTCCTTGCTTGTTTTGTTTATCAATACTATACTGGTCATCAAAAAAAATCGGTCCACCTCCATTTTAATAAACAAATATGTGAAACAGGTTATCTGTGAAACAGTCTATCATTATTGAACAAAAAAATGGGTGGGTCGATTTTTTACATGACCAGTGTATATGGGTTTGTACGAGAAACGAGGTGAATTTACGATAAATAGTACATTTCGACATCTCATAGTGAGATCCTCTCAAGACAACTGTCATGTTAACCTTCCTGGGAAATTGGATAGTTACAATTTCAATTGAAAAGCCTCTAATTAAAAATTCTAGGTCCCTTAAGATCCTAGCTATATACTACTATATAACACTGTATATTATAATTTTATTATGCGTCGTCGATCGGTGCTCCGTGTACAATGGCGGAGCACCTTTGCAGCGACGCTAGAGCGACTCGCGGAACCAGCTGGTGGCGACACCTGTGTGCTCCACCTTCCTAGATACCGCGATACAGTTTTAATTATTAAATTAAATTCGAATCGCTTACTTTACTAACGGTTACTTTAAATATGTTGTATACTTTGACCTTTATAAAGCAGACTATTGTTAATTTTGTTTTGAGGTGATTGAATGATTCTTTAATAATAACCTAATGACTATAGTTGGAAAGTAAAAATGGAACAAACTTCTTCGGAGTCCAGAAATGAGTGTGCATGACAACACAGTATTAAGACTACAATAGTTAATGACTCTTACTATTGCAGTTATTTGTGAATATGTAGTTCGCGTAATTTTATTATTAATTGTTCAATAAAAATCTTTGTTTTATATGAATGATTGAATTATAGCAATAGCATTGTAATGTAACATAATCATAACATGTTTTACCCAGTCGTGATCCAGTCATCGGGCGGTCTGTCCAAGGACGAGATAGAGAACATGGTGAAGGCGGCAGAGCAGTTTGCCGCCGCGGACAAGTCCAGACGCGAACGGGTTGAAGCCGCTAACCAGGCGGAGGGAGTGCTACACGACACTGAGACGAAAATGGACGAGTACAAGAGCCAATTGCCGCAGGATGAGGTAGGGAGTGTGGTATTTGCGGTGTGACGTTTTTGTATGTTAATTGGCGACTAGGATTTTTTTTATGTGAAATTGGCGACTAGATTTTAAGAGAGTCGACAAGTAGGAGTATATTACGACATCGAGACAAGAATGGACGAATACAGGAGTCAACCGTAGGATGAGGTATGGCTGGGTGTGATACTTGCGGTGTGACGTCATTGCGTGCTTTTGACGACTAGGTTTTTTGAGGGCCGAAAAGTGAGCGCGTTGAAGCCTAACAAGGCTTAGGGAGTGTTTCACGATATCGAGACGGAAATGGACAAGTACAAAAGACAAGCAATGGTTCTTATGATTGATGAGGTTATAAAAGTATTCCATAATTGTCAGGAATTGGCAAATAGCCAAGTTGTTGCCATGAGTTTAATATCCCTCTACAGTCCGCAAGGTCTCTCTTCAACCGAGTAAGCCTAGACCACGCTGCTCTTTATAACCTTATATATTGTTTTTCTTACTAATAACCACAATTTATTCGCTTTTCTTTTGAACCAATTGAAGTCCCGACACTCGCAACTTATCATTCCCAGTTATTTTCATAAAATACTAGCTGACCCGGCGAACTTCGTTTCGCCTAATAAACTATTTTTTTTTCTCAAATAAAAGTAGCCTAAGTTACTCCTTGTTACATTAGCTATCTGCTAGTGAAAGTCCCGTCAAAATCGGTCCAGCCACTTCAGAGATTAGCCGGAACAAACAGACAGACAGACAAAAATTATAAAAAATGTTGTTTTGGTATATGTACCTTGTATACATCCAAATGCACTTAGTAAAAAGCAGTTATTTTAATGTTACAAACAGACACTCCAATTTTATTTATTTGTATAGATTTAATCAACCACGTATTTGTGCACAGTGTGACAAGCTACGCGAGGAGATGGCCAAGTTGCGCGAGCTCCTAGCTCAGAAGGAGTCAGCGGAGCCCGAGGCGATCCGCGCGGCCACCGGCACGCTGCAGCAGGCCAGCTTGAAGTTGTTCGAGCAGGCGTATAAGAAGGTAAGCCGTCAGCGATATATGCGGGTTTTGACACAGAATTATTTGTGTGAGTGTATGTAGCCATAACACAAGTAAAAAGATAAATATGAATATTCGGCCGAATGTTCTATCAAAAATGTGCCGAACCGAATATTCGACCGAATAGTTCGGTTTCTTGTCACACAGTAAACATGATAGTAAATCACTGTTACATCACTATTTTCAGTCTGCAGTAAATTAGCGAAAAGGGTGGTTTGATCCAAAAAAAAAACTATTTCTACATCCTTTTCCCGAGATTCATACTTCAGATTTTAATGTGCAAGAATGTGGCTTGCTTACTGACTTTCCGATACGGCGACAACGACAAGAAAACCCCCTTCAAATTAAAAAAAAAGTTGACACTTAAGCTGTCAAAATACCATTCCATCAAGTACCAATGCAATGGTATATAACTGAGTGGTACGGAGTCCTGCAATTTCTAACAGGAGGGAGAATAACAAACATTGAAACGTAAACAAACCAAGCGAAACCAACATAACTTCAACGCTCCACTATATACATACTCCATACTAACGAGAGATCATCTTATACTGGTTTCGAGTGGTCCAGAACCGGCAATAATAAGCTACTACTACCATTTGTCCATTGCACATTTTTGAGCCATTGTATTGCTAATAGTGCAGTGGTCAAGGTATGTGCTAGATGAAGTCGGGGCAGGTTATCATCCCCTTGTGCTACCCTGCGCTTGGGGACGATTTAAACCCCTACATTTGTGAAAACATTTCTATGTTTATTGTTGGAGTCTCGATAATAATAATATACTAACGTTCAAAGTATGATTTCCTTTAATAATCAAACAGTTATGTGGAGATTAAATAACACTATCATTTATTTTATTTGTGTAACATATTACATTTGTGTAATGAACTTAATATTTTTTTCGAATTATACAAATGCCTTTCTAAATTCCCAAAACAATTTTAAAACATCTCCGTTTACAGATGGCTGCGGAACGCGACGGTCAACAGACGCAGCAGTCTACAGAACAGCAGACAGACGACAAGCAGGAGAAAAAGGAAGAGAAGAAGAACTAAGAAGACGCCCGGACAAAGAAGGTTTACAGATCCATAAGCGTACACTATTGTATCATTTGTATTTTGGTTGTATGACTGTTATTTTTTGTTTTGC
This sequence comes from Thymelicus acteon, assembly GCA_951805285.1. Classification (NCBI taxonomy): domain Eukaryota; kingdom Metazoa; phylum Arthropoda; class Insecta; order Lepidoptera; family Hesperiidae; genus Thymelicus; species Thymelicus acteon. The sequence continues at coordinate 16,676,217 of OX638214.1, read as the reverse complement.
TGCACATGACTATGAGATGTATTTGTTACGCACACATGTGCAGTCGTGCATTAGTGTGCGTCGTGGCCTTTGCAGTGGTCTTAGCAGTTTGCTTTGTATAATATTGCCAAGTTATAGATTCACAGTTTTGGAGAATCCGCTTTATTCAGGTTACAAGGTAAATTAAAGATGTAACCTAGAAGTTACATTGTTTCTAAAGTATTTTGATTTATTTGATATTAGAAAGTTGACTTTATCAAAGTCAGCATTTTGACCACCCCTTGGAATGAAATGGAATACATTTGAACCGATAATGTTAATTTTAACAATTGTCAACATCTCGTTAGGGAATGAAGATATATTCATCCGCATGTATTTCTTGAATTTTTAGTTATTTATGTATAAATTGACTTGTTTATTCAAATAATTAACTTTTATTACCTGAAGATTTTTTAATTAGATGTAACCATATTATTCCGAGGGGTCTTTTATAAATATACAATGCAATGTCTTGATCGTTATGTCTCAAATATTATGTTATTCAGTGCAATGTATCTCAATACATTAGTAAGAACATGATTCAAGTGTTCCGTACTTCAATAGTATGTATTTGCCCTTAATTCTCTGCGGGATATGGCTGAACCAAAATTACAGTGTAGGATTTACAAGTAGTTAATTACATCTTGGACTGGTTTCCGTTAGTTAAGTTGTTAGAATCCTTAATTTGTAATATATTATTAATTTTTGATTGATAGCGTGGCTGGATGTCGTTGGGAACAATTTTGGGGGTATTTTTGTTTTTGTGAAATATACAGATTTTGGGCGTCGATCGCACTTTGTTGCGTATTTGGTTTGTCTGTGTTAGATTGAGGAGTTGGATATTATAATAAAACCAGTGGAAGATACAACCGAGATGATTAACATCGCAGTTATGCTATGAAAATCATCGATACTCACGCTAAACTCAGTTTTTAATGATGAATGTTGAGATAGAATAATGAAAACAAACTTTACAATATTTAATTATGCAATATAAGAGCAAAACTATATGTATTAAGGTTTCCACAGCTCAGATTTAATGGAGAAGTTGAGTAACTTATAACTCTTAACCCAAATATATTTTATGGGGACAGATGTGCTATTTAATGCAATTAACTCCTCAGTGCTATAAAAAAGATATCCTATCTCGCTCTAACGCAGACATGTGCATTTAATTAAGTATTAGAGTAGGTACAATGTTTCCGAAAGTATTAAAATACCCTAGAAAATGTTCTCTGTAGTTATTTTTTGTTTTGTTTAGTTGTTGCCATTTCGACCGCGCATCGGTTTGGTGTGTCGAAGAAATGGTTCGTATTATAATACATGTATTTCATTTTTGCTGAAAATATTTCCCAGTATTTGTCGAAGTGTGGCGATTTTTATGGTATTTACTAAAATGCATCATAGTTTCATCTAAACCGAATAAATAATCGCTTAAGTTTGTAAGTACTCATAAGTGGATTTTAATAGTCCGCTCGTTAGCCGGCTATTTCCATGAAACAATAATTACTTAGTTCAAAACTTGCGGAATTGAAACGATTTTCGTGTATTTGCTTACGAAATACAAATATATCAATGTTTAAAGACTAAATTCATACACTAATTACTAAGTGCTGTAGTACGTGGGCGATCTAGATGCGAACGCAAAGCGACGCGGCGCGACGCGAAAACAAACAGTCGAAATGTATGGAAGTGTCCTGCGTTACGTACGTAGCATCAAGGAGCTTCGCGAGGAGGTCGAGGGCCTCAAACAACACTGTGGAAGAAGTTGAGAGTAAAGCCCAATGCATACGTAACGGGTTTTTCCCGTTCGAGACGGGACGTGAAGTTTTGGAAACATCGTTTCCAAAATATAAATATATATAAAATTCTCGTGTCACGCTTTTTTGAACTCTTCCGTAACGGGTCGACCGATTTTCGTGAATCTTTGCGTTCATATCGGCTAGGGTGGAGAATCGGACATCTATTTTTCATCCCCCCTACCCCTAAAATTTTTTTGGCAGAACAACGTTTGCCCGGTCAGCTAGTATAAATATATAGATAGCGGGCATCATCTTAGAGAAAGAACTACATGAAGGGCCGCAAGCGCGCCATCCGAGTGTCCCGTCTCCAACGATCTCAAGTACGACGCCGAGCGGAAATACGCGACATCGGCGCCGGGAAGATCGAGGTCCATCCCTTGAATAAGTTCAAGTACGCGAAGATCTCGTCGGCGGTGAACGGCGACGTGAAGAATGGCGTGTGGCGTGGTGTTCAGCACGTACTCGGCGCTGATCGGGAAGATGCAGGCCGACATCAGGTACCGCACGCGCTTCAAGCAGCTGCTGCAGTGGTGCGGGGCGGGCATGCCCTTCCCCACGTTTATGGATTTTATTAATGCTGTGGAGAAGAGAGGCGTAGGCGCAATGGAGATAGTGGTGATGGACATGAAGCTGCGGGGGATGTATATAGCGCGCCGCCTGTCGTTCCACGACGTGTCCTTCAAGATCGAGGAGGTCCCGCTCTCTGAGGCCTTTAGAGACCTATGATAAGGCCTCGCGTTGTGGGTAAAGATGTTGCAGCGGTTCACGGAGACAGTCGAGCTGATCGATGCGGAGGCGCGCGTGTAACTGTTCGAACCTACCAACCTGACCGCGTAACAATATCAAATGAACTGATCGCGTCGCGTCGCAGCGCACTCTACTTGCATTATTGTAACGCAGGACACTTCAATACATCTCGACTGTTTGTTGTTTACGCGTTCGCGTTGAGTCGCCCACGTAGGACAGCGCGTATCAAGTCTCATTACAAATATTAGTGATGTTAGCGTTACAAGAAATCGTACAAAGTAAACTCTGTGTATTATATAACTTTAATGTTACGATCTATGATAATCATAGTGTATAAACGCTGCAATTTGTCATCATATAGTACCTTTTTATTTATCTGATGGTGATGTGCGGGTTACTTGGTCATACCACTTAACCCTTTCGATAGCCATTAAACACCCGATCGAATAAGAATTTAAAATCCCAAAGCCGCAAGTGGATTTTAATCTATACTAATATATAAAGAGGAAAGATTTGATTTTTTGTTTGCATTGAATAGGCTCCGAAACTACTGAAACGATTTGAAAAATTCTTTCACTGTTAAGAAGCTACACTATCCCCGAGTAACATAGGCTATATTATATTTTCAAAAAAATTAGGGATCCTTAATAAAACTTCAATAATGTAACCCAAGGTATAAAAAAATAAGAAAACCGAAGCAAAGCGAGGGTGGTTACTCGTAGTGTATAAACAGAGTGCAATTTGTCATCATAATATAGTACCTTTTTATTTATCTGATGGTGATGTGCGGGTTACTTGGTCATACCACTTAACCCTTTCGATAGCCATTAAACACCCGATCGAATAAGAATTTAAAATCCCAAAGCCGTAAGTGGATTTTAATAGTCAGTAAATAATGAAATATATGTATTGTAATATAAATATGTTATTTAGTTATCGCTGTGCATCCGCCGATGTGTATATGTTGGTTGTCGGTCGGGGGTGTGCAGCGGTCGGCTATTGTGAAATTGAATGTGTGTTTGTCGTTAGATTAGTGAAATATATTATTTCGAGAATTATAACCGCGTTTTATTTTCCCACCCTGCGTTATTTATCCGGTTATTAATATATACACTTGCGAGCTTTAAACTGGAATCACCTAAACTGGGATTGTTTAAAACAATTTTAACAACTTTCATGCAATAAAATTATAAAATATGGTATAACCATTTGAAAGGTAATTTTATTGGCTTGTTTATTATTTCACGTAATATTTCATTTTTACATGTAATATTTTATTATTTCATGCAATAAAATTATAGAATGTGGTATATGGGCCATATGGGGCATTTCACGTCAAGTGGACAGGGAAAAAAAAGTGAGGTTCTGAAATTTGTTCATATTAGGTCCAGTTATACTTCTAGTAGATATAAATACGAACACATTTTTTTTTTATTCATGTGATGTGTATTTGTCTAGTTATGGGCTCCTAAAGAATCGTCTAAATCGAAATTAGGATTTTTTTGAAAAATTTTTTCGTATTGAAAATAATTACAATAAATTTTCAAACTACGCGATTTGTATAGAAAGGGCAATGAACCTAGTTGGCATACCTACAAGTCCGCCATTTTGAAAAAACCTCGATTCGGCGGCCAGTGATGAAACATATGTCAATCGATAGAATAAATGATTATGATCAAAAAGTATTCAGTGATGAAATGTCGTAAGTGGTATACTTTCTGAGATATTTGAGTTCAAACCCGTAGAAAAATAAAACATTTGTAATTAATTGTCTTTTTTATTTATTAGTGGATCAACACTATAACTATATACATATAAAATATCACAATATCATTAACAAAACTAAATAAATACATATTTATTAATATTTACATATATACATATTATATATTAAGTACATAAATATTTATAAATACGTATATAACATGTGGTTGAAGACCACGGGCGAGGAAATTCTAATTGCTTCAGGTAGTGCTGCCGGACGTGATTCTTGAAGGAACTTTTGGTAGTCTATGATTTTTTGATGTCTACAAGCAAGGAGTTCCAGAACAGTATTGCAAAGGAATTCCCGAAATAAGCAGTGCTATGGGTTTCCTTTAAATAAACAGGAGAAGACACATTATTCAAAATAGCATAAAATGTTGACAGAATTCTGAAGTTTCACCTGTGTCGAATTGGTAGCCATTTAAGTTAGAAATCAAACTGGGAAACGTGGTCATACTTACGTAAGCTGAAGATAGGTATATCGAAGTTTTTTTACTTTATTTTCCTACGGTTTTGAAATCAAATATCTCAGAAAGTATATCACTTAGGACATTGTATCACTTAATACTTTTTGATCGTAATCACTTAGTCTATCGATTGACACATATTTTATCAATATCCGCCGAAACAAAGTTTTTTACTTTATTTTTCTACGGGTTTGAACTCATATATCTCAGAAAGTATACCACATACGACATTTCATCACTGAATACTTTTTGATTGTAATCATTTACTCTATCAATTGACACATGTTTCATCACTGGTCGCCGAATCGAGGTTTTTTCAAAATGGCGGACTTGTAGGTATGCCAGGTTCCATACAAAAATGTTGGAAGCCCTTTCCTGATCTTTTTAAAAAAGGAATCAAATTTGAAAAAACATTTTTTTTTACTCTCCTAAACCGGAAGTAAACATTACAAAAATTTTGGAAACTTCGACCATTTTTTTATTTAATTTTTTTATTTCAAAATATAGCTTACAGTATCTAAATAATACACCAGAAGTTTTGAAATGGGACCTGCATTAGTTAAGGAGATAGGTAAATAAATGTATGCACATGTAGCAGTCAGTACAATGTTAAGCATTTATGTCGGCCGGTTGGCGCGAATAGAGTTAGGGCTTGTTTCACAATCTTCAAGTAGAGTCCTGAATAAGCTATTCGCCGGTTAAAGTGACGTTAAAGTGTCATTTTACATACACGAAATGTCAACTTAACCAATGAATAGCTTACTTCGGACTTACTTGAAGATTGTGAAACAAGCCCTTAGTGTTTTAGTGTTAATTTTATAAAAAAATAATGTTTGTTTGTTAGTTTAGTTGGGTAGGGGTAATCTCCGGAACTACTAGAAACTACAACGACTACTACTTAAAACTGCTGAGAAATTAAATGACAATTATAATGAAATAACGTAATAACAAATTCAAAACAATTTTATTTTATAATTTTTACAATTTTACTTTGAGAATCTATGCAAATTGGCTCTTTTTACAATCAATCAATACAATCCGTTAAGAAATAAAGAGTAAACTTTTTGATAAGCTAAAGATAAATTATCTTTTACTTCTTCCTATTGATATTTTGTAGCTAATTAAATGTTTTTTATCAATGTCTTGATATTATTTTATTTTTAAATAAATACCCCTAATTATTTTTAGAGCTACAACAAAATGAACAGGATAATAAATGTTAATACTGTCGCGTTTCAATTCCATAATTCGCATGTTAACCGACATAAACAAATGCCTAACACCGTGTCCTTCGTGGGCGAATCAACGCGAACGCGATCGCGAAGCGGTCCAATGCGAATTCCATGCCATGCGGAGCGAAGCGGCGAGTCTGTCCTACGTGCGTGCGAATTGTTACTTCACCGCCATTGACATACGCCGCGCCGCTGAAGTTCGCGCGAAAAATCAAACCAACTGATCGCGTTCGCTTCAAACCGCGCCGCACCGCAACGCCCTCTACGTGCTTTTGGTCACGTAGGACACTTCAATACATCTCGACTGTTTGTTATTTTCGCTTCGCTTCGCGTTCGCGTTGATTCGCCCACGCAGGACAGCGCGTAACATTGTACTGACTGCTACATGTGCATACATTTATTTACCTATCTCCTTAACTAATGCAGGTCCCATTTCAAAACTTCTGGTGTATTATTTAGATACTCTAAGCTATATTTTTATAAAATAAAAAATAAAATAAAAAAAAATGGTCGAAGTTTCCAAAATTTTATTTTGAAATGTTTACTTCCGGTTTAGGAGAGTAAAAATTTTTTTTTTTCAAATTTGATTCCTTTTTTAAAAAGATCAGGAAATTTTCTATACAAATCGCGTAGTTTGAAAATTTATGGTAATTATTTTCAATACGAAAAAATTCTTCAAAAAAATCCTAATTTGGATTTAGACGATTTTTTAGGAGCCCATAACTAGACAAATACACATCACATGAATAAAAAAAATTGTGTTCGTATTTATATCTACTAGAAGTATAACTGGACCTAATATGAACAAATTTCAGAACCTCACTTTTTTTTCCCTATCCGCTTGACGTGAAATGCCCCATATGTGCCAATATGATTACCTTTCAAATGGTTATACCACATTCTATAACTTTATTGCATGAAATTACATAAAATTGTTTTAAACAATCCACGTTTAGGTGATTCCAGTTTAAAGCTCGCAAGATGTAGTACTATTATTTCTTATGTGGTTGTACCAAAGTATATGTAAATAACTCGCATAAGTTTTAAGGTTGAAATAAAAATAACCCAATGTATAAGTAGATAAATTTATTTACAACAAATAATTTTAACATTTATTTTTAAATAATAAATGCTTAAAGAGCTAATAGTAACTATTAAATTCCTATAGTCTCTACTATAATGTAAATTAATGGACGAATTGTTTTATAAAGGTATGCTAGGATAAAATATAAATGGCATGTACTGAAAAAAAAATATGTGCAATAACGCGATAATGTTGTGTGTCAATTCAAGTGTTCTAATTGAGTCTTATATCATAGTAATATCACAATAACGACAACAAGAGATCAATCTTCGTTCAAAACATTAAAACAAACCTTGAATTTCAATCTGGAGGCTTCATTCATTTTGGAGCTCAAGGTTACTGGGCCATGTGATCGGACATTTAAATGTAGGCGGTACCCTCTTTTTTACATTTTTTTTTCTTTTCTTTATGGAAATAGCCGGCAAACGAGCTGACGATCCATCTGATGGTAAGTGGCTATCGTCGCCCATGGACATCAGCAACACCACAGGCATCACCGATGCGTTGCCGGCCAAGAAAGAGAGAAGAAAAAGAAAGAAAGAACTGGCTCTCAAGCCCCCAGCCGGAACACGACGAGTCGTTTGGCGGCTGACTCATACTCAAGGGTGGTAGCTATCCAGGCGAACTCCATAGAGAAATAATAATGGTTATATTATTATAATATCATTGGACGGTACCTGCAACGTCAACCCAACGCTTCCAATATTATCAATGTAAAATGTTGGGAGACCCTATAAGCAAATGCTGTCCTTAAAACCGGTTCAAGATGCCATGACTCCCCCCCCTTAACAAAAATTATAACAGGAACACCAAAGTCACCACCGGCGCGGGCTAGAAAGTAAAAGGGAAATCCGCATTATTGTTATCTATACGAGTTCTTAGATTTCTACCGCTATGCCGTAATTCTCTTCACATACAATCTATACCAATAATATCTGCCTTTGACGATTTGACTGGCTTTCAAACTACAGTGCCACCAACTTATCTGTGAATTGACGGAGGGCGCTGTCGGACGCATTGGACCAATCATTGGACGCAATTCGAGAAGTAGTAAATGTCAATGAATGAACACAAAGAACTTATGAATGGGCCGGTATTCGTTCCAATTTTCGCCATTTCATAGATAACTTGATGGCACTGTACATCCAGATCTAACCGCCCTCGACTGTTAATCAGCGGTGGTGGAGGATGGGACGGAGGGCTCGTCTCTGGAGGCCAGGAGGGCTCGGAGCGCGAGGGCCTCTTGTCGTAACGCTGTGATGTGCGCTCGGAGGGACGCGTTCTCTTGCTCCAAGACACAAGCGCGCCATGCGATCTGAAAATAAACTAACAATAAATTAACCAAAAAAAAAAAAAAAAAATAACGCTTCACACTCAGCCCTACACTAGGATTCCCTGTGTCGTGGGTGCCATGGACAACACTAGACAACGACAATCACATCCAGACCGAGAACAGAAATTCAAACTCATCATTCAAATTTCCGCCTCGCTGGGAATCGAACCCAGGACCTTTGGTGCGGCGATCCGGCATGGTAACCATTGCGGCACACGGGTCGTCAAAAGTTACTGCCTTCATCAAATAACTAGTCTTTCATATTTATACGTATGTACCTAACTAATACTCTTCCCGCAGTCTTGCCGCGTTTTCCGGGATAATAAGTACAGGGTAGGTATCATTACAGATCATGGTCTAAGTAGGCATACTTGATACTTGTGTGCATTTCATGAAAATCCGTTTAGTTCGTTTTGTGTTAAAGAAAGCGCTCTTCACGAGCAGCACGTTGCAGTCAACCTACACAGTTGTAGTGTCGCGTCCGTCATTTTGTCAGTCGACTGCAAATAGTGCAAGATCCGAGCGCTAGCGTGGCGGGTTTTTATGCCGAGTTCTAGTGACAATATTGATGTTGAATTGCTAATGAAATATGATTGTATTTCGACGCTTGAAAGGCAAAAATTACCAAGTGACATGTTGGGCGATAGATATTGAATTATGAAACTTATAAACATCACTAAATTATCACATATTATACACAATTATGCACAAAAAATAACAATTTATTATACACAAAATACCGACGCAGAATTTTTTGTTAATTTAGTGATGTTTATAAGTTTTATAATTCAATATCGCCCAACATGTCGCTTGGTAATTTTTGCCTTTCAAGCGTCGATTTGGAATTATAAATTGCAAAAATACAATAATAAAATGATAAAAAACAAGATACTTAACAGCGTTTCTTATTCGGAATCAATTTTGCAACTGGCTCTTATACTAAGAGAGCGGTCGACTTCAACGTGCTGCTCGTGTGTGAGAGCGCTAACAAACATCCATCCAATGATCTTCTATTATACGAGTAACCGCCCTCGCTTTGCTTCGGTTTTCTTGTTTTTTTACACCTTGGGTTACATTATTGGAGTTTTATTAAGGATCCCAAATTTTTTGAAAATATAATATAGCCTATGTCACCCGGGGATAGTGTAGCTTCCCAACGGTGAAAGAATTTTTCAAATCGGTTCAGTAGTTTCGGAGCCTATTCAATGCAAACAAAAAATCAAATCTTTTCTCTTTATATATATTAGTATAGAGTATAGATAAGATCATTGCATCCATCATATAAACTTTCACATTCATAATAATATTAGTACGATTATGTACGCAACTGTCATTATGGCCAATTACCTGGTCTTCTCTTATCCGGCGCGCGTCCCTGGACTTCTTGGCAGCTTGGTTGTTCCGCCGCCGCCGCTCGAAGTACTTCTCGTCCTTCATCTCCGGGGGGATTGGCCTCTTCTCCCCTCGTCTGCGGGCCTCCTCGCATACTGTCAGCGCTGGAGGAGTCGTTGGTGGAACTGTTTGACAGATATTTTATTTATTTTAGCTACTGCACAGTTATAATAATATGTTTTATCTTTATCGTTTTTCATATGAATGAAAGAAACAAAACACTTTATGAGCCTTCTTTAACTTTGCTTGTATTTATGTTGAAGACTGTAGTATATTGCATGTTATTCAGTATGAGGGTAGTTGGGATTTGTTTGTTAAAAATCCACCCTCGAGTTTGAGCGAGAGATTAAAGGAGTTGTGGCTGATTCACGTGTTTTCTTGTGCCATCCCGGTTTAAAATACTTAAATACTAGCTGACCCGGCGAACTTCGTATCGCCTAAGAATGTAAAATCGGTACAGCCGTTCTTAGCCGTTAGTTTCTGTGTGCTCCTCCCTCTCCCTCTCCCTCTCCCTCTCACGCTCCCGCTCCCGCTCCCGTTCCCGCTAATAGCTATCTATCAACTACACATAACAAAATTTTACCTTATCCCGCAGGAACAGGTCTATTTTCCGGGATAAAAAGTATCCTATATCCATCCCCGAGCTTTATTTGATATCTGTATAAATAACTAATCTATGAACTACATATAACAAAAATTTACCTTATCCCACAGGAACAGGTCTATTTTCCGGGATAAAAAGTATAAAGCTAACTCCCTACCAATTTTCAGCCAAATCGATTCAGCCGTTCTTGAGTTATAAATAGTGTAACAAACACGACTTTCTTTTATATATATAGATTACAAAGACGGTAAGCATAGTCACGTAAAAATTAAGAAATTCTTTAGTGTTGATTGGCTTGGCTTGGAGAGGATTAGGGATTGGCTTCCAATGCTACAAGTAACATATTTTTCAAAGTTATACTACCTAATAAAAACTATTCGAAGGGTGCAAAATGAAAAGAGTCATCTACAGAGCACCTACATATATTGCAGATAACACTTCACTTTGCACCCGTCGTATTGTCATTAAAATTCTATTGTTTTCGACTTACTGGGTGGTCTCAGCGGTATGTGCTGGCAGTATGACGGCAGGCACTGAGGAGGCGGCAGCGAGGCCAGCAGCGGTACCACGTGCCTCACATCTGTCAACACACAAACACAATCACATTTTCAGCACTAGGTCCCTGTGTTACAAATTATTAAGACATCAAAAACACCTGAAAAATGACCTGAGAATAAAATTTTCATGTCTTATACCTAATGTCAGTGCCGACCAGCATTCGAAATCTGCTTAAAAAGTATATTATGTAATTATTTTAAAAACAAGGTTGCTTGAATATGAGTGATATTAATATAAGTAGGTACGTGGTATCCACTCATAGCCCGGCGGCCTATATCAATATCCTAAATAAATGATCGACAAAGTTAAGTACCAGCGAAGGCGGTTCATAATTGGATGGGTGATCGCTACTGGCAATTTTTGCACTGGAGCAGCGTGGTGGGGTATGCTCTTGGCCTCCTCACGAGTGGCCGAGTGGCTATTCATGAGATGAAGCCTATATACGTAGTAATAAGTAGAACGTAAACACTTGTTTGTAACTGTTACTACCTACTGTGAGTAGGTAGCTAGACTAACTAGGTAGGTAGTACTCACAGACCTATATACCTAGGTAAATAAAAATTGTGTGTCAGCTACGACGCACGACAGGATTTTAACGCCATCTAGTTTGCAATCGTCAAATTTAGATTGGGCGTTTTTCCATTAGACATCGCCGTCAGCGGTGCCGGTGCCGGGGAAGCAAAAATGTATGAAAATCTGTTATGGATCTGTGTTACAAATTACAAGTAAATATAACGCACATAACGCACAGCATAACCGAGAAAGTTTGATTTTACTCCTCATAAAATTTAAAATCCGCGGGCTTAAATATGAAAATTCTAAAGGAGTTAAACTCCAAAAAAAGGTCTTGATAATTTCCTGTCGCTTCTTCTTGTATCTACTTACTCGCGCGGTGGATTTGTTGCAGCGACGGCGAAGTTTGACTTTTATAGAGCGGCCAAGTGCGAATCGACTCGCCCATGAAGGGTTCCGTAGCAGCAAGTAACAAAATATAAAAGTTCTTTTAGTTTGTTGTAACTTTGATCAATGTTTTTTGCGGTTTACGATTTATGACGTATTAAAAAAAAAACTACTTACTAGATCTCATTCAAACCAATTTTCGTTGGAAGTTTGCTTGGTAATGTACATTATATATTTTTTTTAGTTTTATCATTCCTTTATTTTAGAAGTTACAGGGGGGGGGACACACATTTTACTACTTTGGAAGTGTCTCTCGCGCAAACTATTTAGTTTAGAAAAAAATGATATTATTAGAAACCTCAATATCATTTTTAAAGACCTATCCATAGATACCCCACACGTATGGGTTTGATAAAAAAAACATTTTTGAGTTTCAGTTCTAAGTATGGGGAACCCCCAAAATTTATTGCTTTTTTTCTATTTTTGTATGAAAATCTTAATGCGGTTCACAGAATACATCTACTTACCAAGTTTCAATGGTATAGCTCTTATAGTTTTGGAAAAAAGTGGCTGTGACATACGGACGGACGGACGGACAGACAGACAGACAGACAGACAGACAGACAGACAGACAGACAGACAGACAGACAGACAGACAGACAGACATGACGAATCCATAAGTCTATAAAGTCTATAAATCCATAATCTAAAAAGTATGCAGTATTGAAATTAACTTGGAATAAATTTCATTTCAGCAATGCCAGATGGTAGCTTAATGACTGTTAAGATAACAATGATAACAACCGGGACGTGACGATTAAAAAAAAATAAGTTCCAAGCAATGAACCACTCGGGTAGTTTGTCTATTACCGGTCATCCATCCAACTACCAAAGAGTAGGAGATACCTGGGTCAATTTCAACAAACACGAATTTTGCCTAATTACAGTGGCGAATTTAAATTTGCTGTTTCTGATAAAATTTTTTGGCTTAAATAATAGGTAAATATTAGTACTACTTAATCATATACTAGAGATCGAAAATTTTTTGTTAGTTCATGAGATATTTCCATTTGAAATTATCAAATGCCACCGAAATTATTAAAGGACCACCGGAATTAAAATCCGAGCCACCGAAATTGATTAAATTTAAACCTGCTGTTTCTAGTACATTTTATTTGGCATAAATAATATGTAAATAGTAGTAATAATTATAAGCATAGTAGAGATCGAAAAAAAAATATTAGTTCCGGAGATATTTTGAAATTACATTATCAAATGCCACCAAAATTAGGACCACTGGAATTAGAATCTGATCCACCGAAATTGATAATGCCAATGAGAAATAATAAAGGCAAGATCACGGTAAAAAGTGAAAAAATATATAGTAGGATGAAACCCATTGCAAAAGGAAGAGGTTATAACAAAAATACAAATTAATATGAATATTGCTTATTTTTCAAAACCCGCTCCTGGAGGAATCCTTTGTGGTTTTATCGTGGGTTTCAGTATATAAATTACTAAATTTAAGTACTTCAATGTAAATTCACCGTTTTTGTATTTTTTTCTGCAAGAGCTACAAATAAGGTAAAACAATTTCCGTATGCGAAGCTGCGGGCAACAGCTAGTTACTAATATAAGGAGCGATTTAAGTAACCGTTAGTGACTCTGAGTTGGGGCGTTAGGCTAGACTAAACAAAAGCCTTCGAGGTATGTATGAGCTGGGGATATAAGCTACAATATGTTCTTGTATGGTTGATCGCTACAAACCAAACAAACAATTGATTTGACAAACAAAGAGTAATGACGTGGCGAAGTATGCATTATTGAAGGTTAATTACTTGTGCCATCAATATAAGCAGGTGCACACTCCCCTTACGTACAGGCGACTACGCAAGTGTTAAATTAAAATTATTATTTTATTAAAAAGTCGTGGTAATATTTTGTATGTGAATAAGAAACAACCGAGAAGGTAAGCCATTATATTGACTGATCATCGTTGTCTCTGGACATCAAACAACTAAGGCATCATCGATACGTTGTCAACCAAGAAGGAAAGAGAAAAAGGAAGGAAAAATTTAATTTTTTAGACAAAATTGTGTTCTTCTACACCACAGAATATACACCGTGTTCCTGAGGATATACATTAACTTTGGCCTGTTATTCTGGTGCTGCTGATTTACGTAGGCAACAACGACCATTTACCAATTGGCTCGCCCGCTCGTAGTTATGTCGACTTTTTACATAAAAAAACATTCCTCGTAGTCTATCAAAGGTTAACTACCAAGGGATTTCTATTTTCCTTGGTATAATCAATTGTAATTTTGCCAATAGCTTACGGTTAATAACATTTCAAGTAAACATGACTTTAACTTCTGCTTATTGACGCGTCATGGCGTCACTTCAGCACACAGCCGTCGTAATTAATGATATATTGTAAGTTATGGACGGGCCTGTACGTCGTACGGTGCGGCATGGCCGTGCCGTGGGAGCTAGCACCTGGTTGACACGGTCGCAGGCCACGTAATGTTAAACGGTGATGGTGTTCAATAGTTTAATGTACCCCCAATAATACTTAGAGGGTCATTGTTTGAGGGATTTATTGTCGATTCATGTGTTAGGTTTGAAGAACGTTTACATATGTAATGAGCTGAAAAATTATAGATATTATCCTGATGCTAATATGCTCTGAAAGGAAGCAGCAGACATTTTGAAAAGTAGGTATTTTAAAAGGACGTCAAAAGATTGACTTCTTCGCTGACGTTTATTTGTTAATACCCACGTGTACTTTGTGCCTTCTATTCTCCTATAACGGCTGGTAAAACCAAAAACAGCTGATGACATTCATGACTCTCAAATGCCACTTGGCTATTTCCCTCCTCTGAATAACCAGGCTCCAGCTGGTAACCCTAGTGACCAGCTAAGAACAACATCACGCTTGTTAACTTTCTTGTAAACTTGGCGGTTTATGAAATACGTACGTAAATATGAGGTATAAGTACTTAAATAGTACTTATACCTCAATGTACGAGAAGAAGACATCTCAAACAAAATGTGTGTCCCCGCCATTGAGTTATAAGTATACATAGAGAAGACATCTCAAACAAAATGTGTGTCCCCGCCGGGAGGTTCTATTTTCAAAATTGAGCCCCTGTTCCCCTTTCAAAATCGAACGAATCCATTGGACATTGAAACCGCGCGGCGTCAATTTATTGGAACATACATTGTGTTCGCGGTGTCTGTTCTATACGCTAGTAATAATACTTCAATGGTCTCGTATGACATGACCCTCCAGCCTTGGTACCTACAACCTTCTACAACAGAACTTACATTTTCTTACTATTTTTATTAAGATATTTAATACTTAAAACAGTGGCCTCAATTAGGGTTGTGGGCATACCCACCGTGCCCTGATTAAAACGTAGTGATTAAGTACTCTGTGGCCCTGATGACGTATTGAATCAATGATGCCTTTGGTATTAACTAGTTATGTAGTAACTATCCCCTTCGACAAACTGAACTGATTAAAACAAAATAATTTTTTTTTATGGAAAAATGAGACACTAAGTAATAGCCACCTGTTATATTATTATCAAGGATTTTACTGAGAGTTGATAAAGAAATCTACATATAGTCTTAAAAACGGCAAAGATAAATAAAATAGAAAAATAACGGTAAATGCATAATCAACGTACGGAACCCTCTCCAAGCGAGTTTAACTCGCACTTGTCAAGTTTATTTATTTTAAGTAATAGAATAATTAGAATTGAATAGAATAAGAAATTTGGCTTTATTTATAAATTTGAAGGTTTTCTTCTAAAAATTTAACTACAAGATCGGAGCATTTCAGAATACATATATGCCTTTAAGATGGTCATAGCAAGCTGAGACTTTGTTATTTTGTGTGACTTTTTGAAAATATCCTCAAATTTAGGTACTACGTGTCCTCAAACTTTACCATTTAAACTTTTATTTAAATAAATATGTTTTGAGCTTACGCCTTTTTTTCCAGAGATATAAATTTGATTGCCATTATTGAAAACTTGGAGAAATATAAAACAGGTTTCAAACGCATTTTTCAGACTAAAAACTGGCTCACTTTTGATAAAAACTGGCTCATCCTGTGGGCTCATCAGTAACTAAAATAATCGGTTGACAAACAATGAAGAAAAAGGTTCCCACTGATTTCTTCAATTGATATTATTTAAGTATTTGTACCTAATAAGGTATTTCTTAGGTAATATCGTACGTTAGGTACCTACATAAGGAAACTTTCATCGTAGCTGAAACTTCCGTCGTTGCAGACAATCAAAAGCGAGTTATGAATAAATAACGTGCCATAATGACAGATAATCACCGGTACCATCTTCGTGGTGTCGTAATTAAGTGCAATCAACCCCCGCCACCCCGCCACCCCGCCACCCTCGCTTGGGGAGGTTTGCGAGCCCGTAGTTATAACAAATACACACCTATCTCACTTGTTTATTTATTTGCTTTTATTGAAAGTTAGGAATCTTTTTTAAGAAAAAATAAAGGAAATAAAATGTCTTTTTTATAGGTACTTAAAATAAGTTGTGCTTGACCACAATCTCACCTGATGGAAAGTGATGTGGGCCAAGATGGTAAAAGCCTCTCTTTTTTTTTGTTTTGAAGAAATTCACGTCATAGGCGGGCGGGAACGCAGACGCAGGCAAGCTATTTCAATCCTTCGCGGTGCGCATAACAAATGACGAATTAAACCACGACAGAAGACACTTAATCATGTGATGGTACATTTTAGTAAAAGGACATACCGTCATTGCGACTTTAAGACATCTTTTATGTGTTATGTCTCACTTTTGGCAAATCACTTTTTGACGTCAGATGAGTCTACATTTTGAAGCACTATCGAATTCAAAAACTCTCATGTGTGTACGACGTTTCCATCGTAATTTATTCACCAAATTTAAAATCACCTATGTGCTTGCTAAACAAAACTTTATCGATTTTCATCGATTCCCTCAAAGCTGATTTTTTACACATAAGAGGTCTTAAAGTCGCAACGACGATACACTGCATTATTGCATAGGAACTAATTTTATATTGTTATATTAAACATATTATATCATATTAAATATAATTGTGATATTAAATAAAATTATTGTATTGCGTTTATAGCCCAGGCCCCGGCGGCTTGTGTCTAACGAACGTGATCGACAAAGTCAAGCAACAGTGGGCGCGGTCGGTAGTTGGATGGGTGACCGCTAATAGCAAAAATTTCTTGTGCATCCGTGTTTGGAGGGCTAAAACAGTCGTTAAGCCATGTCGAGACCTTCGGACGGCTTGAAAAATTCCGACACTCGGGTTGGCTACTAACCCCTTTACCAATCCGCACTAGAGCAGCGTGGTGGAGTATGCTCTAGGCCTCCTCAAGAGGAGAGACCCGTGCCCAGTAGTAGGCCACTAATGAGTTGAAGCCATTCTTTTCGTGCTTTTATATATCACCAATAGGCAATAATATAATACTTTAAGTATCTAAATGCAACCTACATTCTTCATTCAGCCTATCGCTGTTAAAAGTTCTGATGGAGCGCAGTCCCTAACTTCAAAAGACTTGACTATAGTTAATTTCGCTAATCTCTTCTCGCTATAAGTACTAAATTCCAATATCATTAATTTGTAACATTATTTATTAATAGAGGATCCTTTAGTAGTTGTCCACTCTTTCTTGTGTCTGGGTGTGAGTGTTCTTGTCTCTGTGAGTTATCCATGGCACCCACGACACAGGGAATCCTAATGTGGGGCTAGGAGTGTGTGTGTATTATTATTATTGCTATTTAGCTCGATATCATACCTGGTGGTACCAGGAAGTGGTTGTAGTTTCTCAACAGTCTCAGAGCAGCCAAGGCGCTGCTGCTGTTGTGCTGCGCGCCGCACGACATTGCTTCCAGCTCGTACAGGGGTAAGTTCTGCTCCATCACCCCCAGGAATGCTTCGACTGGCTTCGGAACTTCGGAAGCGCAGTGAAATACGGTTTCGCTTCGGTTTTTGACTATAATATTATGGTAATACAATCTTGTACAATCTACGGTACCTATCTTTTTAGGGATCCGAAGTAAAATCAGAACCCTTATAGTTTCGTCATGTCCGTCCGTCCGTCCGCTGTCCGAAGTAAAGCGTCAAGACCCTTGGTGCTAGAAAGCTGTAATTTGGCATGGATATACATAATATATTGATTAAAATTCCAGAATCGTTGAGCAAAATATTGAAAAAAAAAAAAATTTTTTTTTTCAGGGTAACTCGCCTACAGGTAACGTGAGGGTGAATTTACTTATTTATGAATTTATTCGTAGCGTACCCTATAGTGTAAGGTATCGTTGAAAAGGTCTTTCAAAAATATTATGGGTCTTCTTAGACCATTTTTGGTCAGGGGTCCGTTTGCGAAATATTTGTTACGAAATAGTTGGACAAGTGAAAAAATTCTCAAAAATAGGTTACTTGATTAATTTACAAGGAAAACTATCACAGCTATGTTAGCTTAAGTAGTTAATGAGTAATAGTCGTTAAACTTACTACTTCGGAACCCTGCATTGCGCGTGGCCTGACACGTACTTGCCCGGTTTTATACTTTTTATTTATTATGATCTATCTATGATTTTTGGTATGAATATCGGGATGTAAACATTTAATTTTATCCTATCTTGAGTTTATCCGCGGTAAACGTGGGAATTTGACACAATTTGAATAAGGAAGAAGAAGACTTTCCAAGAAATAAAGCAAACAATATTGCAATATATGCAACTGTTTTATTCAAAATGAATACTTAACGAAACGATTGGATTGGTCCTAACGCTTGGAATGAGCTCTTCCATACTCTTATAACCGAGAGCGAGAGGTGGAGTGTATAATTTAGAAAATCGTTTTTAAAACCGACTTCAAAAACGGAGGAGGTATTCAAATCGACTGTATTTTTTATGTTTGTTACCTCAGAACTTTCGACTGGGTGAACCGATTTTGATGATTCTTTTTTTAATCGAAAGCTGGTGCTTGTCCTGTCGTCCCACTTAAATTTGAGCTAGACCTGACGAGTAGCTTTTGATTTATTTTGAAGTCGGTTATTTTTTTCTTGGTAAAATTCAGATTATTTTATCAATGATAGGTACTAGCGGATATCCGACATGTGCTACTACGCAATATTTTGGATGGGAAAGTCGAAATTTTTTTTTTATGGAATTAACCGCAAACAAGCTGACAATCCACCTGATGGTAAGTGGCTATCGTCGCTCACAACATCAGCAACACCACAGGCATCACTGATGCATTGTCGGCCAAGAAAGAGAGAAGAGAAAGAAAGAAATTTACTTCATGCCTAATGCATTATTTTAGCGGTCCCAAATCATCTTCGCATGAAAATGAAACCAGCTGGGGTATGGTTTCAAAGTCTAAGGGCTTGTTTCAGAATCTTCAAGTAAGTCCGAAGTAAGCTATTCGTTGGTTAAGTTGACATTTCGTGTATGTAAAATGACACTTTAATGTCACTTTAACCGGCGAATAGCTTATTCAGGACTCTACTTGAAGATGGTGAAACAAGCCCTAAAGGACATTGGCACAAACATTTTTTAACTTTAATTAAGTACTTTATTTATATGTAATTTTGAACCTTCTCATTGCATCACTGTAATAGTGTTATTTTGAACACAACAACCGGTGCAGCAATTTTCAAGAGATTTTTGTCTCTGTACCTGCTTTTACGAATCGCAGACCAATGATGTTTATGAATAAGTATGTACCTCTATAATTATTATGTAGTCGAATCGAATGTAGGTAAGTTTGTAATGAACTATTTCGGTGAAAAAGAATAGTAGTATACTTAAAAGTGCATAATGTGTAGGTATATTGTACCAAAGGTACCTAATTGTTTTTATTATTTTTAAAATATGATTGTGGGTGTGTGTGTCTTTAAACTTATTATTACCTAAATACCTTATGTTTTGAATACGATTTTGAACCGATAAAAAGTACAAGCGGCAGGAAAAGCGCGCGCGAGCCACTATCAAAAGTAAACTGAATTACGGCACACGGAAAATCGGCGCTAATTGTTTGAAATCTCACGCGTGTGATTGGTCGATTGCGCGATCATTATATAATTTCCACGTCCCTGATTGGCCGGCAACGCCACGCCTAGCTTTTCCACAGTTGCTCGGCCTTATGACACCGTGTGTTATACGATGGTTGAATAATTAATGAAGTGTCATTAACGGCTGGCGTTTTAATCCACTCGATTTAAGAAATGTTTGCTTTAGTTTGTGATGGAATTTTGTGTTTTAAATAGTAGGTGGACGAGTGAAAATATCTTCGAAGTTTGCTTTCGTTTTGTTACATATGTTCCGCCCGGTGGGTAGTGATGACTTGTGACTCTACCTGCAATGCAAAGCGAGAGGTTATGGGTTCGATTTCCGGGGTAGATATTTTTGTGTCAGAGTAATATTCTGTAGTCGTGGGTTTTTGTGACGTCCATAACATCTTTGCCAGGGAATGCTAGTGCAATTTTGCGATAAGTTCTGTTGTTTGTAACATGAAGGCGTTCCCTCGCCGGGAACTCACAGGTGACATGCAAGAACTTTATGTTGGTGATACGTACAGGTTCAAGCATTGTAAGCATTGTAACAACTATGCGCACTTTGATACATTACAGCCGAATACTCGTCATTCAATGGGGGTCGACTTCAACCTATTAAAGGCCCGCTACAAGGTTGGTCTCTCATCATAACTAAGGAGACTCAGAGCATACTCCACCACACTGCTCTAGTGCGGAATGGAGGGGTTAGTGGTCAACCCAAGTGCAAGTAGTAAAAGGAGCACAGGACGCCCCCCGACCAGATAGACCGACGACCTGAAGAAGACAGTGGGTATCCGCTGGATTCAGAAGGCTCAGGACCGGTCTGAGTGGCGCAGATTAGGGGAGGCCTATGTGCAGCAGTGGACCTCAAAAAGCTGATGGATGGATGGATGGAGACTTTTAATTGAAACTTTAAAATGATTTTCTTCTTCCTTCGACAAAATTGTACTCGGTCCCTTGGAGCAGTTGACGGGATAGAGACCACGGGTTATTACATCCAACGTTGACCGTAGGATACCGTACTGCGCGTGGCAGCAGCTGAAATTGAGGCCCCTTTTTTGACTGCTTCTCAGTCTTAGCTGAAATTAAAAAATGAAATATTTCTTGCAAGTCATGCCACATGCCTTAATATCCATCTTAGCTACCAATGATATTATAGAAATGCTACAGGAAAACGAAAAAGCAACCAAAATAAGCAAGGTAGGTAATTATTATTAATTCCAAGGAATGTGAGACTTTAACTCAAGACAATAAGGACTATGACAGGTTTAGGGGTATAGGAACCAGTATCCAGCAGAAAAATATACAGTTTCAAGCTAAAATGAGACCTATGTGAGGGCAATAAGACTCAATAAAGGTACTTTAACGGGTTCTGGTTCAAGTTTAATGCGCGTACCAATATCCGGTAGAAAATGTACGATTTTGCCGGGTACTAGGTCAAGTAGGGATTTATGAGTACCAATAGATGTAAAACGCAAAAATATTAACATTTCAATTAGATTCACCTTAACTTGTAAGTTATATCGCTAGATAATTCATTTAAATATTACAGTAATGTAATCCTCTTACCGTATCATTATCCGCAGCAGTATGGAAAGCTCAACAATATGACGCGGTGACGTCCTAGTTCAGTAACTGAACTTTGGATTTTTGTAAAAAATTCCTATAACACAACTTTCATGTCAAACAGTTTCGACACCATTGCACTTTTTAGACAGTTTTACCATAGCATTTGTACAAAATATTACCAAGAATATGTTGCCATTAACAAACTTTAATGTAATATTGGTATAATGGTGCACTGATAGAAAAACTGACTAGTTACCGGATACTCGGACATTACCGAGAATACGTACTTCTACCCTACCTAGTTTTATGCCATGGCCTTACATGGCCATGCTTCCAATATAGCTCAAAGATTGCTACGTATATCTAATGATAGATCTAGGACTGAATTCTTTACGTGCCTTCTAAATAGCGGAAGCGCTCAAGAAGTTTTTACCACTTGCAGTACCCATCCGCCTGCTCATCCTGGACAACCCGAGTAACGTAATGTCGTAGCGCCGTGCCAAGAGTCCTGGGTTCGATTCCCAACGAGGCGGAATTCGAATGATGACTTTGAATTTCTCTTGTCGGTCTGAGTGTGTCATGTGTGTTGTGTATGTATGATGTCCATGGCACCGTCGACGACCACGACAAGGGGAATCCTAGGATGAGAGTTATTTATCATTATCCATCCGCCCGCTGTTGCTAATCGTTTGATCACAGAATCACCACAAGCTATAAGCCTTTAGTGAAGCATTTAATGCTCAAACTCGAACGCCAAAGGCGAATAGGAAGCGCCTTTAAAGTAGAACTTCGCGTGTGTCGCTGACACTTTAATTATCATAAAAATCGTGTGAGCTAAAGGATCCTGCAAGATGGCGTCGCGTCGCGTTATAATTGCCGCTTACAGTGTTGGCATTTGTGGCGTTGTGACGAGCGTGGCTGGCACAGGGGAAACGGTGGAATAGACATTTATTTTTTTAAGAAATCAAATACACTTTGCTAGCTTCTGCTCGCGATATGTCTAAGTGGACTTCTGGAATTATAGATTATGATGAAAAATTTCAGAGTAATAAAAAATAATTCACATGACATGCGTTGTAGCGAAAAATACCAAAATTATCATCAGGTATTTGATGGTATATGACTACTATATAGTAAGTCATACGAAAATCCAAACATGGGTCAATTTCAACAAACACGAATTTTGCCTAATTACAGTGGCGAATTTAAATTTGCTGTTTCTGATAAATTTTTTTGGCTTAAATAATAGATAAATATTAGTACTACTTAATCATATACTAGAGATCGAAAAATATTTGTTAGTTCATGAGATATTTCCATTTGAAATTATCAAATGCCACCATAATTATTAAAGGACCACCGGAATTAAAATCCGAGCCTCCGAAATTGATTAAATTTAAACCTGCTGTTTCTAGTACATTTTATTTGGCATAAATAATATGTAAATAGTAGTAATAATTAGTCACATAGTAGAGATCGAAAAAATTTTTATTAGTTCCGGAGATATTTTGAAATTACATTATCAAATGCCACCAAAATTAGGACCACTGGAATTAGAATCTGATCCACCGAAATTGATTATGCCAATGAGAAATAATAAAGGCAAGATCATATTTTAATACTTTAAAGATACATTTTGAAGAGTGGGAGTCTAGATGAACGGACTCCTTTAAGCGGTGATTAGACACGCTTGTGTTTCTGTGGCCTATTACACCAGTGCCGAAAGCTGCAAACGGTAAAAAGTGAAAAAAATATATAGTAGGATGAAACCCATTGCAAAAGGAAGAGGATATAACAAAAATTAAAGGGAAAATATTTTACGGGCCATCTGAGGTCGGGAGGGGGGAGGGGGGGTTTAAGGGTAAAAAACGGTTTATCTCGATTTCCAGCAACACTACAAGTCCTATGGAAAAAGTTAAATGGCAAAGTTTTAGGTAATAAAAAGATCTACAACTTTTGTATTTACACTTTTTTACATAACTTCAAAATTTATGTGAAAAATTCAAATAACCAAGTTTTTGGTTTTTTATTTTTATCTTTTATAAAAAAAATTCACGAAATTTAGTGAAAACTTACCTTTGTATGTCCTTAACATACTGTAATTTTTTTGATTTAAAATATTTTTTTTTCACCTTATTTTGACTTAATATCGAAAAAGCAACCTAATTTTCAATCGAAAATTCTCACGTCAAAATATCTACTTTTTAAAAAAATTGGTGAGATTTTTGTTCGTTGGAATCTCTACTTTCTAATGGTATATAAAAAACTATAAACTACTAACTACTACTACTACTACTAACTACTAATTATAAACTACTATGGTAAATGTTCTCCGAAAATGCAATGAAACGACAACTATTTTCGCATGTTTTTTGCAATCTTTATGTTTTATGGATTTGTAATTTTTTTGTCTAATAAAGTAACATGGAATCTTACGTTTTTCGATTAATTAAAGTGTAAATATTAATAAATAACTCAAAATTGTACACAATGATTGACAAAAAACTCTAATCCGAAATTTTTTTGCGAAAATAGTTTGCGTTTCATTTTTACCAAATTTCGTGAAAAAAAAAATTTTTTTTGTAAAAGATAAAAATAAAAAACTAAAAACTTGGTTATTTGAATTTTTCACATAAATTTTGAGGTAATGTAAAAAAATGTAAATAAAAAAGTTGTAATGTTTTTATTACTTACAACATTGCTATTTAACTTTTTTCTATAGGACTTGTAGTTTTGCCGAAAATTGAGATAAACTATTTTTTACCCTTGAACCCCCCCCCCCCTCCCCCACTTCCCGACCTCAGAACGCCCGTAAATTATTTTTCCTTTAATTTTCGTTATATTGTCTTCCTTTTGCAATTATTTTTTTTCGTTTCAAAAATTATCGGCACTGGTCTATACACGTCCCTATGCTCTTTGATTTGCCACCAGAGCCACCGATATTAGGCCACCGGACTTAGAATTAGAGTCAAAACTTTCATTTTAAAGAACACCGTTATTCACAGGTTAACTTTTATTTCATAATTATGGCTGAAAACCTTTATTGGAAGCCTCCATAAAATTTCTTGATAATCTGCTTTGTACTTTTACTAATATACATGACATCGGAATTGGATGATTTTGTATTCCTGCGCCACCGCAGTGAGTACTTACGTGTTTGGCAGGAAAATTACGCAGCAAGTCGGTTATCCTAACACGCAGTTTGCAAGAGCACAACTGAACGGTGCGGGGAGAGCCATTAAGGTGTCTTCCAAATCGTGTTGTAACAAGTTATGAAGTATACAAAATGCGCCACCGGTATTGCTTTTTTTTGTAGGACATTTTTAAGAGATGTTTTAAGAGCTGTTGTACTATCTTAAATTGCTCCGTAAATATATATTAATTGTGTTATCTAATGTATTTCTAAAAATTCCTTTTCAATGAAATTTATTTACCAAAAAATATTAAATTAATAAAATATGTAAATAAATGGAGTTCGGACAGTACACCGGAATTAGATTTTAGGTCTTAGATATTTTTTTATTAAGAATCTATGTATTAAATACCTCTGAATACTTTACTATCGTGTAGATCACTATTTAAACTACCTATATAAAATTATGCATAATTGTAGTTTACCTCCACACATTAATTTTCAACCTCGCCGTCACAAAAATGCACTTGGGAAATTCACCCACATACAAACTTAGTTCACTGTGATAAAATCTACTACTTTAAGGTAGCATATAGGTACCTAAATAAATATAAACTTTGAATACGTGTGTGCCTCGTACAAAACCGTTTAGCGTTATATAATTGAGTAAAAACCATCCAAACTTTCACATTCGTAATATTAGGTAGGATCCCATCAATAATAAAATTTCATTACACTTTATTAATAAAAATAGTTAAGTGTAAAGAGTATTGACAGTATCTAAATTTTACTATGATCACACTCATAGATCACACTATAATACAAGAAGGTACAGTACGACCGACGTATCTTGGCGCGCC
Organism: Thymelicus acteon; assembly: GCA_951805285.1. Lineage (NCBI taxonomy): Eukaryota > Metazoa > Arthropoda > Insecta > Lepidoptera > Hesperiidae > Thymelicus > Thymelicus acteon. Next base: position 16,650,659 of record OX638214.1, on the reverse strand, counting down.
TGAACTTCGCGCAGAAGGCTGCGCAGTAACAGGGCGATTCTTTGAAAATAAAGAAATTGAGCGGCAATTAGAAAATATCATACTTCTTTATTGTTATAGATTATGACAAGGTGCTTTTTACAAACACCGAACCGTCTTTTACTTGGCGCAGTAGATGTTATACAAAAATAATTAGTCCAAATAGCGCAAATTGTGATGAAACAATCCAAAATCTAATTACCAGTAGTGTCCCTTTTCCCCGATTTCAACAAATGATGCTGTATAAAAAAAATATACAACCGAAGAACGAAGTTTTCTTCAACGATTTCGATAATAGACTAGTATATGCATGCCTTACATTAAAATCATGATGCAAAGAACATATTTTCGTTATATAAAATCATTTTGAATTTTGTCCCAGCATTGTTACATAATTACCATTCATTAGGATGGTCACTTCAATTTTGTTGATTATTTTGTACTGTACAGCGCTCCTTTAGGTATAAACATTCGACCACCAATCGTGGCTCCCTCTTCGAACAAACGGAAGTGTCAAAACATGCTTCAGCACGACGTAATATAAAATTATTCCACTGCACGAGTGCTTTGTTTCAAAATATTTCTCAGTGCCGTTAAATTTTTTGAAGGTAAGTAGATATGTTTTTCTGCCATAATGTAAGTCTTAGGTTCTTGCATAGACAACTATTTTACATAGATAAATAATAAAAATAATAACAGTCACTAAATACAGAGAAATTCAAGAAAATGTGTGATTTTCTAATCACCGTTTATCTAATTACCGGACTTTACCATTCTTTTTTAATAAAACGGTAATGAGCTTGTTTGGATGGTAATTAGATAATGAGAAATTTCTAAAGGGAGTCCTTATTAGATAATCAATATGACCTTTAGTTTGTGACAACACTATGTTACATGTTGTAAAGGTATATCTTCTGTTTAATTTAAACAATTTTGTACGGATGTCCTTTATAGACTTTAAAACCATCCTACCGATGTGCCCCAAAATGGTTACACTTGAAAGGCAATAATGCGAAGATGGTTTGATACCACTAAAATAGATCAATTGAGAGCAGGAGAGAAGCATTGACTGTAAGTTTGGATGTTGCAAAGGCCTTCGATAGGGTGTGGCATAAGGCATTACTCTCTCAGCTGCCTTCCTACGGAGTACCCGAGAATTTGTGCAAATGGATTGCCAATTTTTTATCGGAGCGGAGCATCAAGGTTGTTGTTGACGAAGTATGCTCGGACACGAAGCCCATAAATGCTGGCGTCCCTCAAGGCTCTGTGCTCTCACCTACACTGTTCATCATGCGTATCAATGATATGCTTGACATCAGGAATATCCATTGCTATGCTGATGATATTACGGGTGATGCTCGTTATACAGGCCGAACAAATCTTTCTCGGATGCAGATTGAGGAGAAGAGGATGAAACTTGTATCTGAAGTCGAGACATCTCTGGAGCGGGTCTCGGAATGGGGCAGGCTAAATTTAGTCCAGTTTAACCCTGAGAAGACACAAGTTTGCGCGTTATCCGCTAAGAAAACCCATGTTGTCATGGCACCTCAGTTTCAGAACACTCCTCTTAACATCTCCAAAAGCATTGAGATGTGGTGTCGACATTTCGAATGAAGTGCAATTTCGGGACCACTTGGTTAGTAAGGCCAAACTGCAAAGAAATTGGGAGTGCTCAATAGAGCTAAGCAGTACTTTACGCAGACGATAAACAAAATGAAAAAATTACATCTAACGTTATAATCAAGACACCATTTGCAGATAATGAGAAAGTAACACTTCTTTCAGCTGTAACTCCTGATAATAAACTACATTTGCAAACTGAAGTTAATATCGATGACAAGGTGTATAATATTAGTACTGTCAACATTTCATCACTGAATTCTTTTTGATCGTAATCACATAATGTAATCTTATCAATTTTTTTTACCGAAGACCTTTTTTTTTGCTTTATATTTCAACGGTTTATATTTATTTTCATCACTGAATAATTTTTCATTATAATCACTTACTCCGTTAATTGACACATGTTTCATCACTGGCCGCCGAAACGAAGTTTTTTCAAAATGGGATTTTTTTCCAAAAATAATTCAAAAATATATCAACTACGTTCAATGCCCAAATGTAGTACTACTAATAGTATTAATTATGATTACATTATTGATTTTATTTGTAACTGCTATGTTACTATCCACTATTTTACTATAATTATTTACTTTTAACTATAATTATATCGATATCTCTAAAAAGAAGACTGAATCATTAAAATTGTTATTTCAAATATTATAAAAATGATTATTTTATTATGAAAAAATGATTGAATGATTTTGGAAGTTACTTCATTTCTAATTGCCATTTTAAATTTTCTAATTACCAGTTATTTCTAATAATTACCATTCGTCTTAAATATCATTACCGTTTTCAAAAAATCTTCTTTTGTCTATAACTTTTACATTATTAGTTTTATCATTGTCCCTTTCACATATATAACAATATAATATAATAAACTATATAAAAAATCTATAAAGAACAATTTTGGTAACAATCTTTGATGCGTTCTTTGAAACAAGCGAATATGCTTATTTTCAAATATTCACCCAACACAATCCGGCAATGCTCGGTACGCGGCGTATTATGTCTCAGTCACACGTTAGCATGTTCGTGTCGCTATATCTGTCTTACATGCGCTAAAGTTCGCAGAGCCTATGTTCAGACGCGCCAAGATACGTCGGCAGTACTGTACTCGATATGTGCTTCTCGCCACCTCGCTGCTCCAGTGCGGATTGGTGGAGGGATTAGTGACTAGTAGCCAACCAATGGTGGAACGGTTTTTTTTAACAGTTGCTGTTGACCCTAGCGGCTGTTACAGTTTCACACGTACCTACTGAGGGGCATGCCGCATGCTAGTAAATGCACAGCTGAGGGGACAATTTTTCCGAAAAGAGAGGAGTAGTTCACCTTCTTCGAGAAACAGGGGTCCATACGAACGATCTACGGCACCCCGGGTTCGAACCTCGGCAGAGGACGTGAGGTAACTGGTTAATCATTATTTTTTTTATTTAAGTTTTTAATTTAATAAGTTTCCACGCCTTGAACCTTTCTATTTCAAATGTCTATTGTTGGTGCGGTGGTAATAAATTGTTTGCTTTGAAACCATCGCTTGTTTATTTTCAACTATCACCTTCGCTTTTTTTTTCGGGAAACTTGTGCCACGCCTGAAATAATGTTTAGGTTATTCTTGTTTTGTTTTTGTGAGCCGAATGCAATTAAAACAAACACTAATGAAAGTAATTATTCAACACAACTTACTACAGTGGTTTCCGTGGATTAGTGAACACCACATCCAAATAGATTAATCCTTATTTTAGATTAGCAGGTCAAACGTACACACAAAAATTCTAAAAATCATTCCTATGGGATCTATTCATGGCCCACACTACTGAGCACCTATTGAGGAAGCCTAGAGCATACTCCACCACGCTGATCCATTGCGGATTGGTGGAGGGGTTAGTTGTCAACCCAAGCGTCGGAAGTTTTCATGAAATTACAATGAAAAACATTTTAATTCTACACCAAATTCAAAATTAGGTTTAATGAAAAAAATGGATTTCCAAACGAATTTGATATTTAAAACCCGAGTGATCGCAATAATGTGTTCGTTTTATACTCGTAGTAGGCAAGGGTGGCAGTGTGTGGGAACGCGCGCGTGGCCACCATCCACGATTAACCCTTTCAAGCTTTACATAAACCCCCGTCATGCTGGTGTGGTGACCTACCGCCGCGGGAGTTATTCATTACTACGACAATATTATTTTACATTTAGTACCAATTCACGAGAATGCTAATTTATGATACAACACGAAGGTGCGGCGGTACTTCACACCGAGGCAACTCTTAACCTACAAAGTTCTCACATTTGGGCAGGTGCAGCCAAATGTCACCTTTCTGCCTTGGATTCGATGGAGAGGCGTGTGAAGAGGATCATTGGTGACCCAGATCTGGTTGAGATCAATCTGCAAAGTCTCGCGCATAGGCGCAGAGTAGCCTGTCTCTTGGTTTTCTATAGGGCACATTTTGGAGAGTGTGCGCAGGAATTATTTGAGTTAATTCCCCCTTCCCCGTTCCTCCATCGAACGACACGACGCACGGCAGGTATCCATCCTTTCGTCGTGAACATCCCGCCGATACGGACGACGCGGTTTGCATCGTCATTCATTATGCGCACCGCGAAGGATTGGAATAGCTTGCCTGCGTCTGCGTTCCCGCCCACCTATGACGTGGATGTCTTCAAGAAAAGAGTGAATAGGCTTTTATTAAGTTAGTGCGCTCAACATCCTGGACCACATCTCCACTTACTATCAGGTGGGATTGTGGTCAAGCATTAACTTATTTTAATAAAAAAAATGTACATAATCCAATGTTGTGTAAAAGAGCGTAAGTTAGGTACTAGGTGGTTCTCAGCTTTTAGAGCTTTAGGAGGAAAAAATGGGTCGAGGTGAAAAGGCATCAGGTAAAAATAGCCGTTTTTGTGAGGAATCCCCTAGTCAAACATTCTATACTTCTTTATAGCCCCTATAGGTTCTATCCATATTAAGGAGTTGGTATGTACCGCGAATACTGGTGAAAAATAAAAACCACCAAAACAAATTGAATCACTGACATTTGAATTCATAGAAAAAACAATTCACATTGTCAGCTGTCAAAGTTGACCGTATGAATTTAACGTTTTTTTTGGAAACTGGTACCTTGCAACGGAAAATGAAGAAATTTCGCGCCATACCCCTATGTATTTACCGGCGGACGAATGCTTGTTAGTAATTTATATAAAGTTTTAAGAATAATTATTGAAAAAATCGCTTCAGATGTTGGCCACAAGGCCGTTTTTAACCTACTGGAGGCCCTGGGCATATTAGGGTAATGGTGGCCCCATGACTTTGTCAGACTACACTTTGACAGACACTATTTTGTTAGAATAAACAAAGAAAGTAGATAAGCAAGCCTCTAGATTTATGCAAAAGCTAATAAGGAAATTGGTATTGTAGTCAGTAATGTAGGTTCGATTTATTCGAAAAAAAAAATTCGGTGATAAATATCGGTTATCGTTTAGTGATCTGGCAGGAACTAGAGGGCCCCTATCGATCACGGGGCCCTGGGCACGTGCCCAGAGTGCCCAGTGGGAAAGAGTGGTCTGGTTGGCTGGGCTGATGCCTTTTCTAGTTGTTGTAACTCACGGACCTAAAAAAAAAAGACGGACGTAACCTCGTCTAATCGAGAGTGAAGCATAGCAATGGCCGCCCGCTTACCATTTATTTTTCACAATACCTAGGTACTATTTATTTTTCGTCAAAACTATGACACATAAAATATCAACTTGCTCCGGTGGATTAGTGATTCGACTATATAGTACCCAATTTTCCCCTATGTCCATCAAAATAACAGTATTGAGCTGGTATTGTAGCATTTGACGACCCTCGTGGCGTAATAGTTACCATGCTGGACCGCCGTTCAAAGGGTCCTGGATTCGATTCCGAACGAGGCAGAAATTTGAACGATGAGTTTGAATTTATATTTTCGGTGTAGGTGTGTGTACAGTGTCTTTGTATTGTCTATGGCACCTACGACATAGGAAATCCAAAGTGGGAGCTATGAGTGTGTATACTGTGTGTAGCGTTTATTTATTTTATTATTTATTATTATTAACGGGAATCAGCGGGATGTCTTCTTCATCAATCATCGTGTTCATCTCTAATAAACAAATAAGTTTGTCTACTTCTAGATTGTTGTTGTATTATTTTATTGGTGTAAAATAAACAGTTAAATAATTAAATAAACAAATCAACTTACAGCAGACGTATCTTCTGATTCAAAGGTTTTCTTAATTTAAAATTTATAATTTTATTCTAGATAAAACGCTTCAGACATTTAAAAACCAATTTGGATTTTCCCGAACCTGTTCAAATTCTCAATCAAAAGATGTCACATCTAGCAATGAGTTTGCAAAAAAATTGGACAATCAAAATGAAGAGCAGCCAAAAGACATGAACTCTGATAATGACGCGAGAGGGAAGACAGGAGGTTCTACTAGGAGATACAAAGTGGTTACCATGCAACGAGGCAGTTACCAAGAAATGAGGTTGAAGAACGTTTTGCAAAGGATGAAAGAAGACCCGCAGTTTGGAGCTTGTGCTAATATAAAAGTTCCTTCTGTGAATGTAAGTGTAATTAATGTACTATATGAAACTGTCGTACAGTACGGCCGACGTAACTTGGCGCGTCTGAACTTCGCGCAGAAGGCTGCGCAGTAACATAATTCAGCAATACTCGGTACGCAGCGTATTATGTCTCAGTCACACTTTGGCATGTTCGTGTCGCTATCTCTGTCTTACATGCGGTAAAATTCGCAAAGCCTGTGTTCAGAACCGCCAAGATACGTCGGTCGTACTGTACTTGCCTAAAACACACACACTCATAGCTCCACAGTTCGTGGGAATTTAGTATCGTGGACTCTAATATCACATCACGTTAGTGTGGAGTTGTGGCCTGTGGGTGCAAGTTAAACTTTCACAGGAGTTTGGAGCCATCCATAAATTACGACATACGTTAGGGAGGAGGGGGGGGGGGGGTCGACGTAGTGTGACATTGTATGACAAGGGATGGGAGGGGGTCCTAAACGTGACGTCACATTTCAAGATCGAATAATTGGTATGTATAGGTAAATATTAAAAAAACAATTAATGGAAATAAAACTTATTTCGGAACTGCTGTTTTAATTTAATAATTTCTAGATGTAAAATTTCATATTTATATGTGACGTCACACTACGGGGGGAGGTCTCATAAATGGGACCAGCTGTGATAAGGAGGGGAGAGGGGTCACAAAGTCATGAAATTAGTGTAATTATGTATGACCCCTTTATAAAGGCAGCCTTTAAGACATTTTCGATAAGAACTCCGAGTATGATAGAAAAATGTCATATATTTCAATACAAAGATTATTTTTTGGTGTTATATGTTCCTAGCACGGTCAAGATATGGTAAGCTATAGTGGGTTTCGACTCAGATTTCTTTATGCGTACAGAATATTGTATCAATTATACAATACAATGATTTGAAATAGGTGATGTTTATGGGAACATAAGCGCAAAAAGTAAAATGACAGATTTTGAAATACTGTTCTACATAATTATATTGTCGGGAAATATATTATAATTAAAACGTATATCATATTTCCGCAAAAAATAAGGTTTAAAATATAAAATAATTATGTAAGTTTAAAATTCGCACCAAAACGCTTCAAACTGTCATGGCGTATTTTATAGTTTTATTTTATCAAAAATATTGTTAATCTCGCTCGTAATAATACGATAAATGCGTGTTTTGTAATCCATTAATAGTGTTTCATTAAATAAATAGATAATTTTAGTGATGTTTACTTACTGTCATCATGCCTATTGTCAGTTCTCGACTTCCTGCTGGAGACTGCAAGAGAGTAAACCACCAGAGAAGAAGGAAGGAGGTGGAGCCGGTCAGCCCCCCAAGTCCGCCAGCGCTGGGGCTCAAGGGAAGATCATTGCGGGTAACAAGACTACGTATCCTCAAAATGTTTTTCCAGTAGTTATAATTTTTATCCGCATTAATTTCATTCCTTTCCGACACAATGACTGAAACACGTTATAAAATATTTCTTTGATTTTAGAAATAGGGTGGTGGTTAGACTTGTAAAAAACGAAGAGTATTCTATTATGCTTAAGTCCGGTTTACACGTATTAAGTAGTTAAGTAGATAAGTAAATTTTAACTAAATTTTAAGTGAATAATTTTTAGTGTCCGTCCACACGTAATAATTTAGTAAAGCTCTTTAGTTCATATAATTCTACTTAACTACTTAAGCATTTTACTAAATTACTTAAGCGTTTTACAAAATTTTAACTAAATTTTAACACGTGTTAAGTGATAAGCCCCGCCCTAATTAACAGAAAATAGAAAAATTTTCAAATTACTTATCTACTTGATTACTAAACTACTAAACTACTAAATTGTCCGTTTACACGTATTAATTTACTTAAAATTTAGTTAAAATTTAGTTAACTACTAATCTAGTCCGTTTGTGGATGACTCTAATGTTCGGTACGTGTAAACCGAACATTAGAGTCATCCACAAGCGGACTTGCTTTCTGATTTATTTGTTCTGATCCATCTTTTTGATTTGTATGGCGAGATGATAGATGACGTACCGTGGAGCCGCTAGAGCGTCACTATTGAAAATTTCGACCAAAGGACGCTGAAAGAGCATCTCTATCACGAACAAGTCCACTTTTTAGACATATCCGGATTTTTAAACATATCGAACAAATTTTCCGGGCTTTTAAAAGAGTCGGCAACCTTAATTATGCCTGAGTATAGCCGGGAATTGGGATTAAACGACCAGGGACCAGATTTTAAGCTGGGAACTGCCTCTTGGCTCTTGCATTAAATCGCACTCTTACTCTCTATCTCTCACTTGCAGTAATTGGTGCCGTAGTGGACGTTCAGTTTGACAAGGAGCTGCCGCCCATTCTGAACGCGTTGGAGGTACCAGGACGGAGTAAGTTGATTGACTTCAACTCGTTAGTACCTACTACAGGACATGAGTCTCTTCTAAACAGGAAGAACTAGAGAATTCCCTACCCTTGCTACAGAGGGAATTGATATAGAGTTATAGACTGAAGGGATTAATGATCAATATAGTTGCTATGTAGTAGGTATCCTATGTAGATAAATTATAGTCGGGAATTTTAACGATAACAATGATAACGGTAATTTTAACGATAGCAGCCACGCCTACGATCGACGTTTGCTTTGAGTGCCCTCCGAAGCCCAGAAACACTCAAGCGATCCACTAGCGTTTACTCATCATTCAACTTTCATTCCGTTTCATTTCATTCATTCATCCATTTCATGAAATTATAGTTCATTAATTTATTTCTTACTTTAATTTAGTTCATTAATTTATTTATTACGTCCTCGTGGCCGATCGCCCACAAGATGGACTGACATCATTAAAACAGCCACAGAATGTACACGCAGTGCCATGAATAGGGAGAGATGGAGAAGTGTCGCAAAGGCTGCTTCCAAACTGACAGGCAATCCATGACCACGACCACTCCGCCAGGAGTGTACGACTAAGAAGAAGAAGAATTTATTTCATTTCATTAATTCTTTCCACTTTCTCATGCTAAACAGGTCTAAGCATTTTGCACCTACTAAACAAAATTGTTAAATATTTTTCCATTTTCAGAGCCAAAGTTGATTCTGGAAGTGGCCCAGCATCTCGGCGAGAACACGTGCCGCACCATAGCGATGGACGGCACCGAGGGCCTGGTGCGCGGACAGCCCATAGTGGACACTGGAGCCCCCATCACCATACCCGTCGGGGAGCCCACGCTCGGCCGGATCATTAACGTCATCGGGGAGCCTATTGGTGCGTTGAGCTGATAATTGTTTTATTATCTTTACGCGAAGCTCTCAGTCACCAAAAGACCGAAACTTTCTTGGTTAGTCTGTCCCATACCTTTGGCACAACCTACCTTTGGTGTTGATGGTCATGGGCGACGGTGACCACTTATTTTTTCAAATCACTCTTTATTGTGGACAATAGGTACAGGGTAATATACAGATGTTACAAATAAGCAAATTGATCGCGTACAAAACTTAGTACTTAAAGTACTTAAGTTCTTAAAGGCGTACAATAAATTATTACCATCAGATGACAATCAGAGAAAAACAACCTATGGGATAGCATCTCTCCAGATTTTTCCGAATATGTCTGGACTTAAGGATATAAATCCTTCTGTCCAGCATTTTGATTTGTTCGAGTCCCTTAAAGTATACAGCACTGAAAGCGGCAACGTAGCACTAAAAGCGGCACTATTGTTTCCAGGCTTATTAGTCATTGAATTGTCTTTACGTATTTATCTAATTGTGTACCCACAGATGAGCGTGGCTCGATAGAGACGGACCAGTTCGCCCCCATCCACGCCGACGCGCCGCCCTTCGTTGAGATGTCCGTGGAACAAGAGATTCTCGTCACCGGTATCAAAGTCGTGGACCTCTTGGCGCCGTACGTAAAAGGTCAGAATCTCTTCTCTTTCTTTCTGTCTCTCTCTCTCTCTCACACACACACACACTCTAAACTTTTGTATTTTTGTAAGTTTGGGTACTGTTTGTTTTATTTAAATTTTAATAAATTTCGCCTTTATGTATTCATCGCAAGGTGGCAAGATTGGCCTGTTTGGCGGCGCTGGCGTCGGCAAGACTGTGCTCATCATGGAGCTGATCAACAACGTGGCCAAGGCACATGGTGGTTTCTCGGTATACTCATTTAAAAATAGGGTAAAGTCTAGTAATATTGGCACTCCCCCAACGATTGACACCTTTTTCGTATTATGTCCTAAACTAAGCATAAATTATTATTTTTAAGTATGGTAACTTTACCTTTAATTAGTAAAATTTACATTTCATGAAATGGCAACATTTTCGTAGTTGATTTTCCCGCCATTTTGTATCTGTCGATTTTTTAAAAGTAGTGGGACACGTGGGTTGCTGTAATGTGATGAAAATTAAGAAAAACAGAAGGCGGGACTAACATTGTGTGACGATTTTTATCGCCCCTGATAAGTAAATATAGAAGTTTGGTGTTGTTTCTGTTAAATTATGTTGTAAATAGATGTGGTTTTCACGATTTTACTAACTTTGCCTTAGGAAACATTACGTTTTGCTAGTGCCAATCATTACATTTTTATTTGTACTAGGCTGTAACGATTAACACCCCGTACGGATCAAAATATTTTCACGCAGAAATTAGAAACTGTTGAAATACACACTTATTTATCAGTAGGGAGCAATTGCCCTCGCTTCGCTTCAGGTATCCTATGCCTTAGTACCCACACTACCCAACTCAAAAAAAAATTTACACGCGATTTTTTAAATTGGTGACTTTATTTGTGAACCGATTGAAATAGAATAAAATTAAGATCTAAGTGTTACTCTTTAGAGTACGTTGTTGATTGATTGTTAGGTTGTACGAAATTTGCCATTCATCATCATCATCACCATTCATCATCATCATCACCATCATTCATCATCATCATCATCCTCCATCATCTCCAGTCATCATTATCATAATCATCATTCGTCATCATCATTCATAATCATCACCATTCATCATCATCACCACCATTCATCATCATCACTACCATTCATCATTATCACCATCATAATTAGCATCGTCATTCATCATCATCACCATCATCTCCAGTCATCATTATCATCATGACCATTCATCATCATCATCATTGATATCCATTATTTGGGATGAAAAGCAGGATACTGTAATATTAATTCACAAACATCCAAACATCTAAACCTAACATCTAAATTTTAGTAGGATCTGGATCTAATTCTAAATTCCCGCGGACGAAGTCGCTGGTAGAAGCTAGTGTACTTATAAATAAATTAAAAGTAACAAAAAATAATCATTTCATTTACATAAACTCTAAAACTCCATATAGGTACTTAGCTTTTCAATGCGAATTAATGTACCGACTAGGTGTCAATCGTTACAGTCTCGCTGGGTGTCAATCGTTACATCAGGGTGTCAATCGATATAGTTTTGCGCCCTTTTAGTTTGAAAAATTATTTTTCCTTGATTAAATTATTTAAACTGCACTAAAACTCATATTAATCTTCTCCTTGATAGTTAAACATTATATTTAAAACAAAAAAATATTGGATTTTTAAAGCAAACAACATTAAAATGACAAAAAATGTTGAGAAAACGCTTAGGGTGACAATCGTTGGGTATTTTACCCTATAACTAAAAGGTTGCCCGGTGCCATGGAAATATACAAATGAAATATTACAAACATCCACGTATATTTTATCCGTCATCAATCTACCTCCAACGGAATTATTCGAAGGAACTACATCCACTGAGCAGTGAGTTACAAATACAAATATTTGTCTCGATATTCATTAAATCTTGCTCTATCTTTAGGCTTGGTTGTTTCTGCCTATTGGGTTGCTAGTTGCGTCTAAAACTTTTTTCATGAGGTTTTCTTTTGAGGGTGTCACCCAATTCTCACACATTTTAACTTTAAGCATGCCAGTTTTGTGAGAAATAAATGTCGCTTGCTTTTTTCCGTGTTTTTATCTTTGAAGTATAATGTCATAAAACAGACATCTCGAAAATGTGTGTCCCTCCAGGAGGTTCTATTTTCAAAATTGAGCCCCCGTTCTCCTTTCAACATCGAACGAATCCATTGAAAATTGAAGCCGATCGGCGCTAATTCATTGGGACATACATTGTGTTCGCGGTGTCGGTTCTATATGCTAGTAATAATACTTCAATGGTTTTTATGAACCTTTTAAAAATGTCAGGTGTTCGCGGGGGTTGGCGAGCGGACGAGAGAAGGGAACGATCTCTACAATGAAATGAAGGTGGGCGGAGTCATTAAGGACGACTACAAGAGTTCAAAGGTAAGTCTAGACTTCAGTAGATATGTAGGTAATTACATGTTTCACCTGTGTGAAAATGTCAGTGTCAATGAACTTGTGTAGAAGTATTAGTAACGCCATCTAGTGATCGGAAACGTTAACCCAATCAAATAGTAGCCAATTTAGGATGCTACATAATAATCTCGTGACTACAGGCCCAAAAACTAATTTTGGTTTAGCATGTACAGTACAGAGTATGTTCCAGCATTACTGATTCAGTCCGCAGCACTAAAAGGGACCACTTTTAGGATAGATTCGAGCAAACTTATTCTATTGATCCAAAATGTTGTCATGGTAACAAGGTTGACATAGTACCCCGAAAATGTAAAGGCATACATAACGTGGACGGGACTGGGACGGGACGGGACGTAAAGTTTTGGAAATATCGTTTCATAGAAAATGTAAACGATAGCGCATACGCCACGGAGGCACGCATGGGACGGGAACGGGGCATGCACGTATGTATATTTATGCCCCGTCCACGTCCCGTCCTCGTACCGTCTATTTTACGTAGGTATGCAGCGACCTTAAGTAGCCCTTTAAAAAACATTATTCATTCGTAACTATTCGAGTATTACCTTCTCTAGTAGTACTAGGTCCTCTGATTCTGCCGAATGATGAATCCACCGTTACAGGCCATTCATTTATTACGTAAGGATTTTTTCCATTTTTGGCCCTCCGTACCCTCATCTACGACCACTTACAACTAATTAATGGCCTCTTAGTACCTAAAGATCATTTTAAGTCTGGTACCCTGCACTGACCGTCCTGCACTTTCGGTTTCGGTGAAGGAAAACAAGGAAACCTGCACACCTGAGAGTTCTCCATAATCTTGTCAAAGGTGTGTGAAGTCTACTAATCCGTGAGTAATCCGCACTTGGCCAGTGAGTAAATATGTAGCGCGTAGACTATATATTATAGTCTGTACTCCTCATGTTGTTGGGAGAGGAGACCCGAGCCCAGCAGTGTGACAATTATGGGTTGCCTCTTTGACTTTAACCCTCCACTGATCAGCCTGACGCTGTAATGTTCCTACAGGTGCAGACCCTTCTTTCCCACTGGGCACTCTGGGCCCACGTGCCCAGGGCCCCGTGATCGATAGGGGCCCCCTAGTTCCTGCCAGATCACTAAACGATAACCGATATTTATTACCGAAAAACTTTTTTAATTTGAATAAATCGAACCTAAATTATTGACTACAACCAATTTGCTTATTAGCTTTTACATAAATCTAGAGATTTGCTTATCTACTTTTTTCTAACAAAATAGTGTTCTGACAAAGTCATAGGAGCCCCATTATCCTAATATGCCCAGGGCCTCCTGCAGTAGCTTAAAGACAGCCTTGTACAGGTGGCGCTGGTGTACGGTCAGATGAACGAGCCGCCGGGTGCCCGGGCGCGCGTGGCGCTCACCGGCCTCACCCTAGCCGAGCACTTCCGGGACAAGGAGGGGCAAGATGTGTTGCTGTTCGTCGATAACATCTTCCGGTTCACCCAGGCTGGCTCGGAGGTGAGATTGGAAGATTCTTCTATGTTCTTTTTAGGGCCTGCGCCTTCTGACGCCTAGGTAAGGCTACGTAAGGCATGAGCATGAGTACCGTCGCGCGTCGGGGTAAAAAACTCGGTGGCATCCACCAATCGTTCGCCATTGCATCAGCTATTCAGTAAAAATCCCGTCAAAATCGGTCCAGCCATTTCAGAGATTAGCCGGAACAAACAGACAGACAAAAATTGTAAAAAATGTTATTTTGGTATATGTACCGTCTATACATCTAAATGCACTCATACAAACAGACATTCCAATTTTATTTATTTGCATAGATTTTTATTCTATATTAGATTTTTATCTTCCTCGTACACCTCTAGCCCTTTTTCTTCTGTTATTTTCCTTGTATTTCACTTAAAGGTTGTCTGGAAGAGAACGCTTTTAGCGATATGAGTTATGACCACCTTTTGTATATCGTCTTGTATATCGTTTTGTATACTATTTCTTGTAATCTTTAATTTTTTTGTGTTTGTTTAGCTCGAGTGGAAGAGCGGTTTTAGGCTCTTGTCATCCACTAAAATATGAGTTAACTTCTGATAAATCTGATTTCCTCGTCTCCCAAAAAAAATACTAGAATAATGTGTCCAGGTGTCAGCTCTGTTGGGCCGTATCCCCTCAGCGGTGGGCTACCAGCCCACGCTGGCGACGGACATGGGCACCATGCAGGAGAGGATCACCACCACCAAGACCGGCTCCATCACCAGCGTGCAGGTCAGTACTTCGCCCTAACCAAGGATAATATGGTTGGGAGGAAATAAATGGACGTATGACCTGAATAAAAGCATAACCCTTCCTTGGCAGTCGGGTACAATGGAGCTCGAATCCGAGAACGTAGCTACAAGATATTATATTCTTTATTATTTGTTTTTTTTTACATTGTGATTTGTGACAAACACGTAAAAAATATTTCACGGCCGATTTCGCAGGATGGTAGCTAGCCAGTTTTATAAAATACTCTACCACTCTTTTTTTCTGAAGTTAAACTCATTTTGTGAACGATTATGGATAAGAACTGGTGAGCATACAATTCCCAATGTGAGAACTATGGGTCAGTTGTCCCCCACTGGATTATGTATGCGTAACTACGTACTCACTTCTATCCCTAAATGCTTAGGTATTTATGCGCGAAATGTAAGAAACGCTGTCAATCAATTTGGCAACTAATTCTTTAGTAGTGCGTAATAAAAGTTAATTTTCACCTGCTTCGCAAAGGCAAACATCTTGAGGAAACCTGCACACCTGAGAGTTCTCCATAATGTTCTCAAAGGTGTGTGAAGTCTACCAATCCGCACTTGACCAGCATGGTAGACTATGGTCTGTACCCCTCACATTGCGAGAGACCCGAGCCCAGCAGTGGGACAATTATGGGTTGTAACTTATTCCTTTTAAGAGTGTGATTATTGTAGGCGGTGTACGTACCAGCGGACGATCTGACTGACCCTGCACCAGCTACGACCTTCGCCCACCTGGACGCCACCACGGTGCTGTCCCGCGCCATCGCCGAGCTGGGGGTCTACCCCGCTGTGGACCCCCTCGACTCCACGTCCAGGGTTATGGACCCCAACATTATAGGCCACGAGCATTATGGCGTCGCTAGGGGTGTGCAGAAGATTTTGCAGGTATGCCTATGTGATAGAAGTAGACAAATCTTGAGGTTTCGTAAAGCCTACCTGGTACTAACTGTCGCTTGAGTCAACTGTCATACGACTCATCGTCGTGCTCCTTTTTCCAGAATAAGATAATTCATCCTTTTTTCCCAACCGGCGATACCTCGGTGATGTCTTTGATGTTGCTGGTGGGTTAGGAGCATAGGAAATGGTGACCACTTTCTATCAGGTGGTTCGTCTGCTAGTAAAGTAAATAACAATTATTTTATCAAACTGTCCAATCCAGGATTATAAATCTCTGCAAGATATTATCGCTATCCTCGGAATGGACGAGCTGTCGGAAGACGACAAGTTGACGGTGGCCCGCGCGAGGAAGATCCAGAGGTTTTTGTCGCAGCCTTTCCAGGTAGGTCTTTGTGGCCTTGACTAAAACTTTTTCCAGATTGTTGAATCCAAGAACTTTATACGTGCACGACAAGGTTAGAAAAGGCACCTGAATACATATCACATGACATTGGACAAACAAAGCCGACCATTATAGCGTTATAACCTTAAGACTCGTGCATAGATGTAGTACCTGTAGATTCAGCCACGGCGTTGCCGCACATGAGATGATGAGACAGAGAATTTACGTTTCTTTGAGGTTATTTTAAAAGAAAATAAATATCAAAATTTAACAAGCAGCCCAGAATACTGCTACCTGCCATGGTACTTAAACTTATATACATAAACTTACTACGATTTTCTGTTTAAAAAATAAACTGAAACTTTAAATCTCCAAATAGCCAACTCAATCTTCATTGTTTCTCACAACTCTCACATTTTTTCCACTTGTGACAAATAATATATTATTTATAATCTACTGATTCTAAATCTATGGAACCAGTAGATTCTTCCATACATTTGACAGAGCGAGATCGCCAGTTACAAAATCTATGTGAAAGACAGAGACAAAAATATTATTTAAGTCCCCGTCAACGTGGCCGATTACATTATATGTACATATGTATATATTGTATTTGGAATTTTAAAGTTTCAGTTTGTTTTTTACGCAGAAAATCGTAGTAAGTTTATTTATAGTGCAGTATATTACAGGTACCTAAATGGTTATTGTTTGTGCAGGTAGCAGAGGTCTTCACGGGACACGTCGGCAAGCTTGTGAAACTTGAGGAGACGATTAAGGGTTTTAAAAGGGTATAGCATACTATACTTTTGATTTGCCTATACTACGCGTTCACTTTAAGTTTGCCCTCGTCGACCGTTATATTTAACAGCTAACGGTACTGTAGACAAAAAAGTAATCAAATAATTTCACTAACTTAAATAACAAATTACGTTTTCCACTGTGTAAAACATTTTCTATTTTAGTCATTGTAGCGACAAAAATCAACGAACGTAAAATAAATCAATAGAAAAATTATTTAATGAAAGTAACATCAAAATCAACAACAAGCTCAAGAATGCACGTGCCGCAAGGGGCCTCAAAAATACGCGACTAGCGTTGCTGTCCGTACTAAATGAGCTGCGGTATGAGGAAGCGGGACGGGAGGTAAGGGCAAACTTAGAGTGAACTCGTAGTAAACGACGAACTACCAGCCTTAATATAGCGAGCGTAACTTTAGCTTAGTGTTAGGGCTTGTTTCACCATCTTCAAGTAGAGTCCTGAATAAGCTATTCGCCGGTTAAAGTGACGTTAAAGTGTCATTTTTCATACACGAAATGTCAACTTAACCAACGAATAGCTTACTTCGGACTTACTTGAAGATTGTGAAACAAGCCCTTAATGTTCATGGGCGGCATTTGAAGTTTAGCTTAGAATACTCTCGATTAAGTCACCTTTCAGATAAAAAAACTAGATCAAAATCGGTTCATCCGTTTGGGAGCTATGACGCCACAAACAGACATACAGATACACAAACATGTCAAACTTATAACACCCCTCTTTTTTCGTCAGGGGTTAAAGAAGCTATGGCGCTTACAAAAATAAAATTTTCTTCTTCTTCATAGATTCTGGCCGGAGAACTCGACCACATACCGGAAGCTGCCTTCTACATGGTGGGAACCATAGAGGATGTGATCGCCAAGTCGCAAGAACTCGCTAAGAGCGTATAGGATCTGTTTGTCATTGTAATTTCGATATACTCGTATTTGCATAAAACCTTTGATTTAATTGGGTCATTTTTATTGACTCCTTTCTTTATCTCTATACTAGCTGTGCCCTGCGGTTTCACCCGCGTTAATTTGTGGAATAAACTAACTACTAAAATATATGATGTTACATAGACTTCCTCGATAAATGGACTATCAAACACAAAAAAATATTTTCAATTCAATTCGAAGCAGTAGTTCCTGAGATTAGCGCATTCAAGCAAACAAACTCTTTAGCTTTATAATATTAGAATAGATTTGGTCAAACGATCGAAGGACCAAAAGGAATGGTAAAACAAAACTTTCGGTTAGATTATCTTAAAATGTAGTTCTAGACGAGAATTGAGCCTTTACATTTACATGTTTAGATGGATAGATCTTTTTTCTTGGAACTAATAACTAGATAAGAATAAAAAAGGTCTTATTATTTCATATATGCCAGCAATGCAACATTGCAACTGCATAAAAAAATCTCATTTCATTTTTTTTTATATATTAAAATTTTTAAGTCATTAAAGAAGGCTCAATTCAGGCGTCCAGGCACATGTGACTTTATTTCAGCTTTCAAACAATTAAACATACCTTCCCTTAACCTTAAGCCCACATTACACTTTGAATGTGGCTCAAAAATCTGACAATTGCACTTAAACTCTCACCGAATAACACTAAATAACTTCTTCAACAATACCCTTCTTCTTTTTCTCTTTATCATGTTTCTTAGCATGCAGCAACATTTTGCTTCTGGTCAAAAACCGTTTCAAGCACACCGAACACTCATGAGGCCTGTCACCTATATGCATTTTAAAATGCATGACCAAGTTATTCTTCTGAGTGAAGCTTTTTGAACATATCTCACATTGATATGGCTTTTCCCCAGTATGTATCTTCTCATGCCTGTCTAAGTCAGCTTTCCTGTAGAAGGAAGCACCACACTCCATACAATTAAAGTTCTTTATCCCCTTGTGAGAGAGTGCATGTATGCTTAAGTGTCCAAGCTGTGTGTATGTCTTGCCGCAAGTGGTACACATGTATGGACGTTCACCCGAGTGTGTTCGTTTGTGTTTTTTGAGTTCATAGCCTGTTTGGAAGATTTTCCCGCAGTCTTCGCAAGGGACTGGATTTTTGACCGGTGGCTTACGTACACGTATGCGTTTTCTGTAAGAAAAAGATTGGTATGAGACAGGAAATACTATTGTACAGGTGAATGTCTTTAACACATAGGGATGGTGGGTTGCAATTTTGCACGCACCTTTAATGGAAATTAAGTATAACATGCTCGGGTGAAAAAAAAACATGGAGAGAGCTTAGATGCTCCATAATGTGCTCAAAGGAGTATGAGCCAATACTTGGCCAGCCTAGCAATTTAAGGACTGTACCTTCCACATTGTGAGAGGAGACGTTAAATAATGTCCATCTAACAGCTGATCTTTAATATAAAATAAATTTTTAGTTTGCTTTGTACATTATATTACAACATTTATTTTTCTTGTAGCCAAAAAAGCAGGGAACGCAGTCTCTTATTTACACCAGATCTGGCTATAATAGACCAAATTTGGTTGCAGTTAGGGTTACCAACTGTCCAGATTTGTCAGTCCTTTGGTCTTCTGTCCAACTTTTGTCCAGCCTTCAAATTTGTCTGACTTTTTAGTTGTCACAATCGCTAACCAGCTATATAATATCACTGACAAAAAATGACCAGTCCCAACACAAAATACCTATACTATCTATAATATACTATATATATCTATACTTAAAGAAGAATTTTTTGGTAAAATGTCTGGACATTCCTTTAATCAAATGATTTAAAGGATATTTAAGGGATTTATTCTTAATATACAACTAAGTTGTCCAAAATTTTCAAAATCTGAGCTGGCACCCTTAATCACAGTAGTCTTTGGGAATGCCTTGCCCAGCCCTTAAATAAAACTCCCACCTATCATTATTTTTTTATTTAGTACAGAAATACAACAACCAATCTTACTTAGGCTTTTTGGGTTTTTCCGAGTCATCATCGGAGATTTCAATGACTTCACATTTGATCACTACTTCCTCTACAGGTTGCTCGGCTAGTTGCTTCTGTATGCACTCAGTCTCCGTCATGACAATGTTGATGCTAGGAGTTGGGCCTAGAATAATAATACATTACAAGAAATTTTATATCCTGGTACAAAATTATTCATTTCGCATTTTGTGATACTATTTCAGAATATTTACTCAGTTCATGTAAATGGAAACTCAAATTTGAGTATTCGGGAGGCTATTTTAGGGATAAACGGAATTAGCCTTTTGTCTATCAATATGTCTTTGATGCTGTTAACATTGGACAGATTTTCTATTGGCTATTGGCACATTTAAGATATTTTTATTCATGAAAGTTTGTCAAAGTCAAAATCATTTATTAATGTAGGTATTTTTTTAATACATTTATGAACATATTTTTTTTAATCTACCATTTCTGAAGTTTGATATAGAGGATAAGAAATGGCGAAAGATAATCTTCAGCACATCTTTTAAATAAAATATTGTTTAATATAAGTCAGCTCATAGTCGCTTTGTCAATACAAGACGCTAAGCACGCTTTTGTTGTTGTCAGAAGTGCTTGACATTTGACATACAGTGTTAAATGCCTTTGTGTATTATACCAATGTGATTGATGTAGTGAAACTAAAGATAAACGTGTATGTGTTGTAGTTCTTCTTCGGAACAAATTTTTTGGTTGATTTGTAAGGGCATAAAAGTATCTATATTTTTTAAATAATTATCATTGTTTATACTATTAGTAAGAAGTAAGATTTGCTGAAATTATTCTTCTAAACTCCATCCACCGTTCAATACTGGATTCCGCCCCAGTTTCAGATTTCAAATAATTTCATGAAATCTTTACGGACCGCAGATGTTTCGTCTATTTATTAAAAAAAAAACCATAACCAAACTGTCATTCACTATTACAAGACTGCTACAAAAACTAAAGCATAAAAAAACCAACTCACCAAACAAGTTTTAACGTTGTAAAATACGGTTCTTAACTCTTTCTTGTTAAGATACGATTTAATTATCGTAACATGAGTTCACACTCGGACATTATTTTAATCAATGGATCAATTGAAATTTCTCGCAATGATATTTGCACGTCCGTGAAAAGAAAATTAAAAGGAAATCACTTGTGAAAAATCCACTAATGCATTCATTGCTAAGCTCATCTCACGACGCAACAACACAACCCAGTAGACTAAATAATAAAATTAAAACAACCAACTCGTTAGAGTGAAACAAATCAATTATTTCATTGTGTGACAGCCTGACAGCCGTGACATATGTCAATGTCAAAGAAAATGTCATGGATAGTGTCATGGACCTGCGCAGATAAAACATCAATTGCACACATTATAGCTTTGGTATTAATTAACCTCTCAACAGTTGACGCCATTTTATGTAGATGGACGACACACTTCCAAAAACATCATCTGATGTCACGTGATCTGTCTCTAATAATTTTATTTTTCTGCTATCCAGGCATGGAGCATAGAAAAGGTAGGAGGGCCATCTATGTGTATGAATAGTGTCCGTATGGCGCTGCGGTGCGGTCTACAACAGCTATGTTCGATTAGTACCATTAATTAGGCGTGGCATAATTCAGCAAACTTCACTCCGTCTACAACAGCCATGTTCATTATACCTATTTTTCACACACTAGCGCCATTCTGAAATGACCATTATTGGAACCTCTATTTTCAGTAAATAGCTGGACACTTTTTCAACTTTACCCTCATATGAGATGGGCCCTCCTTCTATTCTATCCTCCATGTTCCCGGGTTATTCAATCTATAATCTATAATTCTATACTATTAATTATATAAAGAGGAAAGATTAAAATTTGATCTTTCTTTTGTTTGCATTGATTAGGCTCCGAAACGACTGAATTTTTCAAATCGAAAAATTCTTTCCCTGTTGGGAAGCTACACTATCTCCGAGTAACATAGGCTATATTATATTTAAAAAAAAATTAGGGATCCCTAATAAAACTCCAATAATGTAACCCAAGGTGTAAAAAAATAAGAAAACGAAGCAAAGCGAGGGCGGTTACTCGTATAATATAAATACTTATTTCGACTGTTAAAAATTTTAAGTGGAGATTAATAACTCATGTTTATGTACGTATGTTATTACGGCCACAGATTACGGCGTCAGTAACCGCTTGTCACCAAAACTGGCAGCACTTCTGAATCCTGCAATTCCTGGAAAGGCTTGGGCGTTACAGACGCATTTTTAGTGTAAATTTTAAAGAGATCTTACGCTTCAATGGCACTAAGATGTACGTGGAGAACCTTAGGTTACTTAGGTATTTAATGACACGTATAGGACGACTACGTATGAAGTGATCATAGCCCGGAGGCTCATGTCGATCCTTCGTGATCGAACTGTCGATCAGTTTAAGCAAACAGCGGACGTAGTCGGTCGTTGGATGGATCACCGCTAAAGGCAAATTTTCTTGAGCTCTTCATTGCTTTAAAGCAGAGGTTCCCAGATCTTTTTCTCATAGACCACTTTAAAAATTTAGCTGACTGCGGTGGATCCCCTGCGGTGGAATGCAGCTACATTTCTACCATATTTCCAAAACTCGACAAAAATGTGAAGATTAGATCTAACTATGGAAACTGAGTTCCAACCATGAATTAATAGTTTTCGAAAAAAAAGTGAGGTTTATCCCGTCGAGTCTCCCGTGGATCCCTGAGGGTCCACCGTCCACCTGGACCACTTTGGGAACTAAGGCTTTAGAGGGCACGTAAAGCCGTCTGTCCCGGTTGTTAAATTACGATAACAGTCATTAATAGGCCTTCGGGCGGCATGAAAACTTTCGACACTCGGGTTGGCCACTAACCCCTCCACCACTTCTACCAGTCCGCATATGAGCAGCGTGGTGGAGCATGCTCTAGCCCTCCTCAAGAGAGATACCCTTGCTCAGTAGTATGCCATTAATGAGTTGAAACCAGCCAAGTCATTAGACGATTTTAGAGCTGTGTTGAATTATAATATTGATAGACACAGTCAAAAGAAGTTTCGGGCCAAAGAGGGCTCTTTATGTACGATTGAAAACAGAACAGGTAAATTCTTATGAGTTTTGTACAATTGATTTATTCAAAGGATTTAAACAATACAAAAAGATGGAACACGAAGAATTTTCATATTCAAGCATCAGAGCAGGGGTCCATTGTACAGCACTTTCATAAGAATCACCCGTTGCAACAGCAAGTTCTATCATTTACAAGCATGATCATCAACGTGCTTGCTTCTTAAAAGACGCAACAGATAAAAATATGAGGCGTGCAATAGTTCTTATTGCGTTCGTTTCAGTATGCATGCACTTTCTTGCGCTTCTTCTTCTCCATTACAGTAACATATTCTGAAGCAGTTAGTTAACGTTAAAAAAAAACAAATAATTTTACCAGTTTTATTTAAGTATTTAAAAAATGACAAAATACCACAGACATGTTTTGATCATCAATTTGTACAGTCAACGTCAAAAAATCCATTCAGAACTTAAATTGAAATAAAGTTTGTTGCCTTATTTTCATCACAAAGCATTAAAATTATATAATAATTACTTATCACTGTAGCATTTTGTTAGCACTGTAGTATTTTGATAGCGAGAAATACAGTTTTTTTTTTCAAATGCAAATGGGTCTCTAGGGTACTTAGTCTGTGGCCCAGGGCCTTGAAATCTCTATAGCAGCTGCTGTCTGCTAAGATCATTGGATCTTTGGAAGTGAAATTAGCGACAAAACTTTATATGCCACATATGAATTGCAGAGTAGAGAATAGAATTATTACAAACAAACGCCGCAGTCGGGTACCTACCTAAGACTTAATTTGGTAGAGATCGACTACTTTAAAAATGAACGTGCCATACTTTTAAAATGAAAGAATTTTTGAAATCGGTCCATTAGTTTTTGAGTTTATCCATTAGGTACAATGCAAACGAAAAATCAAAACTTTCCTCTTTATAATATTAATTTAGAAAACATTTCACTTTATTATTTACGAGTAACCCTCGCTTTGCTTCGGATTTCTTATTTTTTTACACCTTAGGTTACATTATTGGAGTTCCATTAAGGATCCCTAATTTTCTGAAAATATAATATAGCCTATGTATAAAATATAGCTTGTCACCCGGGGATAGTGTAGCTTCCCAACAGTGAAAGAATTTTTCAAATCGGTTCAGTAGTTTCGGAGCCTATACAATGCAAACAAACTATCAAATCTTTCCTCTTTACAATATTAGTATAGATTAAATCTTTATATTAACGCGCCCGGGCCCCCACGTTCGTTATTGTAGACGATCTCTATGTACAGTGCCACCAAGTTATCTGTGACTAATGCCGCTCCATTCCTAAGTTCTTTGTGTTCATTCATTGACATTTACTACGGACTCGAATTGCGTCCAGTGATTGGTCCAATGCGTTCGACAGCGCCCTCCGTCAGTTCACAGATAAGTTGGTTGCACTGTAATGCCGCGCCATTCATAAGTTCTATGTGCTCATTCATTTGACATTTGACATTTGTCCAATGATTGGTTCAATGCGTCCGACAGCGCCCTCCTCCTTCACAGATAAGTTCACAGAGTACTTTGTTATATACTGAAAGATAAGTTGGTGGCACTGTAATACACGTGTCTATTGGCTCTATTGCTAGTGATGTCCATATGTTTTTCTGATTTGATTAGTGGTCTTCAGAATCCAGTTGGTTTGTTCGTGCACACTGGTGAATATAGCAACTGGTCCGGAGTTTTCGTAGCTCTGGTAAATGCCGTAAAGAGCGTAGGATGGTGTTGTGAAATGCTGTAATAATATTGTTGTATTTAATAAAATAAACTAAAATTAAAATCGCTCATAGCCCGGCGGCTTATGTCGATCCGGTGGTTGTCAGTTGAATGGGCTAATGGCAAAAAATTTTGATCGTTTCCGTGCTTCGGAGGGCACGTAAAGCCGTAGCGTCGTTAAGCCATGTCGGAGGCCGCCAGGCGGCATGAAAACTTCCAACTCGGGTTGGCCACCAATCCGCACTGGAACAGCGTGATGGAGTAATTTCTCTAGGCCTCCTCAAGAGGAGAAACCCGTGCTTAGTAGCGGGCCATTAATGGGTTGAAGCCAAAATTAAAATCAATACCTAATAATATATTTAAGTTAGGTTAAACGAGTCGGCCGTATACGGTCACCAAACGGTCACCAAATTGTTCAAAAATTGGTCAAACACCAAACTGTTAGAGCAACGGCTATTGAATAAGAAATATAATTATTTATGTAAATACACATAGTATAAACTTTTTCAGAAACCGTAACCGATCACTAAAAATATTTTATTTTCATCTCCTGTAAAGTAATGTTACGTTACTGATACTGACCTCACTCAAGCAGTAAAGACCCGCCCCGGGTTGTGGGGTGTAGTCTCCTTTTACCATAAAAGAACACATAACCTTGTTCTCAGTTTTCACATTGTTTGATTTACATTTCGAAGACTGCGGCACTATTGTGTTTATCTAAAACAAGCTAACAGGTTAAATCAAAATACACGTTTTAATATTGGTTCAAGAGTACCTACAGCGGTTCTAGGGCCCATGGGGTAAGCTTTAGAGAGTGCTCTTTAACTAAATGTGCACTTGAGCGTAATGTTGGCAGCATTGAAATGAAATATGGGTATAAAAATTAAAATGTTATATTAAATATGTATTAAATGTAATGTCTTACATTATCTCGTAATATATACATCGTTGTTACCTTTGATAAACTTAATAAAAAGTCTAATAAAGTCCATAAAATGGTTTTTGACATATAAAAAACACTACAATGCTGCCAACATTACGCCCAAGTGCAGATTTAGTTGAAGAGCACTTTAACGCATGTTTATACGTTCGCTGTACTTACTAATAACACAGAAGAATAATAGTACTTATAAATAATAAGTACTCTGTTGTAATATATTATGTCCATCAAAAAATACGTAAGGTCTGGCGGCCCTGGACTCTCGGAATATATTGTCAATGTACGAAACTAAAAAAATTGTGACTGTCCTATTAACTAAGGAGTTCAAACTTTTTTTTATAGTCTGAAGAGCTGACGAAAAAGCATACGGGCCACCTGATGCTAAGTAGTCACCGTCGCCTATGGACATGAGCAATACCAGAGGAATCGCCGATGCAACGCCTGCCCTGAAGAGGAACCCTTTTATACCTTTTTTGTAGAACCCCGTGTCATAACCAGAAGGAAGCTCATTCCATAGTTTGCACGTGCGTGGCAAAAAAGATTGTGAATTCGGACCATATAGGTTCTTTACGAGTCAAATCGGTGTCTATGGAACTTCAATCTTCATCAAAGGCATCAAGAAATACTGCTAATGTTTTGACAGGCCTATCCTTCCTTTTGAAATCATCGAACTACAGTGCCACCAACTTATCTGTGAAGTGGCGAAAATTGGAACTAATGCCGCCCCATTCATAAGTTACGTGCTCATTTATTTGACATTTACTACCTCTCGAATTGCGTCCAATGATTGGTCCATTGCGTCCGACAGCGACCTTCAATTCACAGATAAGTTGGTGGCACTGTAGGTACTTACATGAGTCTCGAAATCCGATACGACGGCACACGTTGATCCGATCAACGCTGGGCGGTTGTCCAGGCAAACAGACCGCACTAGATTATCAGGCTTCTGGGAGAGGGACAGCAACGCTATGTCGTTAATATTGCCGCCTGAAAAACAAAGGTTGGATTAAAATTCAATTTATTTCAGTCGGAAGTATTCATGCGGCTCAAGAGACTCCGACAAGGCTTAACGACAGTTATTTTAATTTTATTATTCATTTACAATATTATGTATTCTTATTTTGTGGATTTATTACTTGAATGCTACAAAACTTTAAAACATAAATGATAGTAAGAAAATATTGAGTCAAAACAAAATTAATTTTATTTAGATGTAATTTAAAAAAATATTTAATCAATTTATGTAAGTAGTTTTTAATATCAAGTAGCATACCAGATGCTAGGTACTTAAGTGACGATGAATTATATGAAGAATGAGATTCAGGTTATTGCAACAAATAAATACTTATTGAAAGTAGTTGTGAATAAATAAACTACATATTATATCCTTATCTATACTAATATATAAAGAGGAAAGATTTGATTTTTTGTTTGCATTGAATAGGCTCCAAAACTACTGAACCGATTTGAAATATTCTTTCACTGTTAGGAAGCTACACTATCTCCGAGTAACATAGGCTATATTATATTTTCAAAAAAATTAGGGATCCTTAATAAAACTCCAATAATGTAACCCAAGGTATAAAAAAAAATTAAGAAAACCGAAGCAAAGCGAGGGCGGTTACTCGTTAGATATATGTAAGTACCATAAGTACCCTAGATCACATCTCTATGGTAGTAGGGTTGAGTCCCACCCTACCGCCAAGGTATGGCCAGGGGTATGGTGGGTCCGCAGTGTATTTTACGACGAGTAACCGCCCTCGCTTTGCTTCGGTTTTAATTTTTTACAACTTGGGCTACATTATTGGAGTTTTAATATGAATCCCTAATTTTTTGGAAAATATAATATAGCCTATATCACCCGGGGATAGTGTAGCTTCCCAACAGTGAAAGAATTTTTCAAATCGGTTTAGTAGTTTCGGAGCATATTCAATGCAAACAAACAATCAAATCTTTCCTCTTTATTATTTACGAGTAACTGCCCTCGCTTTGCTTCGGTTTTCTTATTTTTTACACCTTGGGTTACATTATTGGAGTTTTATTAAGGATCCCTAATTTTTTTGAAACTATAGCCTATGTTACCCGGGGATAGTGTAGCTTCCCAACAGTGAAAGAATTTTTAAAATCGGTTCAGTAGTTTCGGAGCCTATTCAATGCAAACAAAAAATCAAATCTTTCCTCTTTATATGTTAGTATAGATTATTTAAGTATATGTATTATTGTATTGTATTATGTATATTCATCTTTATTATTTATTATATAAGTATAACAACCGGGACCAACGAATACATACATATAATGGTAATGGTAAAGCTCACAGTTCAGCCGCTGTATCTTGGCACGTCCGAACTTCGCGCAGAAGGCTGCGCAGTAACATAATTCGCCAATACTCGATACGCGGTGTATTGTGTCTCAGTCATACGTTAGCATGTTCGTGTTGCCATCTCTGTCTTACATACGCTAAAGTTCGCAAAGCCTATGTTCAGACGCGCCAAGATACAGCGGCCGTACTTTTACCTGTGCTGAGGTTGAAATTTTCGTGCGCGACGATACTCCTGACCAGATAGGGATCCTGTTGTGTCTTGGTGAACTTAACGCGCAGGTCTGATGGCTGGTAGCCGGCCACACATGACGCAGTTGTCAACAGCGCTCGCACTCCGAAAGAGATGTATGATGCAGCGCATAACGGTTCCTTGTTATTACCACTGGAACCATTGAAGTATAATCATGGGCGTCGCCAGCCGATGGGGGGGGGGGGGGGGGCAAGGTAATATGGAGAAAATGAGAAAAGTATGAATTGTAGGTATAGTCGAGAGCACATGAAACTTTAACAGTAGCATAGAGCAGAGCGTGGTTGAGCGTACTGAATATTAGGAATGGAATTGGTGAATTCATTCGAGTTTCGACGTACGGGAATGATCGATCAAGCAAGTCAAGTCAAGGACTTTGGTTGCTTTATCTACATTTGGCAACTTTTTTAGAATCTCAGGGGTTGCAGCTGCGACGCCCTTGAGTATAATGTACTAAAGTACCAGAGTCCAGAACAGACATCGCGAACAAAATTTGTGTCCCGTTCCCTTTTCAAAATCGATTGAGTCCACTGAAAACTGTAGCTAATTGGCTACAGTTCATTGCGCAAACATCTGGTTCGCGGTGTCGGTTCTATACGCTAGTAATAATAGTTCAGTGACTGGAGCAATGTTATTTGATTCAAAGACAGATAATGGTGTAGAAGTATAGGGATACTTGGGTGGATGGAGCAGCTCACATTTATTTGAATTCAACAGGCGAGTTGGCGTAACTATCTATGTGAATATTATTGAGAAACAGTTAATAAATACATTGCCGTATTGGGGCGGGGCGGCGGCGTAGAATACTAACTCCAATGCCACGTCGGATGGGTGTCGTAAGAGGCGACTAAATCCGGCCCGCTGGTATTGGTAATATTGATTTTAATTGTTAATTAATACCATTATTACTATTATTATTTCTCCATGGGGTTCGCCTGGATAGCTTCCACCCTTGAGCTGTTGAGCATGAGACAGCCGCCAAACGACTCGTCGTTTTCCGGCTGGGGGCTTGAGAGCCAGTTCTTTCATCAGTGATGCCTTGGGTGTTGCTAATGTCCATGGGCCATGATAGCCACTTACCATCTGTCGGATCGTCTGCTCGTTTGCCGGCTATTTCCATAAAAAAAACGGTGATTTATTGGTACTTCTCGAATACTATTTCTTGAAGTGGGTTACATTTTTTGGCCAAATTTTGATTATTTAATTGTTATTTCTTCATTACGTTACCTGTATACCCAAGCGCGCCACGGGTACTGCCTCTCCATCACGGAGCGGACACTAGGCCTGCTGCGAGGAGGGTTCCCATCAGGGTTATGTTTACCACATCCATCGTCGTTGGTCCTGTAGAAAATTACACAATTTCATCTAAAAGAGGAAAGATCCTGGGCTTTTTTAGATCTTATAAGTTAATGCTTGACTGCTATCCCACCTGATGGTAAGCGGTGATGTAGTCATGCGTGGTAAAACGTATTAACTTAGTAAAAGCCTATTCACTCTTGCCTTGAAGACATCTACATTATAATCGAATGGAAACACCGACGCGGGCAATTTATTCCAATCCTTCGTTGTACGTATAATAAAATATAATATGATGAGGCGAAGCGCGTCGACGTACAGGGACGTTTTACTATGTTTTATTAAAAACCATTAGAGATCGAATCTTATCTATACCAAAGCGAGGGATGGTTACTAATTTTTTTGGCTTCAACCCAATAATAGTATACTCTGAGCACGATCCTCTTGAAGAGGCCTGTAGCATACTGCACCACGCTGCCTTTGGAAGTCCACTGCTGGACATACGTCTCCCCTAACGAGCGCCACTCTGACCGGTCCTGAGCTTTCTGAACCCAGCGGATACCCGCTGTCTTCTTCAGGTCGTCAGTCCCTGGTCAGGGGGCGTCCTGTGCTCCTTTTTTGCTTTATGGATTACTAATGAATAAATTCAAATGTTAACTTGACTTCTATTTGGTACAAGTGCTGAGAGTGCAGACTATTCTGCAGTTGGTCAAAATCTAATCGAACTTTTAAGACTCCTTTGATTTTTTTACGTATTTAGATGTCAACGAAAGAAATAAAGTCAACCTAGTCACCTAGCTTTGAGTTCGGTGGACTTGATGCAACACAATTGATCCTTATTGCAGTTGCTGTAGGAAAGCCTGAAATAGAAAAATCAAAATTTTACTAACAAAAAATAACCGACTTCAAAATTACTCAAAAACGACTTGTCAAATCTCAATAAAATTTAAGTGGGACCACATGACAAGCACCAGCTTTCGTTTAAAAAAACAATCATCAAAATCGGTTCACCCAGTCGAAAGTTCTGAGGTAACAAACATAAAAAAAATACAGTCGAATTGAGAACCTCCTCCTTTTTTGAAGTCCGTTAAAAATAATGAGATAAATTTATTGTAAAACAAAACATTTAGCACATTTATTTTCCTCATTTTCTTATGTCAAATACTTAATTACTAGTCTATAAGGAAACACAGGCCATCTGAAAATAAACAGCCACTGGAAATACCCGATGCGGATGTCATACATAATTTCATTTGGTCATGATTTTTTTCCTCAGCAATTCGAGACTTGCCGCCATAGTAAATTAGTAAAATAAATAAAAAAACCTGGCTATCTAAATCTAAATTAGAGATGATTTTTGAAAATTTGACAATGCCCGATTAATAAACCGATTTCGGGTCAAGATCACGATCTCACACTCTATGTATAAATCGTATGGAGTAAATGGAGTGTAGAGGTGACTCTATGTATAAATCGTATGGAGTGTAGAGCTACTCAAATCTTACAAAAATGTCACTTTTTGATATATTTACATATTTCAGAATCTCAAACAGAATTTTGAGAAAATCCTTTTATTATATTAATACGGGCCTAAAAGTGTACATTAACATTATGTAGGTATCAAAGTATTTTTAATTTCTTTCATAAAGGTTATCGAGTGAAAGGTTTTCGTGAACGAAAAGCACAATCTCTACTAAGAAATGTAGAGCGAGGAGTACCGCAGGGTAGTATATTGGGTCCACTACTGTTTATTGCCTATATAAATGACTTTCCAAGCTGCACAGATCAAAAAATGATATTGTTTGCTGATGATTCGACGTTAATAGTAAAAGGTACCAATAAGTCAACCTATGAACATATTGCTAACAATGCTTTAGAAGGCAATATAAAATGGCTCGAAGATAATAATTTAAAAATTAATTTAAATAAAACTAAATACATACAATTTCAATTTCATCAAGCACAACCCCCTCTATTAAAAATTGAATACGATGGGAATATAATTGAGCAAGTTAAGGAGCATAGATTTTTAGGTCTTATTATAGACAATTACCTAAATTGGAAGGCACATATAAATTATTTATGCTGTAAACTCAGTCGATTTGTTTATGCTTTAAGAAGATTGACAGAGCAGACTTCGAGGCAAACCGCAGTAATAGCGTATTACGGGTATGTCCTCTCTAATTTAAGATATGACATTATCCACTGGGGAAATTCTGTTCATAGCATTCGAACATTTAAATTACAAAAAAAATGTGTAAGAGCATTATTTCGCGTGGGTCAAAGACATAGGTGTAAACCGCTGTTTATTGAGCTTAAATTATTAACTCTACCATGTCTGTATATACTCGAAGTGTGCATTTTTGTAAAAGAGAATTTACACCTATTTGATGTAAAACATACGAGATGTCCACGCAAAACTAAAAATAAATATAATGTAATGCCAAACGAAACAGCGAAAACTAGTTTTTACCAAAAAAGCTTATATTGTATGGCCTGCAAATTATTCAATCATCTACCAGATACAATAAAGGAGCTTAATGTTATAGGGTTTAAAAGGAAATTAAGATATATATTAACAGCCAAATGCTATTACAAAGTAGATGAATTTTTAATTGACAAATTAGATTAAATACATAATATATATAATTCTTTTTAATTTTTAAATCAAACAAAATTAGATACATATTAACTCTCATTGTCACTCTTATTGTAATTTATAATAATGTTGACAACATAGATTACCCCCCATCTATGGTTGACAATGTGCTTTATGATCATGACGTTTTATAATTTATCACTGACATTAATTTTATATTATTGACATCTTGATTTATTTCATTGTTCGTTATTTAATATACTTTTTTAAATTGATTTTGAGTAATGCATGAAATTAATAATTTTTCTAACGTGACATTTGTAATATTTTGCAACGCCCATAAGTGGCACATGTAAGTTCGTTTAGCATACTGTTTGTACCACCTTTATCCACTACATGATTGCAATAAATTGATTTTATTTGATTTGATTCGAGCTTACAGATTTTAACCGACTTCATAAAAGGAGGAGGTATTCAATTCGATTGTATTTTTTTATGTTTGTTACAACACAAAGTTCGCGATGTCTATTCTAGTAATTAGGTACGTTAGTACATACATTATACAAATACATCTATGAGCAAAATGAGTATAACGACGGTTAAGTACCTAATTACCTATCAATAATGTCTCTATCTCAAAAAACCCGGCAAGTGCGTGTCGTGTCGGACCACCCGCAATGTAGGATTCCTAAGTAGTAAGTTTATCGAATATTACTTATTAACTACTTATGCTAACATAGCCGTGATAGTTTTCTTGTAAATTCATCATATTATAACCTAATTTTGCGAATTTTTCACTTGTCCAACTCCAATCGTTTAGTCGGCGGGGGGAGGGGGGGGTACTTGAATCTAACCAAAATTAGCAATTTAAAGCCAAGTATTTCGCAAACGGATCCCTAATTCCAAAATGGTCAAGACCCATTATATTTTTGAAAGACCTTTTCAACGATACCAGACACTATAGGGTACGCGACGAATAAAAAATTCATCCTCACGTTACGTGTAGTGGAGGTACCCTGAAAAAAAAATGTTTTTCAATATTTTATTCTACGATTCTGGAGTTTTAATGAATATTTACATATATGCATGGCAAATTATCCGCTTTGCTTCGGACAGACGGACAGACGGACGGACGTACATGACGAAACTATAAGGGTTCCGATTTTACTTCCGAACCCTAAAAAAATCAACCTTACAGGTGATGGAAAA
Source organism: Thymelicus acteon (assembly GCA_951805285.1). Taxonomy (NCBI): domain Eukaryota; kingdom Metazoa; phylum Arthropoda; class Insecta; order Lepidoptera; family Hesperiidae; genus Thymelicus; species Thymelicus acteon. The sequence goes on along the minus strand of OX638214.1, from coordinate 16,617,381 downwards.
TAACCATGTTTACTATTCATTGATAAGGCTACTGAAAAAGTTTATAGTATATGTATAAATAAATACTCTTTATTTACCTGCTATAAGAGTCCTGTAATATACAATTAATAGATGAATGATTATCATTAGGCAACCAGTTCTGCTCAGGCTAGAAAATATCTATTTTTGTAACAAATATAAGTTTTATTTTTTTAAACATGTGCTGAGGAGTTTCTTTACGGCTTTTCTTCTACTTAGTGACAAAGCACCTTTTCGAAAAGCTGGTAGATTGAAAAAATGACGTGCATAAGTGTATTAGTGATGCCTACATGAATAAAAGATTATTTCATTTCACTGTTCAATTAAATAATTGAACAGTGAAAATGTTTTTTTAATACAGTTGCTCAAAAAGTGGCGTATTGCAGGGACGCATAGCGTTCGGGATGTGGGCTATTACATACTCGAGCTTTTTCTTTACCTTTTCCGAACTCGTGCGTTCTCTTTCCCAACTGTCAAAATAATGTCTATTAAAAAGAAAAAACCAACCACGAAGTTTTTACAAAAAAAAATTCATAGAAGTTTTTAAGATTCATGCAAATATTTCTAAAAAGATACTAATTTGTTTCAATATCAGATTTAATGATTTGATTCAATGAGTTAGGTTAGGTTTCATTTCATTTCATCTCATTTTCAGTTTCATTTCATATCAATAAAAAAATCTACTAAAGACTTGGCTGTATGGGCATAGTTCCCTTTGCCTACCCAGAATGGGTGAAGAAAACAAAAAAAGTCTCTGCTTATATTCTTTTACGGTTGGCGCCATTTTCCAAAAAAAATCTTTGCAAGTTTAGTCTATTTATTTATTTATTTATTTATTCGCAACTGTATTAAAAATAGTTGTTCAGTACACGTGCGGAACCGTCATTGCAACTTGTTCCGACTGTCAACCCTCACCTTCGGCTGCGCCTCGGCTCGGGTAGACATTTGTCGGAACTCTTTGCAATGACAGGCTTTCCGCACTCGTAATGAAATAAACTTTAATGTTAAACTTAACTGATAAAATAACTTACGTAAGATGTTGAGTTATTTCCTTAGCTTTCTTTATCCTATCGTGGTCGCAGGGATAGCACGCCAGACACTCAGACGATGAACCTTCTATTCTAGAGCAGTTTAAACCTTCCGGACTATTTATATCTGTAATAATTATATAAGTATATTGTAGGAAAACCTTATATTTGGACATGAGTTTTTTTATATTAAATATTGCAATAAGTAGTATTAGTTAAGTGCTGTCTGAAATTGTGAGTAGGAAAAAATTTATCCCGGGAATTTCTTGCCGCTTCTTCTCCCGGGACCACTCACGGTAGGAATTTGTTGAAGCGATGGCGTTGAGTGACTTTCGAAAAGTGTTTGTAACAAACCTACTTCGAATAAAACTAATTTCATTCATTCATTCATTCATTCTTATTCGTCAATAAAGATAAATAAAAATGGTAATTTCAAACATTTAGCTACCATATCAGATATTTATGTGACTGTTTTATTGTGAATTGTGATGTGTCATGTGCTATGTGTCGTCGATGCGTGTGTGTTACCTAAGCATTTATTTATTGGAATGAAGTTCCTTATCGCGCGTTGCGAAAGGGGGCTAGGCGGAAAATTTGGTAACGAAAAGTTGTAACGACACTTTTTGCCGTCGTTAGTCGTTACAACTCGTGCGGCGTCTTTACATGTCGTGCGGCGTGCGCATGTTTCTGTCTGTCTCTCTCTCTCTCTCTTATAGAAAGCAAGCCAGATATTTTCGTTTCTTGCAGTAAGTACTAGGATAGCAAAAACATGCAAGCGAGTGTGTCAAAACAAATCTGGGGTATTAAATGCATGTTTTTGCTATCCTAGTACTTACTGCAAGGAACTTCGTTCCATCCGGGTGTCCCTTGACACCTCTCAAGTTTTTTTTATCTACACATCCAGTTTGAATCGGATTTTAATCCAGTAATACAATAGAATAATACATAAAACAATAGAATTTTAATCCAGTAATACAATACAATATAACAATATACTTAATAGCTAAACTCACTGTTCTTATCATTGATAAAATTCTCCACTTGGTTTTGAGAAGCAGCCCAATGTACAAGAAGTGCTGAGACCGCTACTAACCTGTAAATTCAAAATGTCAATACAATTTAGCCTAGCGAAGCGGGAGGTCCCGTGTTCGATTACCGGCAGACATTTAGGTGACAGATATGACAAAATATGTCTCGAGTTGTGAATGTTTAGAACGTCTTTGTGGTGTCTTTGGGTTCAATTCAGTGGGGACAGTTTGTAGGAGACTTCAGGACTAAACCAAATTTTTTGCGGCAAATTCATTGTTCGCAGACTGACAACTTGACTATTATGATTCTAACACTTAGGTAAGTAATACTTACTTAATCATTTTTATTCCTAATGTTTAAGAGGCCCCAAATACCTTAATTTATAAGTTTCAGGTATGTAGTCGATCTGAAATTAAACAGAAATATGTTATGCAAATGCTTAAGGAAATATGTAAAGTAAACTAGTGCGCTGGCCGCGGCTTTAGGTACCCGCGTTTTCCGGGATAATAAGTACCCTAAACATTGGAGTATAATGACCTTGGCTCTGACCTGTAAGCCTGTAAGGTATCTAATCAAACTTAAATGGTTGTCTGTAAAGTCGGGTTACGGAGTTTACGGAGTTTACGGGGTTTACGGTAGTTTAACGTGACAACGTCATGACAAAGCTCCGCTCCGCTCCGGCCCGCCCCGCTCCGCCCCGCCCCGCTCCGCTCCACTCAACTACGATCGCCTACGGCATCGGCTACGATACGCCGATCGTGCCTCTCTCTCGCTTTTGCCGCTCTCTCGCTCGCGGAACGCCAATTTTTTTCGTGCGTGCGCCCGGCGTTCATCGTTTTAATAAACGTTATCACGTCAAAAACTTTATTATCTAGGTACTAACTACAATACTTAATATCTGTAAAAGGGGGGAATTCACTACGCGGACTTGCCCACGGGCAGTACGGCCGGGCATGTCTGACCTTTACCGGAATTTTGAACTAAATTGCTTAGACCACAAAGACAAAATGAGATTGCGCGGACTTGCAACAGGCAAGTCTGCCAGACTGCAACGGTCCTACACTAGCAAATATTGCACAGACCTATAGTAGCGAGGTCTGGCGGACATGTCTGCAGACATATGCCCACGGGCAAGTCGAAAGTTTACACTCGACAGTCGTCAGTCGACACAAAAAAATGCGACCAAAACAAAAAGTTACATATTATTTTTGAATGCTGCCCCACCCTAAAAGCCCAATGGCTAGGCTGATGATAATGACATAGAACGGACATCTCGAACAAAACGTGTGTCCCGCCGGGAAGTTCTATTTTCAAAATTGAGCCCCCGTTCTCCTTTCTAAATCGAACGAATCCATTGAAAATTGAAGCCGATCGGCGCCAATTCATTCGGACATACGTTGTGTTCGCGGTGTCGGTTCTATATGCTAGTAATAATACTTCAACGACCCTAAACCTTATTCCGGGTCATGATCTACCTGTGTACCGAATGTAATGAAAATCCGTTCAATAGTTGACGACCCTATAGCCTAGTTGGTAGCGACCCTGCCTGCGAAGCGAGGGGTCCCGGGTTCGATTCCCGGCCGGGGCAGATATTAATGTGACAGATAAATATTTGTACTCGGGTCATGGGTGTTATTGTGATGTGTGTCGTCCATGCCACCCGCGATACAGGTAAAACCCTACTGCAAGGGTATGAATGTGTTAGCGTTTATTTTATTTATTTATTATAGTTTTTGCGTGAAAGGGATACAAACATCCATACAAACTTTCACATTTATAATATTAGTAGGATAGGATTCTGAAGTGTAGCTGAACAAAGGATGCGCCAGGTCGCCAGGCCTGGTCGCTGGGCTCCCCCCACCACCCCTCCCCCTTCCTCACCACCTTCGTCTACCCGTAGCTTAATACATTAAGTAGTATATACATATAGGTCTAACACATTAAGCTAATTACATTTCCTTAGCTTATTAACTTTAAATAGTAGGTAGTCGTCTACTTTGAAGAAAAGAAAATATCATGGGTATTTCTGCTAAGGTAGACCTACAGGAGAAAACGGCACTGAATTGTATATAAGTATGTTACATACAATATCATTGGTTGTATACATACTCGTATATCCTTTTATTATTTCATCTGAGACATATATACATATTGTACATATACATATAGAGCTGAGCAGTGAGTCGGAGGTAGAGGAGGAGTTGGATTAAATTAATTAATAAATATTTGCAACGACTAGGATAAAAATGCAGATTTTGTTAAGTGTTTGGTTACATTTTAATTATTTACATTTTACATACAACATCATTGCTTACATTGCAAATAATTTTATTAGTGGCATCTGTCAGACTAAGCTGTCAGAAATGACATTTACTTTGAGCGTCAATGTGCGAGATTAGAATTCAGCAATAAAATTATAATTTTATTTATATAAGGTAAAATAAAAGACCTCAAAATCTTAAAACGCATCAACTTTAAATTAATCACAACTTAATACTTAGTTCACAACGAAATAATTTATCTAAAACAATATACAATTTTTGCACGATATACTAGTATAATCTCTGAAATAAGCATTTAAACACTTAAACACGACCTAAATAATAACGTGATATACATAGATATTAAGCTTACCAGGTTTCTCGTTTACCCTCTTGAGCTATAATAAGTATTCTCTTAAAAAAAAATCCACATGCTTTTTGCAATTAAAATCCTGTTTAATCACTCTTAACAGTTACTTTACCATGATACTATTTTATCTTATATTGCGTACATTAAGCTCCGACAACGAACTTATACTGAGGCTAAGCAACTGATTTTTCCTTATAGGTATTATTAACATTTTTACGACACAACACTGATATTTTGCGAACCTTGATACTTTAATAACAACACTTGATAATGAACGCATCGATGTAACCGAGTAATGTATACTTATGTGTATAATAATATATATGAACATCATTTATAGTCAGATTGTAAACAAAATACAAGTTCAACTTTGATATTTTAAAAGAAAACAATGTTAAAACCAGACTTTAATGATCATTATAAACTATAGATTTAAGAGATCGTGTTATTTACATAATTTATTGGCATGGGCGGATCGTGAATTTGTGGGGCCCTGGGCTGAAACAATTTAGGGGCCTACCAAATTACTCAACTAATAGCCATTTTGTCAAAAAACTGTTTTCGATATTGATGTAGGTATATAAAAAAAAACAGGACAATAAAATAATTTGATTTATTTAATGTGACTTAGTGTTTTTGTATACAGACAGCAACTGTACAACATTATTGCAAAATAATTCTGTGCCTCCTGTGATACGAGTGAAATTTCGACACTTTAAAGGAGGACAAAAACAAGTTCAAAAAAAATCTAGTTCATAAAGTAAGTGAGCTAGGTGTAACATGAGTACCTTCTTTTGTAGACGAAAATATTTACTGTCACCGTACATTTAGTTTTTTGTAGTAAATATTATAATATTAAAGTACCTAATTCATCAAAAACCTGTGAGTTGTACCTTTTTTATTTCAAATGTGTGCTAATATTACGTGATAAATGATACAAGCAGAGTTAAATTATGTTGCACCTATAAATTGTCTTTGTGTTAACTGATATAAAACTAATTAGTATTGGTTTAGAGTGATATATAACTCTGAATAAATCAATATTCACGATAAATATATTGAAAAATAAAATAAAAAAACTATCTGTAGAGCAATTATTTATATAGGTTACAACTTAAGATATATCCATATTCACGGTTTTTTTGCCAAAACCTGTGCAGTTATATCAGTTTGCACAAAATGATCTCCAAAACTATAGCAGATAGAAGAACGTGAGTTAGACCAAAAAAATCGTAATTTTTTCTTATACATCTCTATGTTAAAATCACAAAAAGTGTACAACTCGACTTAGATCACTTATCCACGTGCATCTGGATTGAGGGCCCACTTTTTTTTTCTTGGCGTAGCAAATTGAAATTTATAGGGGATTTAGTTAAAATTAGTTAAAACTTAAAGCAAACATATTATGCCATCCATATAATAGACGCGAAAAAATACATTGAGCAAAGACAAACGACGGGGAATTCCCCGTTCTGTAGGTACGATAGACGTGAATTGATTGATCTCAAGAGTTGCCAACCTTATGATAGGATTTTTTTATTTTTTTCTTTTAATTTGAAACATATTTTTAATTCAAAATATCGCATATTGTTTTTAGTGGGGGCTGGGGGCCCTTTCTATCCACGGGGCCCTGGGCTACAGCCCAAAAAGTCTATACGTAGATCCGCCCCTGTTTATTGGGTGTCCCGTATGTAGTGGATCAACCTCATAATAGTTTGAGGGTTGATGTACCAGCAAAAAATAATCTTATTGTTAATAAAACTGTCGTCGCTCCGTCGTTTTCGAGATTTTAACCTTTGTTTAACATTTCCAAATTGGCTCCTTTACCCTACTTTTTCCTGTTGAGTCCACAATTTTTAACCGACTTCAAAAAAAGGAGGAGGTTCTCAATTCGACTGTATTTTGTTTTTTTTTTATGTTTGTTACCTCAGAACTTTGGACTGGGCCAACCGATTTTGATGATTCTTTTTTTAGGGTTCCGTAGCCAAATGGCAAAAAACGGAACCCTTATAAATTCGTCATGTCTGTCTGTCTGTCTGTCTGTCCGTCCGTATGTCACAGCCACTTTTCTCCGAAACTATAAGAACTATACTGTTGAAACTTGGTAAGTAGATGTATTCTGTGAACCGCATTAAGATTGTCACACAAAAATAGAAAAAAATAATAAATTTTGGGGGTTCCCCATACATAGAACTGAAACTCAAAAAATTTTTTTTCATCAAACCCATACGTGTGGGGTATCTATGGATAGGTCTTCAAAAATGATATTGAGGTTTGTAATATCATTTTTTTCTAAATTGAATAGTTTGCGCGAGAGACACTTCCAAAGTGGTAAAATGTGTGTCCCCCCCCTGTAACTTCTAAAATAAGAGAATGATAAAACTAAAAAAAATATATGATGTACATTACTATGCAAACTTTCAACGAAAATTGATTTGAACGAAATCTAGTACGTAGTTTTTTTTTAATACGTCATAAAACGTAAAACGCAAAAAAACATCGAATAAAGTTACAACGAACTACAAGAACTTTTATATTATGTTACTTGCTGCTACGGAACCCTTCATGGGCGAGTCCGACTCGCACTTGGCCGCTTTTTATTCGAAAGCTGGTGGCTGTCATGTGGTCCCATATAAATTTTATTGAGATCTGATAATGGCATCCATGATAAAACCATATAAGTCTTAAATTTGTATTAAGTAAGCGCGACAAATGGACGAATAACTCAATATCACGCCAACCGATTTCGATGATTCTTTTTTTAATCGAAAGCAGGTGCTTGTCACGTAATCCCACATAAATTTGAACGAGATCTGACAAGTAGTTTTAGAGTAACTTTGAAGTCGGTTATTTTTTGTTAGTAAAATTTAGATTATATTGAGCAGATACTCGTATTTTGATTATTTTTTCTTAGAACTCTCAGATTGTATGTATATGTATTATCTGATCTTGATTCACTAATTACGAGACACACTCTATAATCGCAAGAACGAGATAAGTTTAATAAAATGAGAGCAAAGCAAATGGGCATTAATTAATATTTAATTACTTAGTGATATGTATGTACTAAGGTGTACTGAGCATGTCCTTACACGCTTGGGGCAGATAAACAGGATATTGAAATAGCTGGTCTAACTGGTCTTACACATTGAGGTAATACATAGAGAAGACATCTCAAACAAAATGTGTGTCCCCGCCGGGAGGTTCTATTTTCAAAATTGAGCTCCCGTTCTCCTTTGAAAATCGAACGAATCCATTGGAAATTGAAGCCGCGCGGCGCCAATTCATTGGAACATACATTGTGTTCGCGGTGTCTGTTCTATACGCTAGTAATAATACTTCAATGGTCTTACATGACTAAATTTAGTTCCGACATACATACTATTATGTGTTCTGTGGTTTTACCTTAAACATCATTGTTAATAATAAGTATTACTCGCGCCCACGGACGTCAAAAAAGAACGGACATAACCTTGTCTAATTGAGAGTGAAGCATAGTAATGGCCGATCGCTTACTACGTGTGCGTAATTTTGGGGTTACCACAATAGTTATTCCGTAATGTACGGTTTACACGTATTAATTAGTTAAGTAGATAACAAAATTTTAAGTAAATTAATAAGGTAAACGAACAATTTAGTAGTTAAAATTTAGTACGCAAGTAAACAAAAAAAAAGATTGAAATTTTTCTGTAAGTAGATGGGCGGGGCTTATCACTTAAAACGTTCGGACAGACACTTTTTAGTTAAAATTTAGTAAAAATGCATAAGTAATTAAGTAGGTTGTGAATAATTGTATGAACTAAAGAGCTTTACTAAATTATTACGTTTGGACGCACACTAAAAATTCTTCATTTAAAATTTAGTTATCTACTTAAATACTTAATGCATGTAAATCGAATATAACACATTCCACATTCAATAAATGCAAATTGTTATATTTGATGAGATTAATGAATTTTATTAATTGACAACAGATTAAATACACTGGTTTACCCACTTTACTTATAGGGGAGGTACCTAAAAATTTTTTTTCAAATTTTGTTCTACCATTATCTTAACGTAATTAATATACCTTAATCTATACCAAATTTCAGCTTTTTAATATTGTTAGTTTGTAAGCAATACCACGGACAGACGGACAGACATGGCAAACATATAGGTAAGGGTTCCTTGTTATTTAGTACGGAACCCCAAAAATATATACTTTTAAACTAAAATAAGAAACTCGAGTATTATATATGCTATAATTTTCCTACACATTCTGGGTATTAGCATATGCAATATTGTTGGCAGCACTGGCTGATTTTGTGGTTACAATTTTTCTAGTTTTATTTTGTTAATAACTTTAGGAAAAATAAAAGAAATCAGTGATTAAATTACAAGCTTACTTGTGAAAGGTGATCCCTTTATGTTTTTTAACTGAATTAATATTGTTCTTGCAACTTTTAACAGCACACAAAGGTATTTTTATTATTCTTTATCAACTCCCGTTGTCCGTATGACTCGAGTGCGGTCCGGCGCCGGAATGGCGGCCGATGGTGTCAATGTGTGCGTGTTTACTTGTACGAATAGAGAGTTTGTATTCCGATGGGTGCTTCACTGAATTTGTTCTTGAGATTACGTCCGTATTTTTTTAAGGTCCGTGCTCGCGCCATTAAAGTTACTGTAAAAAATTAAGATGGCGGAAAATGCACAAAGGAAACCTTGGTCGACAATTTGAAGTTAAACTTTTCTAGGCTCCCCCCACGTAATATAGACTGGACTATAGTACATACCTACTGACAAAATTAAGCTGGGAGTGCTCCGTTGCTTAATTTGAAAGATCTAAGCGTACAGACACGGGAAGCGACTTCATTTTATAAGATGATGAAACATGTATTTATAACGCTAAAATATTATTGTTAATGTTTTGACCACATGATATCTGATAAATAAATAAAAATAAACGCTTACACTCATACCCCCGCAGTAGGTTACGCGGTAATACAGAACTTAGGAAGGAAACTGCAGTGTATCGGCGGACATATCTATATCTATACTAATATATAAAGAGGAAAGATTTGATTTTTTGTTTGCATTGAATACGCTCCAAAACTACTGAACCGATTTGAAAAATTCTTTCACTGTTAGGAAGCTACACTATCCCCGAGTAACATAGGCTATATTATATTTTCAAAAAAATTAGGGATCCTTAATAAAACTCCAATAATGTAACCCAAGGTAAAAAAAAATAAGAAAACCGAAGCAAAGCGAGGGCGGTTACTCGTTAATAAATAAAATTATTGGGTTTATACATAAAAGCAACATTTTGGGTAACGCGTGGTCTTTAGGCTGTTTTAGGGTGGTTTTGTGCGCAGTTATAAAGAAGCGGGCTGTATAATTAGTCACATGTTACTCCCTATTGCACTCTTGGCTGTTTATTAGATCACATGGATTCCCATATACTGCCATTAATCAGCTTTAAGTCCAGGTTACCTCTTATACTGCTATTTAAATGCTGTTATACTGCTACTGTGCAGCTATGTGAACTTAAGGCATAAACAGCCTTGTGCCCAAATCAGTCGTATAAAGGCTGTAAAGCGTGCTCTACAGCTCTTATACAGCTGACTTTTACCGCTTATAGTTCACGTGTGAACCATTAGACAGCTCTTATACATCCCCGAATGCTACTTGGGTTTTTACCTGTGTCGCGGGTGGCATGGACGATATATACCTATAACACATCACAATAACATCCATGACTCGAGTACAAATATTTATCTGTCAAATAAATATCTGCCCGGCCGGGAATCGAACCCGGGACCCCTCGCTTTGCAGGCAGGGTCGCTACCAACTAGGCTACACGGTCGTAATATAATATACAATATATACCTAGTCTAGCCATAAATACTGTTACAAACACTTCACTAAATATATTTTTTTGGAATTAAGATATCTGTAAATTAATTATATAAAAACAAAGGTAGTTAAATGTTAATTAAAGTTTTGTTTAGGTTATTCAAAATACCCTCCCTGGTTTTGAATGTAGGGCCTCAACCTCTTAGGCCAGTCGTCAATCGTAGCATGTACAAGGTTCTTATCTATATCAGCCACTGCTTTAATCATGGATGCTTTCAGAAACTTCAAATTTTGGTGAGATTTAGCGCATGCTTTCTGTTTCCATTGTTGCCATATTTTGTTTCCAACGGATGTAAGTCTGTGTTTTAAGAGGGCCCCTCGTTGTGCCCTATAAAGTAAATTTTATGACCAATCAGCCAGTTTTGTATCCTGCTTTCTGATGATCTGGCGCTGGATCTTATTGGAATACTTATTGTGGATTTTCGATAATTTTTTGAAGAGGATGTTCCACAACCTTTGCAAGGACAGTATTTTGATACTCAAAAATACTGGGCTTCACTTCTTTTTCACAGAGAAATATCACAGATGAGCCCGAATATGAGACTCCAAGTCAAACCATGATTGACGCAGGATAATGCCCACGCTGGATTATTGGCATACGCCTGGTTGCTTCTTTGTTCACGTGGGCATAATATTTTATCACTTTGTTTTTTGTAACTTTCTTCAATGCCAAAAAATTTTTCGTTTGAAATAAAAATTTGGCGGTTTTTTTTCTCGCGTACCTTCTTAACAAAGCTGGTCATCTCTCGAGCCTTAATTTTTTTGGAGGTTCATTACGGAAATTCCCTGTGTGTCGTCGATAAGCTCTGGGTACAAGGTCTTCATTTAACATTCATTTGATGGTAGTTTTTCTTAACCCTACCTGAAGAGCTAAATTTTTTTGCTTCCGGACGGGAATTCGTTTAATTCGCGCCTGTACCTCTTTGGTGATCGCTGGCGTTCTAACCGTGCAAGGTTGGGCGCTTCTTCTACGGTTTTCGAAGCTCGAAATTTCAGGGAATCATTTGATAGTACGATAAAAAAAATCCATGAGTTATTTTTCAAATTTTCAGCAATTTAAAAACCTCAAGCTGCATAGCTGTAATGGTGCAACTTAATAACCCGTGTGTGTCTTATTTTAACGTCCACTCATTTTTTATTAAATGACACAATATCAATTATTTCTTTATTTTAAGATAGTGCAAAATTTCCTCATTCGTAATCAATCGCAACATTTCTCGCTAGTATTCGGTACTTAAATTAAACAAGGCTGTAACAGTATATCTGGCAAGACTATGTAATTACCGTTATCGTCAGGAATAAATGAAATTGACAAGTGCGAGTTAAACTCGCCTGGAGAGGGTTCCGTACGTCGATTACGTAACTTCTATTTTATTTTATTTTGCCGTTTTTTTAAGACCATAGATTTCCTATAGGTTTTCCTGTAATATTTAAGTAAAGAACTATTCTCTGTATTTTTTTCAAAATTCTAGCGCCAGTAGTTTCGGAGATGGGGGGAATGTTAAATTTTTGGCTTTAATTTTCGTTCTTTCTTGAATAATTTTAAAACTATCCATTGTAGAACTATAACAAAAATATATTTGAGATTCTTACACCAAGTTCTTTCATTTGACATACCATACGATACGGTTTACAAAACAGCTTTTATGTAATTTTGATTTCGTTAAAAATTTATTTTCAAAGTTCACTTGTTTATTATATACCTCCGTCTTTGGGTCATAAAAGAGTACATGAGTACCAAATTTCAACTCATTGGGTCCAGTAGTTTCGGAGTAAATTGGCTGTGAACGGTGGTCGCCCAGACGCACGAGTGATCCTATAAGGGTTCCGTTTTTCATTTTTTCGTACGGTACCCTAAAAACAATATTTGTTTCCTGCAGAGATACCATAATTTCTGTTTCTGGGAAATACTAACTCCATACCTATTGCCAATTAAACTACTTACTACATATTTACACAGGGAATACCTACCTATTTGCTAGTGACTCCCACCATGCGACAGGAATTCGGTCGTAACTAAGATTAAATTTACATTGACGTTTAACATTTTATTTTCGTCCGAAAAAGAATTATATTACATAGATACCTATATGTATTTAAAAATTTAATTCTTGCATTTCTTCTGCATACTTTAACTACACCCAATCTGAGACTATTGCTTGCGTGCGTCCAAAATCTAAAATAAAGGGCCAAGTGCGTCGGGCCACGCGCAAGTCAGATTCCGTAGTTCGTCGACTATAATACTCATGACATTAACTAAAGCTAACCAAGCCGTGATAGATTTCCTGCACGTAAATGTTTATTAAAAGCATTTACAGGAAGAGGAAATATATTATTTAGTGTTGTGTGACTATAGGTATTAATAATCTTAAATATTATTATATTCCTGAGTCACGTTGACATAGGTACAGTTAGTATTTAATCAACACTCAAGGAAAGACTTCGCTAGTTTTGTTGAAAAACGGGTTCAACGTGAGTAAAATATTGCCACGAGACAGTTCAATGTAGTAACGATCAAGAATCACGAAGTTGAGATCTTCTAAATCTGTTAAGGAAAAACATTAAATAATTCATATAGTTAATTGTATTTGCATCGTGAATTCAACACTCGAGACAAAATGCGACAAAGTTTATTAATTTTTTTGCTGTTTGCAAGCTGTGTTCTAGCGGAATATGAAGGTAAGTTTGATCGATTTATTCAGGTCGGTTTTAAACAACGAACGAATTATTATTTTATCTTTCTTTTAGCGTTCAATCGTTCTATCTCTGTTCGCGGCGATTAAAAATATTAAAAAGAACTCGTTATTTTTTGGTCTAAACTAGTTTAAACCTAGGTAAGGTAAGGTGTCATGCTTGGTTTTAAATATCACAAAGACAAAGATTGATCTTATTGAATTATATTACTAATATTTTGATATGAAAAATGGAGCAACTTTGCTACATAATATATACTATCACTCATGGCATTTGACTCCTGGACCGATAAACTAAACTTTATCTGTGGTACCAAAGTGATAATTAAAATGACAAATGCACAAAAGGAAAATGGTAATTATTAACTATGTAGGTACATACCTAACTCTTCCTCTCCTCCTTTTTTGAAGTCAGTTAAAAAGGAGGAGGTATTCAAATTTTTTTTTTTATGTTTGTTACCTCAGAACTTTCGCCTGGGTGAACCGATTTTGATGATTCTTTTTTAATCGAAAGCTGGTGCTTGTCATGTGGTTCCACTTATATTTGAGCTAGATCTGACAAGTGGTTTTTGAGTTATTTTGAAAACGGTAATTTTTTGTTACAAAAAATTACCTTGAAAAAAAAACACAAGCCAACTTTATATTAACCCTAAATTCAGCGGCAAGGTTGAAAATATGTTTTTGTGTTAAAGGTGATGCGTGTATAGACCATAGTGGCAAGAGAGGGACCTGCCGACTTATAATGAAGTGTAATACTGCCCTTCAAGCCTTGCGAAGACGTGAACAACTATATGTAAGTAAAACAAAAATATTCCAAGAAACATGTTTCTTTTTCAATAGCATTTCCGTTTTCCATAAATACAGTTTTGGATATCATAACCATGCGTGCATGCAATTTTACCCACCTTTATAGAGTACCTAACTATACCTACATTTCTTGTAGCACATACCACAACCTAAATCTATCGTCTAAGGTGGACTGTTGAAGAATGTCATCAGGCACATTGTAATCTATTTTTTAGTTTACAACAAAGATTGAACTTTACCTTTTCCATAAATAAATGGGAAAAACGCAAAACTTGGCGTCGTTTTGTTAACGTCCTTACATTTCCAGGTATGTGGCTTTGCTGGCAGTGACCCAATTGTTTGCTGTGTTCAGCAACAGTCACCGATACACTCTGCAGCAAGGTAATTTGGTTAGGGTTGTTTGGCTTCAACCCATTCATAACCCACTACTGAGCACGCGCCTTTCCTCTTAAGAAGGCCTAGATCATACTCCACCACGCTGCTCCAGTGCGGATTAGTGGAGAGGTTATTGACCAACCTAAAAGCCTTTGCACACGACGTATTTTTGAACTGCGTCCAACGCGACGCGCGGAAGGTAACTGCACGTTTTCCGCACTACGAAGACAGGCAGACGAGGACGTGGTGTGTGCAGAGACTCAAGTGTCGGAAGTTTTTATGCCGCCCGAAGGCCCCTGACATGGCTTAACGACTGTTATCCTACGACAACAACCATGACTCGCCGAAGTTCTCAAACATTTTTTTGTCAATAGCGGTCACCCGGAGGGACGTTAGGGTTAGGGGCGCCTAAATTCAGGGGTACCAGTAATGTAAGGATCCATAGTTATAAGTTCATCTACTATAGTTAATTAACTACTAGCAAACCTAGCCGAGATTCCTTTTAATGCTGTGAATTCTGTCACATGTCTAACACCAACCATGTAGCTGGCAGAAGACTTTCCGCAGAGGACACTGCACTGTCACCATTTGCACTTTAAAGCTTAATATTTCACAAACGGATCCCTAAATCCAAAAATGGTCTTCTACAGTCATAGTGTCAAAACAGGATTCTTAATTGATTTAATTTCAGACCACCAATGACCGCGAAAACCACGACTGAATATACGCCGATTCAAGAACATTACAAAGCTCTCAGCCACTCGGACGTCTGCAGGCCTATACGCAACTTCACGGCTGAAGCCACTGACAGGATATCTTGGAAAAGTAAGTTTCCAACGCATTTGGGAGGCGTTTGCCCTTTACCAGTGGCGTAGCTAGCCCTAAGGAGGCCCCATATCAATATTTGTTGTGGGGCCCCGTCGACGTCAGCTGTAAAATATAAAAGGAGTGCTAACTGTAGCGGTCGGTGCCGCTGGCGAGCTTTTTTTTGGGAGTGTTAGTGGGGGCCCCTATACGCTGGGGGCCCCGACTGATACGGCGGTAGCTACATACGCCCCTGGCACTTGCGGTTGAATTTTCAATAATATAGAAAGAAAGAATTGGAAGAAAATTGTCACAGGTCTATTGAGCTCGGCGTCTCATCTCGCACTGTTGCAAGGAGGATTCGAAAGTGCAAAGGAAAAAAGATCTCTTTTTACATCCTTCTTGAAGGTACCTACATCTTTTTGGTAGATTGATTCTCATAGCACATGTCATATCTCGCCAAAAATAGGGTGTCTCAGAAGGAATTTACATTGTATGATAACATATTAAGACATATTTATGTAGTCTTACAGATTTTCCGCGATCTTTTAACTAGTGATCTGCCAACTCATGTAATGTAAATATTACAAGGAAAGTTTAAAGAAATATTTATACGTTTTACCTATTATGTATCTATGTAACTGTATCTACAAATCTCAAGTTGCATTGTCGCAGAAATATTCAATTTTTCTGCTCCCCTCAAAGTACAGGCATGCTAAAAATTCTCCAAAAACTATTGTAATGTTTGTTCGTATACCTGATTTCGCAGCAAGCATGACAAGAACCACCTTACGAAAAGGTCAAATTTTTGTCCGTCAGTGGTCTTTTTTCGTGCTCCTAAAAATGTGCTGAAGTCAAAACTAGTAAACAATAAAATTAACTTTGTTAATCTAAGTTAAGCTTCTGATGCAATCAGAAGCTATTTTCCAGTAAAATTTCTATGAAATAGATTCTATGAAATAGAAGAACTTTCTTTCCTACCTTAATATGATTAGGACATCATATTTCTTCTTCACAACACCAATTGCTAATTGAACTAACTAAAATAGAATATGGTCCAATTTTTCCATCATTTTTTGTGTCGCTAGACATAGTAACCCTAAAGCTAATAACCAGTTATTTTCAGAGTGCTTGCAGTACCAGGAAGAGCTGGTGTACCCGTGCAAGGTAGACCCCGTGGGTGCCAAGATCCGGGTGAACAACTGCAAGCACTCCGTCAACCAGCTCATCGTTGGAGGAGTGGATGCTGCAGAAGCAGAGTTTCCCCACATGGTAACACTTTATGATATGCATTTTGAGATATCCTACGAATGTGACGTTGGAAATGAAATATTTATTTGTTTTGAATAGAACAAAAACAGCAGATTACGTATAACTGATTCGTTTGTCACAAGTGGCACGTCGCACGTCCCAAAAAGAAACGTTCATCTGTTAAATTCATAAATGTCACGTTACAAATATAATACCGTTTAAATTCGTGTTATTTTTCTTCTCTCTTTCTTGGCCAGCAACGCATCAGTGGTGCCTTTGGTGTTGCTGATGTCCATGGGCGACGGCAGCCACTTACCATCAGGTGGATCGTCAGTTCATTTGCCGGCTATTTCCATTAAAAAATGTCTCTGTCTCTAGCTGATAGGCAAACAAGGTTTTTGGTTTCTACCAACTATGCTACGGGGTCACCAAAATTTTGAAAAGTACAATCTGTACAATAACATTCAAATGAAGAGATTTTACGTCATTAATTCGTCATGAATTGCTAAAACCTTGTTTTATCTGACATATCCAAGAGTACAAATTACCACTTTCAACCTTGCTATAATATTAATGGATATTAATCACCAATTTTAGGTTATGTTAAGTTACAATGAGGACATCCACTCGTTCGAGTCGGGTTGCGGCGGCACTCTCCTCAGCGATTGGTACATTCTGACAGCCGGCCATTGTACTTACAAGAAAAATGTGTAAGTGGGTTTTGATTATAGAAAAAGTACTATTATGTCTTCCGTGAAAAAACTACATTTTGACTGACGCACTACATTTGGTCACATTTGATACCAAGTTACATTTAAAATTTCAGGATATCTAATTTATTCAGTTATTCTGTGATTAAAACATTGATTGATTTTCAGGGGCGAAGTTCAGTATGCAGCCACAAGTGCTCTGAAGGCATCCAAGATCTCCCCGTCGCGTATCTACAAAATAGCACAGCGAATACAGTACCAGAACTATAGACCGAACTATCATTACTTTGACATCGCGCTTCTGAAGACCGAAACCAGGTAAACCTAACCGTACGTAATCTAACCTAACCTAACGTTCCGTATGAAATAGCGAAAACGTGATTTTCGCATGCATCCGTGAAAAAGGGTACATCGTGCACAAAGAAAAAATGCGACTACTATATTCATAGATATATATAGGACTATATTCAAAAACTTATAATGCAGTACTCTTGCATTGACTTTGAAGAACAATCTATACTCCATGCGATTTGCAGCCGAAAAAAATTAATAAAATGCAACTGTTTTTACTTTCATTGTACTTTTTTCTATGTCTTTTCTAGCTGTCAAATAAATCTGGCTAACGGGAAAAAAATTCCCGTTAGCCATACTAGTCTGACCATCAATCTGACCACTGGGAAATACCCAATATTTGAAGCTTATTACACAAACAGGAAATTACTGTTCAATATTAGTCAGCTTTATTTATAAACGAGAGCACAGTTGGAACTACTGTACTTCACTAAATGCGATTTGCAGCCGAAACAAATGTAAACAAACCATTATAATCGTTTTATAGGGATTTTTACCAACTGGCATGAATTTGTACACCAAATGCGTTTTATTTAGACAAACTACTCAGACAAAGTAGTACATTATGTTAAGGGCTTGTTTCACCATCTTCAAGTAGAGTCCTAAATAAGCTATTCGCCGGTTAAAGTGACGTTAAAGTGTCATTTTACATACACGAAATGTCAACTTAACCAACGAATAGCTTACTTCGGACTTACTTGAAGATTGTGAAACAAGCCCTAAAAGTTTCAAATCGCTTCTTGGAAATAAGATTGTCATTGCAAAGTTTTTGAATGATGACCACAGACCTATATACTCTAGTATATATGTCTGTGATGATGACAGTGTTATTTAATTTTGTTTGTTTCCACATTAACTCGGATTTTATAATTGTTATCGATCATATTTATTTAAGAATTCACAAATACGTTATTGAGTAATTTGTCTAAATAAAACGCATTTGGTGTACAAATTCATGCCAGTTGGTAAAAAACCCTATAAAACGATTTTAATGGTTTGTTTACATTTGTTTCGGCTGCAAATCGCATTTAGTGAAGTACAGTAGTTCCAACTGTGCTCTCGTTTATAAATAAAGCTGACTAATATTGAACAGTAATTTCCTGTTTGTGTAATAAGCTTCAAATATTGGGTGTTTCCCAGTGGTCAGATTGATGGTCAGACTAGTATGGCCAACGGGAATTTTTTTCCCGTTACGCTTTCCGCCCACGTCAGTCTTTTTGTAGGACCGACAATCGGGCCGATTTTTCCTGCCATATTATTTCTGACTGACTTTTTGAAGGACATGTGCGTTGCACTATTGCTATCAGTACGTTCTATTTTTCTCCTACAAAAAAACGGTCACCGATTATCGGACGTGGGCGGGAAGCGTTAGCCAGATTTATTTGACAGCTAGAAAATACATAGAAAAAAGTACAATCAAAGTAAAAACAGTTGCATTTTATTAATACGCTTTTATTAGCTTCAGACATATGTAACGGAATCTTTGAACATGATTTTGACCCCCTTCAAAACGTCGGATTAACTCGAAATTTGGCATACCTATTAAGGACCGATGACAATTCAATATTTAAAGAAAAAAAGAAAGAAAGAAATAAAGAAAGAAATCTAATTACTCGCTTTATATTGGCTTTAAACGGTCAGATTTCTTTCAAACTTCGTATACTTATCGAGGATCGACGACAATTCAATATTTAAAGAAAAAAAGAAAGAAAGAAAAAAAAAAACTAAATTTCATTTCAAAAAATCAATCTAAAAATGAAAAAATAAATAATAATTTAAAAAACTAAAAAACACGCTTTTATAGAAAATCCAACTAAAAAAAATAGAAAATAAAGAATAAAAAATCGTGTAATTGTAAAACAAGCGTGGGGTGTTTTTAACTCGGCGGGAGGCGCACCCCATAATGCAACACGAACTGTCGCTACCGGGTAAAAAATACCACAATGAATTTATTGTAAAAATGGGTGGTTTTTATGGGTATTTTACTGAAACAAATTTTTATGTTATATTTTAATATATTTGTCATGAAACAATGTGTGAATGAAGTATTTATCTGATAATGTAATCTTCTATTTTTTTAATGAAATCACAGCATACAATTAAATGTTTTTTGCACATGACTTACCAAGATACAAAAATTAGGCTCTGAACATATTAAAAAATTAAAAAAACGAGTTCAATACCAATTGAACATAATATATTGTTACTTATAACAATAATTGTAACATGTACTAATTTGGCATTTTTTTGAAAAAAAATCGTTCAAAGTATAACCTAAAAATAATCACCCAATCAATCGATAATGATAATCGATGATAATAGTATGTTACAAAAAATTGTTGACTTCACTAATATAGGTATACATAGAAAATCTGAGATCAAAATATATCAGAGAGAGAGATTGTAAGTCTGCAGATATTCCAGAAATTAGAGGTCTTTTGGGATTACTCTATTATTGGCAGGCTTCGAAGCGGACACCTTAACACTAAAGACCTTTTGTCTACAGACAGCGTTTTACACTGCGAATATTGAAATATATGTGGGAAAAAATGAAGGCATTTACAATCAAAGTAACTCTGCGGCTGATGTGCTAAAGCGTTTGGTGGAGCCTATAAAAAAATCTAATAGGAATGTTGTGATGGACAATCGGTTCACCAGTTTTCCGCTCATGGACGAATTACTCAAGGATTATTGACTGTGTTAGGAACCGCTAGAAAAAAAAAAACCTCAATTGCCAGCCTTTTTTATATCTACAAAAGGAAGAGAGATAAATAATTCCGTTTTCGCATTTGAACCTGATTGCACTCTAGTATCCCCTGCTTCTTGCTCTGAATTGCTATCATGCTCACTAAAATCTTCATTGTCTTCAATTTCAGAAATATGTTCATCATCACTATATTCTAAAAGCATTTGTTCGTCATTAAGACGAAAATAAGGCATCTTGATAGTCTAAAACAAAACAACAAAAAAATGTAGACTAATAAAAATAATAAGACACAAATAGTCGCTACTGGGTAAAAAATACCCGTACGCACTTTACACATCTGTTGTGTCTGAAGAAGGTACCTAAAGCGGCGCGGCACAAAATTAAATAGAAAAATAAATATTTATGAATTTATGCACTATGTGGTAAATTTTACCCGGTAGCGCCTCCTGCCGAGTTAAAGATATTATCCCTTCTACTCATTGGCACCATGCACCGTGCATGTAATAAAAGCGTGGGGTGCATGGTGTCAATGAGAAGAAGGGATAATATCTTTAAAAGCGCCCCACGCTTTTATTACAATTACACGATTATTAATTCAATTTTATTTTCTTTTTTTTTAGTTGGGTTTTCTTTATAAGCGTGTTTTTTAGTATTTTTAAACAATTATTTATTTTTTTATCTTACAATTTTATCTCAAGCGTTCTAAAAAATGACCAACACTCAATTCTCCACTTGTTAACATCATTTGTGAATACATTATGAATTCGTCTCTTATTACATTTTCCTTAGACCGTTTATTTGTTATTTTGGTAAAATCATTTTTTAGTAAAATTCTCAGTAAGTTGATTATCCCGGATCCTTTTCTTGTTATTTTTTTATTTAGTTATTTATGCCAACTTTCTATACAGTTAGTAGTTCTGAGCCTTTGCCCAAAAACAGACCAAGTTTGCTTAAAATTAGACTTCTCCAGCCACTGCTTTTGAAAATATTTTTTGAATTTTTATACATTGGCCGAATTTGGAGCATCTGTAATTATATATTGCCAACCTTCGTCTATTAAATGTGGCGATAGTAATGGCAAAATTCCGGAAAGTGCAATTATGCGTTTTGTGGTTTTTGATTTAGTCAATTTAAATTTTTTTGCTTGCTTCCACACGCTATGGGAGAAATGAAATGGGGCTAGAGGGAAAAAATTAAGACCAAAAGTTGTAACGACACTTTTTGCCGTCGTTACAACTCGTGCGGCGTCGTTACAAGTCGTGCGACGTGCGCGTGTTAATCTGTCTGTCTCTCTCTCTCTCTCTCTTATAGAAAGCAAGCCAGATATTTTCGTTTCTTGCAGTCAGTACTAGGATAGCGAAAACATGCAAGCGAGTGTGCCAAAACAAATCTGGGGTATTAAATTTGTCATTGCCTTTGTTCACCTAGTAGCTAACCTAGTAATTAAAGCGAGTAGGTACTAGGCGACCAGAAGTCTTCGATGTTGCGACATCAGTGATACTGTACAACCATAGTATGTGGCTGTCTTATTTACTCTTCGGTATTTAGCATAGGCACAACAGGGATATCTCTATTACGATCATGCACATTAAGTTATTATTGCTATTTCTCTTGTCATGCCAATTAATAATCGGAAGAGCGACAGGGATAGAATAAATCTATTACTGTGACAAGGTGTCAGAGTGGCAGTACTGGCAGTGAAGGATTTGTTCTATCGCTGTCGCTCTTCCGCATATTGATTGTCATGACGGGAGAAATGGCAATAATAGCTTAATGTGCATGATCGTGATATGAACGTCCCTGTTGTGCTTATGCTAAATACCAAAGAGTGAATAAGATAGTACATACTGTGGCATGTACATACGGTGTCACTGATGTCGCAACATCGAAGACTTCTCGCCTAGTACCTACTCGCTTTAATTAATTGCTACTAGGTGAACAAAGCCGAAAGCAGTGATCCTAGCGGTTAGAACGTTGGTCTCCCAAACGAAGGGGCCCGAGTTCAAATCCTGGCACGCACCTCTAATTTTCAAATATTATGTGCGTATTAGAAGTTAATTATTATCACTTGCTTCGGTGAAGGAAAACATCGTGAGGAAACCTGCACACCAGAGAGTTCTCCATAAAGTTCTCAAAGGTGTGTGAAGTCTACCAATCCGCACTTGGCCAGCATGGTAGACTATGGCCTAACACCCCTCACATTGTGAGAGGAGACCCCGAGCCCAGCAGTGGGACAATTATGAGTTGTTGCTTTGCTTTTGCTTTGCTTTGAACAAAGCCGATGAGAAATTTAATACCCCAGATTTGTTTTTTTTTATCCTAGTACTGACTGCAAGGAACTTCGTTCCATACGGGTGTCCCTTGACACCTCTCATTTTTTATTATTATTTCTCCTGGTATAAGATCCCGCTATAGAACGACCTTCACCGAGCTGGTTAATGGATGAAACCTATTTTATATTAAATTTAATATGTCCTTAAATATATAGCATATGGGTTGCCTAAAAAATTTCAGTCCAGGATATGATTAATTAATAATTAAAAAACTATATTTTTTTTTAATATTTCAACGGTTTGGTTAATAGATAAATTCCATACCAATCGAAAGTATGAAGTCCATAGAATATGCAAACGTTAGGTTGCCTATTTTTTTCCCGTCATAACTCCCGGGTTGCCAGGTATAAACAGGTAAGTTAATTCTAGTAACTTGCACCGGTCTGGTTAATGAATGAAAGTTAAATGAAAATAAAGATTATTTCATTACAAACACGGTGGTGGTTGTCTGCCAAAAATCAGTCCTGACTTCCGGTTGTCGAAGTTTAAAAAGTGAAAAATTGCTGCGAGTAAATATGTGCGACTGAGAGGTCGCAACCAACCATCTATGCTATGCTATATCCAACCATGCTATTCGTTTTTTAATTTTTTCAGATTATTGAGGTTCCGAGTCATCGGACATATAACTGTGATCTCCAACTTCTGAACCTTCTTCGTCATCGCTTTCTGTTTCAGTTGTTTGGACAATGTCTTCTATCCTTATAGGTGTATGATCCCCAATAAATCCTACTGGTTTTAAATATTCATCTAAGAACCAACCGCAGTTCTCAGGCTGAAGTTTCACGCATAAAGGATCCGTTGCATTAAGCCACATGGAATTTACGAAAATAGTTCGTAAAATTTTTTGATTTAATGATATCCAGCATGGCGGTATGGAGTTAGAGTCAAGCCTTTTATTTTTTTTAAAAACTTCTCGCTGTCTTCTTTAGCAGAGTAATTTTTCATAAAAATGCGAAATCTCGCATCATTCACTTTGGTGCAGTTCTTGATGCCACACATTACTAGCAGTAAATTCTTGAATGGACTTCATTTTTTTGTCAATGAAAATATCAGCAGCATCTGTTAATGATGCAAAAACTGTTTGATATCTTTCATTTTTTGAAAATAGCTGAAAAGGTTTTACTTTTCCTTTATTATAAAATGCTGTGTAATCACAACCTGTAAACGCATGGAAGGCGGGAAGACTTTGGCATAATTTGATTCCTAACTTCAACGTTAAATCGGTGCAATTAATGCAATTAACAGGTTGATTATTAGTCTTTTTTGTTGTTGAACTGGCAAGCCAAATTTCTGATTCAATAATTTTGTGCATATTTCCCAACAAAATTATCAAAACGTCAGTATCAGAGGTTTTAATTAAAATTCTTGAGCCTGTTTCCGCTTTAGAAGCATGAAAAATAATTCTTGTATCTGCACAAAACGTCGATAATGACTTGCAGCAATATTTCACTTTTTAATCGACTTCAAAAAAAGGAGGAGGTTTTCAATTCGACTGTATTTTTTTTTATGTTTGTTACCTCAGAACTTTTGACTGGGCGAACCGATTTTGATGATTCTTTTTTAATCGAAAGCTGGCGCCTGTCATGTATCATGCCACATAAATTTTATTGAGATCTGACAATGGCATCCATGAGAAAACATGCGCGACAAATGGACGAATAACTCAATATCACGCCAACCGATTTGGATTATTATTTTTTTAATCGAAAGTAGGTGCTTGTCATGTATTCCCACATAAATTTTAATGAGATCTGACGAGACTGAGAGTAGTTTTTGAGTAACTTTGAATTTTTTGTTAGTAAAATTTAGATTATTAAAATTCGACAACCGGAAGTCAGGACTGATTTTTGGCAGACAACCTTATACCACCGTGTTCGTAATGAAATAATCTTTATTTTCATTTAACTTTCATTCATTAACCAGACCGGTGCAAGTTACTAGTATCAACTTACCTGTTTATACCTGGCAACCCGAGTGTTATGACGGGAAAAAAATAGGCAACCTCACGTTTGCACATTCCATGGACTTCATACTTTCGATTGGTATGGAATTTGTCTATTAACCAAACCGGTGAAATATTAAACAAAAAATATTTTTTTTAATTATTAATTTATCATATCCTGGACTGAAATTTTTTAGGCAACCCATATGCAATATATTTAAGGACATATTAAATTTAATATAAAGTAGGTTTCATCCATTAACCAGCTCGGTGAAGGTCGTTCTATGCCGGGATCTTAGACCATCCATGGGGTTCGCCTGAATAGCTACCACCCTTGAGCATGAGTCAGCCGCCAAACGACTCGTCGTGTTCC
Source organism: Thymelicus acteon (assembly GCA_951805285.1). NCBI lineage: Eukaryota > Metazoa > Arthropoda > Insecta > Lepidoptera > Hesperiidae > Thymelicus > Thymelicus acteon. The sequence goes on along the minus strand of OX638214.1, from coordinate 16,592,431 downwards.
GGCTGGGGGCTTGAGAGCCAGTTCTTTATTTCTTTTTCTTCTCTCTTTCTGGGCCGGCAACGCATCGGTGATGCGTTTGGTGTTGTTCCAATCAGTGTTAATAAACTTCATAATGTCACAAATAAAACCTATTTAAAAATTATGTGACGTCTTCGTATTTTTGTGTTCAACAGTACTTTACTAAATTACGAGCTGATCTGAACAACGGGAAAAAAATTCCCGTTGGCCAGACTAGTCTGACCATCGATCTGACCACTGGGAAACACCCCAAATATTGGCCAGTGAACAGATAATGCTGTTTACATGTTACCCTTCCCCCCACCTCTCTTGCAAGAACAAAAGCAGAGTTACATAAAAAAAATTATGTCACGTGATCCGTCTTCAAGTACCTCTTCGAAGCTTGCCCTCCATATGTAGGTAGGTACAAACCTGGTAACAACACTCCACTCTGACTGAACATAGTAAAATTGGTCCTCCGAGCCGGATATGAAGCGACCGGATTGGATTTGCCCGATTTTGAGAATTCAGATTGTGAAATTAGATTATCTTCCTGCTATCCCCCAACAATATCTTTACTTCAACGTTTTTTATCTTAACTCAAGGATATCTTAACTTATTACTTTATTTTTCAGAATAAAGCTGGACATGTTTGCAGTACCGGCTTGTTTGGACCTGGGCAATGATGTCTCCGACCATGAGGCGCTGGCCACTGGTTATGGAGCTATATCTTATAAAGGAGATCTGGCTGACAATCTCCAGAAAGTAAATGGGCAATTTATATTCATTACCTTTTAGAACACACGAAAACTAAATTTCTATTTCAATATTAGACAAACGACAAAACATCGATATTAGACAAATTAACTTAGGGGCCATCCATAGATTACGTCACACTAATTTCATAATTTTTTGACCCCTCCCCCACCTTGTCACAGATGGTCACATTTGTGAGACCTCCCCCCCTAGTGTGACGTCACGTAATATGAAATTTTACACCTAGAAGTTATTAAATTAAAACAGCAGTTCCGAAATAAGTTTTATTTCCATTAATTGTTTTTCAATATTTACCTATATAATTATACCAATTATTCGATTTTGAAAAGTGACGTCACGAAATTTGGGACCCCCCTCCCACCCCTTGTCACACCACATCGATCCCCCCCCCCTCCCCCCTAACGTGTGACGTAATTTATGAATGGCCCCTTAGTAAATGATCACCATCCATAAACATTAGTTATACCAAAGTTTACCAATTCGATGATTGTCAAGGAAGTAAAAAAGAACTAAATCTCAAGTTCCCCAGCCGGAACATTACAAGTCGTTTAGCTTCTGACTCAAGACTGAAGATGGTAAGAACCTAGCAAACTTCACGGAAAGATACCATTAAAAAAATGAGAGGTGTCAAGGGACACCCGGATGGAACGAAGTTCCTTTCGATTAATACTAAGCGATCAGAAGTCTTCGAGGGTGCGACAGTACAATCATAGTATGTGGCTGTCTTATTCACTCTTTGGTATTTAGCATAGGCACAACAGGGACGTCCATATCACTATCATGCACATTAAGCTAATATTGCCATTTCTCCCGTCATGCCAATCAATATGCGGAAGAGCGACAGGGATAGAATAAATCCATCACTGCCACTCTGACAAGTGTCTTGTCAGAGCAACAGTAATAGATTTATTCTATCCCTTTTCCTCTTCCGCATATTTAGTGGCATGACAAGAGAAATAGCAATAATAACTTAATGTGCATGTGCATGATCGTAATATAGATATCCCTGTTGTGCCTATGCTAAATACCGAAGAGTAAATAAGACAGCCACATACTATGATTGTACTGTCGCACCCTCGAAGACTTCTGGTCGCCTAGTAACTCGCTTTAATTAATAAACGACGGCAAACAGTGTCATCACAACTTTTCGTCCCAATTTTTTCCGCCTAGCCCCCTTTCGCAACACGCGATAAGGAACTTGGGTCCAATTAATAATATTAATGACTTAAAATCTTATACTCATACTATTAAACGAGCCATATTTGTTGCAATATTTCTCGAAAACGTCTCAAGCGATTTCGATGAAATTTCCAATGTCAGGGTTTACAACAGGGACGAAAAATCAATCTTGCTAGGTCCCATATTTGGGAAAAAAATATTCTCCGTATTTTCACCCGAGCAGAGCTAATAACTGTACTTAATAACCCTCACGTGAAGGCCTACTTCCTTCTTATGTCGCTTCTTACGATACCCTGGTATAGCGGCACGGGATTGGGAATAATATTTTACGCCCCAACTCAGAGTCACTAACGGTTACTTTAATCACTCCTTAGCAAAGAATCACCATACAAATTCTGTACTAAGGAGCGATTTAAGTAACCGTTAGTGACTCTGAGTTGGGGCGTTAGTCCTTGTAGTCATTCAATAAAGGAAAAAACGGGGGCACTAGACTGGATCACGTACCTATTCATCAATCCTTCTTTTCAGGTGGTGCTACAAAAGTTTCAGAATGAAGAGTGTTCTCAACATTTCAATAGATTCAGGGACAGAAGGTTGCCAAGTGGCTTCCAAAAAGACATTCAGATGTGTTTTGGAGACAAGACAGAATCCAAGGATGCATGTGGGGTAAGTAATACTAGAAGTATTCTTTTCCTTTCAAAACTTTGTAAGCAAATGTAGCTTTGTGTTACAAATGGACTTTGTCCGCTGAAATATTCTTTCCCTTTTATAACCCTTCAGGGAAAGCTCTTCGGACTCTCCAATAACGACTTAGGGTTACGCAAAATTTCAAAAGTATCGATACTTTACTCGATACCAGTATCGGATCAAAAATATCGATACCAAAAAAGTATCGGAACAAAAGTATCGATACCTGAAGGTAGGTATCGAGTACTTTTAATACATTTTTAAAAAACCTGAATGGAATGTTGTGTGTGCTGCAAGGTTTCGCAAAAAAATCTAGCAGGAACTTGTCTCACAAAATAGTCACTAATATCTAGTGTCCGACCGAAGCTTCGGCTTCGGCTTCGGCTTCGGCCACCTTCGGCCAAAAAAGCACCTTCGGCCAAATCTTCGGCTTCGGCCAAAAATTTGCCGAAGGTTTGGCCGAAGCCGAAGGTTTGCTAGTTGTCAAATATTGAAATTTACTGAACGATGCTAGAGCGAGATGGAGAGTGTGCAGAGCAGCAGAGTTTCGCCGCGCCGCCGCACCGGCCCAAACGAATCGCAGTTAGTAAACTAAACTGCATTCGGCTTCGGCTTCGGCTTCGGCCGAAGGTTTTGGTGAATACCGATTAATCGGCTTCGGCTTCGGCTTCGGCCAGAATTGCACCTTCGGTCGGACACTACTAATATCCAATCTATATAAACACAAAAAAAAAATTGTACGGATGTCCATTATAGAAACTGAAACCATCCAACCGATATGAAATCCGAAGGGAATAAAACAATGCAATGAGCACATTCAGTCCATTGATTAAGTCGATTTTCTACTTTTCCAATACAACCATTTGAAGATAATATGTAACGTGGCACTGCGGTGTGGTCTACAACAGCTATGTTCGAATATCTACTTATCAGACACTAGCGCCATTCATTACGGGTTGCATAACTCAGCAAACTTCACTCCGTCTACAACAGCTATGTTCATATATCTATTTTTCACACAGTAGCGCCATCTAAAATGGCCATTATTGGAACCTCTGTTTTCAGTAAACAGCTGGACACTTTTTCAACTTTACCCTCATATGAGATGGCCCTCCTACTACCTCAATGCTCCACGATTTATATTAAGAAACTGTTAGACAGTTAGTCCATAGAGTATAGAGGGTAAGGAGAGCCATCTCACATGGGGGAAAGTTGAAATAGTGTCCAGCTGTATAACTATACTGATAATAGAGGTTCCAATACCTACCACCATCCTACGACAATAGCGCTGGCGTCGGAATAACTACGATATGAATATAGCTGTTGTTGACGGAGCTGGAGAGTGAAGTTTGCTGAGTTCAATAAAATGTATCCTAGGCTACCGCAGCGCCCCCCGTTATTGGACGCGTTTTTACGGACAATTTTCTTGCACAGAGATGGCTTTAATTATTTGTCTATGGTTTTACAGGGTGACAGCGGCGGTCCTCTTCAGCTGAAGTTGCAGCGTGTGAAGTGCATGTACTCCATCATCGGCGTGACCTCCTTCGGCAAGCGCTGCGGGGACATCGGCAAGCCCGGGGTCTACACCAGGGTGTTACCATTCGTGCCCTGGATCGAGAGCATCGTGTGGCCGAACGAGTAAACTAAAGGTCGATGCATACGTAACGTGGACGGGACGGGGACGAGACGGGATGAAGTTTTGGAAACATCGTTTCATAGGAAATGTAAACTATAGCGCATACGCCACGGAGGCACGCACGGGACGGGAACGGGGAACGCACGTACATTTATGCCCCGTCCACGTTACGTATTCAGCGACCCTTAAAATTAAACATTAAAAAATCAGATAGGGCAAATCTGACGTAGGGTTAGTTGGGGCAAAATGTGACAGATACGACAAATAGTAATACTACTGGAAATGTCATAATTGTAACAATGTCAATTTTGTCCCCAACTTACTCTGCCACAGAGATTTTTAGGAGTTTATTAAAATTTGCCATGTCTACAAGTCTACGTTTATTCGACGACCCGTGTGGCGCGATGGTTACCATGCCGGATCGCCGCACCAAGGGTCCTAGGTTCGATTCCCAGCGAGGCGGAAATTTGAATGATGAGTTTGAATTTCCGTTCTCGGCCTGGGTGTGAATGTCCTTGTCTAGTGTGTTGTCCATGGCACCCACGACACAGGGAATCCTAGTGTGGGGCTATGAGTATGAAGCGATATTATGAAGCGTTATTAATTCAGACCAGTTAGTTCTGTCTCAACTCATTAATTACGTACCTACTACTACTTTTGAGAGGACTTTGATGTGCAAGTGACCGTTAGAATACCAAAATTATTTGTATCAGATATGTTGTCCTATAATTGGTTTTTCATGTAGGTAAGTAGCATAATTAAGACAATATTTTAGAGTTAAGTGTAACCAGGCTAAAAATGATAACCAAATTAATATACGATATTTTAAAATTTTTTGGAGTTATATTTCTTTCGGGGGATTATCAGGGCGAGTGAAACGAGCCCTAAATAATAGTCGATAATCTGTACATTTCGTTATCCCTTATCATTAAATAAATATTTAACACTAGCTGTCTTGGCGAACTTTGTGTTGCATAATAATCAGTGGTTCATGTACTGTTGTTACTTTTAACTTTTATAGTTTTGGTAGGTTTAACAAATCAGAGACCATTAAATTCCCTCTCCCTCTCCCTCCCTCTCCCTCCCTCTCCCTAAACCCTAACCCTCACCTCCCCCTCCCCCCACACCCTCTCCCCTTCCCTTCCCATCCCGCTTCCTTCCCCTTCCCTCCCCCCCGCTCCCTCTTCCCGTGCCCATCGCTTCCCCCTCCCTCCCCCTTCCATCCCCTCCCCCCGCTCCCTCTCCCCGTGCCCCTTCCCTCCCCACAGTGAAATAACATCATAATAATGTGTCGTTCGTACGCGAAGGTCCAAACCGACTTACGATCGCGCGACGGACAAGAGGTCATCAAAATGCCACTAACGTGCACGTTAACTGGCCGTAAACTTCGCGAGCCCTCCTAAAGCACCAAGTTTTTTTATTGTTTTTTTGAATAATGTTTTTTTGAATATTGTTTTTTGAGTATTGTTTTTTTAAATATTATTTTTTTGATATTGTTTTCTTAATATTGTTTTTTTTAATATTTTTTATATTTTTGAATTTTTTTTTTAAATAGTTTATAGAAAGAGTTCAGCGGATCCGAGTTCTTCGTTCAGCGTTCTTAGTATTTCTGGGAAGAGAACGCAAGCGTTCACTCAGACCGGCGCGGCGGCGGCGGCGCGGTCTGACTGCCTGCTGTCTGTGCGGCGCTACAGAGTTGCAAACGTTACAAAGAACGCTGAACGCAGTACGCAGAACGAAGAACTCAGAACGGCTAAACTCTTTCTGTCGGCGCGGGCTCTAAATCCCACAAAATAACAACCTCGAAAAATACGGTATTAAAAAAAAACTTTTAAATTTATTGTAATTCTATAAACTTTTAATCTGTGGTCCGTCAAGGGACCGCTCAAGGCCACACGACGCTCTCTATCCACGGCACGTACTCCTGCACGCGCGTGTAGACGCCCGGCTGGCCCACGAGCCCGCACTGCCGCCCGAATGACGTCACGCCCACCACCACATACATACAGCGGATGTGGCCGCTCATCACCTGCAGCGGGCCGCCACTGTCGCCCTGGACACAGACACATTGAAATTCAAACTAATTCAGTCATTTATTTTTAAAATATACTTTTTAAATCACTCTTAACCTCCCTATACCACTTACTTTTTACTGTCCAATCTTTGATCACTTGCTTGTGAGGGGGACCTGTGGGCCTATTATGAACTTTTATAAAACCATTCATGTTCCAGGCAATTCATTTATCGGGCTTTGAACGACATCATTGGCTAATAAGTGTCACGTGACCGCTTTGGTGATAAGAATTTGACGTTTACATTGGAACATGGCAGGAATTAAGAGTTCATAATAGACCGCCTGGTGATCTATATTATATATCTATATTATATTATATCTCCCACAAATTACTGATCTGTGCACCATTTGTGATGTGATGATTATGTGATTGGTGAATATAAAATAATTTTTTTTATTAAATAAATTAGAAGCAAATAATAATCAGTAAACATTGTGAAGAAACCTGGACACCTGAAAGTTGTTCATACTGTTCTCAAAAGTGAGTGATGAGTGAAGACTACAACCGTCAGGCTAGCGTGGACTATGGCCAGTAACCTTATCTATACATCTATACAATCTATATCTATACACTATACATATAAATAAAATTGGAGTGTCTGTTTGTAATATTAAAATAACCGCTTTTTACTAAGTGCATTTGGATATATTCACGGTACCTATACCAAAACAACATTATTTTTTTTTACAATTTTTGTCTGTCTGTTTGTCTGTTTGTTCCGGCTAATCTCTGAAATGGCTGGACCGATTTTGACGGGACTTTCACTGGCAGATAGCTGATGTAACAAGGAGTAACTTAGGCTACTTTTATTTGAGAAAAATAAAAAGGCGATATAAAGTTCGCCGGGTCAGCAGCTAGTCACATAGATTATTTTATTTCTTTCTCTTCTCTCTCTCTTCGCCGACAACGCGTCAGTTGCCTTTGGTGTTGTTAATGTCCATGGGCGACGACAGTCACTTACCATCTGGTGGATCGTCAGTTCGTTGATAAAAATTGGTGTGTGCACTTATGTATGCACGTAAGTTATACTTAAAGTAGGTACCTCTCACTTGCACCTACGCGACGACCCGCGCTAGCAATCCATAACAACTGAATTCTGTGCGCCTAGTGCATCGATAGTATCACGCATCTTTATCATGTCGCTTTTTGGCTGTCGCATCGTATAAATTTTACTCTCTTTGTTTTCCAAACGCCCTATAAGATGTATAACTTCAAAAATTGGCAGTGGGACAGTTCTATTGTGATAAAATCTATACAAATAAATAAAATTGGAGTATCTGTTTTTCGTATTAAAATAACCGTTTTATACTAAATGCATTTGGATGTATACTCGGTACATTTACCAAAACAACATCTTTTACAATTTTTGTCTGTCTGTCTGTCTGTCGGTCTGTCCGTTTGTTCCGACTAATCTCTGAAATAGCTGGACCGATTTTGACGGGACTTTCACTAGCAGATAGCTTATGTAACAAGGAGTAAAGCTACTTTGTTACTAAGTTAGGCTACTTCTATTTTAGAATAAAAATAGTTTGTTAGGCGATACGAAGTTCGCCGGGTCAGCTAGTGTTAAACTAAGAGTGTGTTACCCCACAAGTGTCCTTGGACTGCGTCTTGTCGCCGTAACAGATCTGCGTGCGCGGATCGAAGCCTGCGTTCATGTGGCGATTCGGCTTGTGCCACCGGCGGCACTCGTCATCCGCGAACTTGTTCAGACCCACCTGGAACCATCGAATCAACCTACTGTTAAATGGGAATAAACGGTTAAGAACACTAACGCCTCAACTCAGAGTCACTAACGGTTACTTTAATCGCTCCTTAGTAAATAATCCCCATACAAATTCTGTACTAAGGAGCGATTTAATTAATCATTAGTGACTCTGAGTTGGGACGTAAGAGGGTACTATTAAGTAGTAAGAGTTAAGTAAGTGGTAATGCAATACAGTCTTTCTTTCTTTTTTCTTTTGTTTCTTAGCTAACGAACTGACTGTGTATGTGAAACAAACTTTCAACCCCTAAACAGGGAAATAACTACACACTGCTTGAATGATTCACTTGTGATTTCGCCACGTTTCGAAAAAAGGAGCACAGGGCCGACCAAGTGGACGGACAAACTGAAGAAAACAGCGGGTGCTCTGTATTCAGAAGGCTCAGGACCGGTCAGACACGCAAGTTAGGAGAGGCCTATGTCCAGCAGTGGACTTACAAAACCTGATAGATTGATCATGAAAGTATATTGTATTAAAAGTACCAGAAAAAACATCGCAAAAAAAATTTGTGTCGCGCTGGGAAGTTCTACTTTCATAGCCGAGCTCCCTTTCTCTTTTCAAAATCGACTGAATCCACTGAAAACTGTAGCCAATTGGCTACAATGTGTTGTATTGGTTCTATACGCCAGTAAATAGTCGATGGCCGAGTGACATCATCAACAACTCGACATTACTGTAGCGCCATTGAAATTTCATCGAAACGCTCATAGCCCGGCGGCTTGCGTCGATCCTATGTGATCGACAAAGTTAAGCAACAGCGGGCGCGGACGGTAGTTGGATGGGTGACCGCTAGTGGCAAAAATTTCTTGAGCGTTTCCGTGCTTCGGAGGGCACGTAAAGCCGTCGGTCCCGGTTGTTATCGTTAGATAACAGTCGTTAAGCCTTGTCGGAGGCCCTCGGGCGGTTTGAAAACTTCTGACACTCGGGTTGGCCACTAACCCCTCCAGCAATCCGCACTGGAGCAGCGTGGTGGAGTATGCTCTAGGCCTCATCAAGAGGAGAGGCCCGTGCCCAGTAGTGGGCCATTAATGGGTTGAAGCCACATTGAAATTTCAACCTTACCGTCAAGGTCAAAGATTTCGACCAGTGAAGCAACGCCGCACCCTTATGTAGGTCAAACCTTAACTTGTCCAATGAAGCATAGCTTACCTTCTGCAGCGTGTCAGCGTTGGATCCTGCATAGGATGTGGCGCCCCAGCCGCTGGCCGTCGCGCGCGCCACCTTCTCGCGCCCCACGTCCAGGCACGCCGGGACCACGTACGCTGACATCCTAATGCTGGAAACATACTATATTAAAAAAGCAAAGCAAAGCAACAACCCATTATTGTCCCACTGCTGGGCTCGAGGTTTCCTCTCACAATGTGAGGGGTACAGGCCATAGTCTACCACGCTGGCCAAGTGCAGATTGGTAGACTTCAGACCTTTGAGAACTTTATGGAGAACTCTCCGGTGTGAAGGTTTCCTCGCGATGTTTTCCTTCACCGAAACAAGTGATAATTAACTTGTAATACGCACATAATAATTGAAAATTAGAAGTGCGTGCCAGGATTTGAACTTGGGCCCCTTCATTCGGGAGACCAACGTTCTAACCGCTAGGCTATCACTCACTGTATGTAGTCCATTTAGTCACAGAATTTAAGCTGCATTCGGTCAGCAAAGTTAACTTATTTTGCGCCGCCGTGTAGTACAAACAGGACTTTAGTATGAAACCGAGTGCAGTGTAAATTGTGCGACTCATTTTACGCGACTCACAGCTCACAAACATACGCTCGTTTGGCATCGCCCATAACTTAATATCAACTCATTACTCTCACACATGACTCACACTAAGATTCCCGTGTCGTGTGCCATGGACATCACACAAAGAGAAGGACACACACAGAAATTCAAACTCATTCAAATTTCCCCCTCGCTGGGAATCGAATCCAGGACACGGCGGCGATCGGCTATGATAACCATTGTGACACACGGGTCGTCAGTTATTATTATTACTGCTCTAATTATCTTTCTGTCATGATTGCCTGGCTGGAGTGGCCTCTACCTTGAGTCACTCGATTGTTGTGACATTCTTTCTTAGCCAGCAATACCCTATCAATTAATCCATAATCTGATCTGACGATTATCTCTTACCCTATTACAAATAAAAACTGTTGCCCTATCTAATTTTTAAGAGTTTATTCAAACTTGACGTGTCTTCACATTTATCCGACAAACTAAGAATAATTTACCTAAAGATTGTGGAAAGATACATTACAGATAATTTAAAATTAAAATTAAAAAAACCGACAATTTTATTTACACTAAACATAGCTAAAACCACTCGATTAAATCACCTTTCAAACAAAAAAAAACTAGATCAAAATCGGTTCATCCGTTTGGGAGTTACGACGCCACAGACATACAGACACCTCAAACATACATAGACACCTCAAACTTATAACATCGCTCTTTTTAGTTTTACACGCTTTATATTAGCTTCACCTGTATGTTTGTTTGTTTGTTAGTAACTTCTCTTTGAACTTGATTTTGACCCACTTCAAGAAAAGAAAGAAAGAAAGAAAACCTACTTACACTCTACGTTCAGATTTCTTTCAAACTTCGTAGACTTATCGAGGATCGATGACAATTCAATATTTAAAGAAAAAAAGAAAGAAAGAAAGAAAAGCTACTTACACTCTAAGTTCAGATTTCTTTCAAACTTCGTAGACTTATCGAGGATCGATGACAATTCAATATTTAAAGAAAAAAAGAAAGAAAGAAAAAACCTAAATTTCATTTCACAAAATCAAACTAAAAAATTAATAAATAAATAATATCTTAAAAAAAAACACGCTTTTCTATAAATGAAAATCCAACTAAAAAAATAGAAAATAAAGAATAAAAAATCGTGTAATTGTAAAACAAGCGTGGGGTGTTTTTAAAGATATTATCCCTTCTACTCATTGGCACCATGCACCGTGCATGTAATAAAAGCGCGGGGTGCATGGTGTCAATGAGTAGAAGGGATAATATCTTTAAAAACACCCCACGCTTGTTTTACAATTACACGATTTTTTATTCTTTATTTTCTTTTTTTTTAAGTTAGATTTATTTCGTCGGAGGTTAAAAACGGTCGTTAATCAGTATGGATTCAGTCGAACCACTTACCGTCTATCTGTTTCCAACAAGGCAATGTCATTGTACTTTATCGGCGAATTGTATTCCGGGTGCTTGATGATTCGCTTTATCTTGTACAGAAAATCCGGAGCGTATTTATCCGTTCTTTTGAGAGTCCCCACGAGCGCATATGAAACTGGAACTGGTGCGCTGAAAATAACACAGATACACACATTGAAGTATTATTACTAGCATATAGAACCGACACCGCGAACACAATGTACCTATGTTCCAATGAATTGGCGCCGATCGGCTTCAATTTTCAATGGATTCGTTCGATTTTGAAAGGAGAATGGGGGCTCAATTTTGAAAATAGAACCTCCCGGCGGGACACATTTTGAATTGGAATTCAAAGTAGAATGTTTAGCTTATCTTAATATTATATATAAATTACGTGTCACGTTGTTTGTCCGCGATGGACTTCTAAACTACCCGATTTTAATCGCACACCTGTGCAGTTTGATCTGACTTGAAAGATAGGATAGACGGAAGATTTAAATTAAAAAAAAACTTTTGACAGAAAATGTTGTCTTTCCGGGCAGCTAGTAATATAATATATAAAAAAAAGTTTACCTATTTAAAAATCCTTTTATGCTTTTAGCCCATACCTCCGATTGATCTGAATTATGCTATACCTATGTATTTTGACGCGCTGATAACGAATATCATAGGTATAATACCCGCAAATTTCATTTTCAAGGTCACCTTGAAAAAACATTATTTTTCATTTTTCACGTTTTTTTGTCAAAATATTGATTTAACAGAAAATGTTTCCAATAAAAGTTGAAAAAAGCCTATAAGTAGATTGACATTCTATGAATACATTTTTCTGTAAAATCAATATTTTGACAATTAAACGTGAAAAAAGAAAAATAATGTTTTTTCAAGGTCACCTAGAAAATGAAATATGCGGGTTATCAACGCGTCAAAATACATAAATATACCAAAATTCCGATCAAACGGGGGTATGGGTAAAAAGAAGTTTATCCAGAAAATTGTATGCTCAAGTATTCATTTTTCATAATTTTTGTCAAAAAACATCAAAAGCACAAAAATTTTTTTGGTAAACTTTGCACTTTATATACTATAAAACAGAAAATCCCACTTCCATAATTTAAATTCATTCACTGTAACAAAAGTCCGAGGTCAAAACTCCCAGGCACTCCACTATATTGAATAGTGTAATATACAGGATCAGTGTATTTTTACCAAAATCAACGAGTTCGATTCCTGGCTAGGAATATTGATTTTTCAAAAATCAGATGATGCAGTTTTAATTTTCATCAAAATCGGGCCCAAGGGTCCTTTTAACAATTCCTAATCCTCATAAAAACTTCGTTAGCATGATTTAGGCCAGGCGCGACGTCACCGCAGTAGCAATGTCAAATGGAATACATAATACATACACTGCCACCAACCTATCTGTAAATTGGAGGAGAGCGCTGTCGGACGCATTGGACCAATCATTGGACGCAATTCGAGACGTAGCAAATGTCAAATGAAGGAGCACAAAGAACTTATGAATGGCGCGGCATTAGTTCCAATTTTCACCATTTCACAGATAACTTGGTGGCACTGTAGGTACTATTAAGTATTCTGTGATAATACTCACAGCCGACCACCATGGATGCAATGGCCGGCGGTCAAGATAAACTGTTCGCTGATGATGGAACCGCCGCACGAGAACATTATTTGATCCGCATCGTTCGGGAGGTAGCCCAGTAGCGCCTGCAACACGACAGAATACTTAAAACCTGTAACCATAGAGCATAGAGCAAAGTACGATATACGTACCTGTATCCTATCTATTAAATATCCCAGAAAACGAGGGCAAAACAGTAGTTTTGCGTCAAAGGGGCCATCAATAAATCGCGTCATATCGTCGCGTGTGTAATCTCACCATATGAGGAAACTCGGAGATCTTGGCGTCCTCCCCGCCGATGATGTAGGATTGAACGTTGTGCTTGCAGTCGCTGACGCGCGTGGCCGCGCCTCCGCCGATGTAGCTCTCCACGCACGGGTACACGTACTGCTCTTGGTATTCTATGCACTCTGTGGACAGGCAGGTGTAACCATTGAAGTATAAGGTACTTGAGTACCAGAACAGACATCGCGAACAAGATTTGTGTCGCGCCGGGACGTTCTATTTTCAAAATTGAGTCCCCATTCTCTTTTCAAAATCGACTGAGTCGTAGCCAATCGACTACAGTTCATTGCGCAAACATCGGGGTCGCGATGTCGGTTCTATACGCTAGTAATAATAGTGGGGTAAAGCTGAAAACAAACTGTCGGACGCGGCTTACGGACGCGGCTGAAGGATGTGACGTAATAGGTATCTAGATAATGAATATACACTGAGCTATGCAAACTATCGGCGGGATGGGCGTCGTTAGCACTGGTCTGCAACCTGTCTAGGAGAAGGAAAACTCCGAAATGAAACCCGGTTTGGAACCACCGTTAGGCGCAAGTAGGGTGCAACCTGAACAAGTGGTGGGTTCCTACAGTCGACCCGATACCGCACGTATCGACTTGTCGTTCCTGCGGGTCATGTCGGGGAGACCGAAAGGGTAATACAGGCCTTGGGCAAACCTGTATTTTCCTTAATTGTGTCCCGGGCGATGCAGCGTCTGTGGAGAGGTCACTTCACATATGTTAGCCGAGCTACATAGAAAACAACACGGAGAGCGACAGTTACCGGTTATAAGCCCGCGCGTATGGACGTAAGCGCGGACGCCAGGGGTCGCTCTCGACAGTGGGAGGGTCCATCGTAGACCCAGCGATCAGCTACCGCCCACTTAAACTGGGCAGCCCCCGGTCAGTTAGGTGCTGATCCGTCCCGGCACTGGTTTGTTCCTTTAGGGTGTAGGGAACACTAAACATCGTTTAGATAACTGGTGCCGAAATGATGTACACCTGCGATAAAGAACTCTCGCACAAAAACCAAGCCCCGCATGTTTATGCGTATAGGTACATGGAATGTCCGCACCATGCGGACAGGCCTTCCATCCTCTTGTGGAGGTTCAGGGGATCACGCACAAGAACTGCGCAAAACGGCTGCCATTGATGAGGAACTAAAAAGGCTAAATATCGCTATTTCTGCCCTTCAAGAAACTAGGCTCCCAGATGAGGGAACGTTACGCGAAGCACACTACACCTTTTTTTGGAAAGGCAAAAGCGCCGAATCCATTCGTGAGTATGGTGTCGGGTTTGCGGTCCGAAACGATTTATTGTCTGCAATTGATACACCAAAAGGCATTTCAGAACGCATCATGACCCTAAGGCTGAACAGCGAATGTGGTTACGTCACACTAATTTCTGCATATGCACCAACACTATCATCTACCGCAGAATCTAAGGACCAGTTTTATGAACAGCTTGAAATGGTCGTTAGAGAAGTAAATCGTAGTGACCGCTTATATATCCTGGGGGATTTTAACGCCCGAGTGGGACGAGACAATTCTACCTGGCCTGACTGCCTCGGTAATCATGGTATTGGTAAAATGAACGATAACGGCCAGCGTCTTCTAGAGCTCTGTTCCACTTTCCTACTTTGCGTGACAAATACTTACTTTAAAGGGAGATTAGCGCACAAAGTCTCTTGGCGGCACCCTCGCTCAGGACACTGGCATCAATTAGATCTTGTCCTTTCGCGGAAAAAAAGACCTTCGTGAAATTCTTCACACACGATCCTTCCAGAGCGCAGATTGCGACTAGGACCATTCTCTTGTCGTCGCAGTCATCGCTATCTCACCTAAAAAGGTCCACTCATCAAGACCATCCGGAAGAAAGAAGATAAACCTTTGCAACACTCAGAAAAACGATACAGTTGATGCTTTCAGCCAGCTGGTGAAAAGGGAAATTCTTAACTGGAACGATAATATGACCATTTCTGAGTATTGGGAGGGTATCAAAAGGCTCTTAACCGAAACAGCAGCTCAAGTTTTCGGTCATCAGAAAGGAAGCACTCAAGACTGGTTCGCCGAAAATCTAGCGACTATACTACCCTTGCTTGATGCTAAACGCCAAGCTGTTTTAAATCACCGTATGTCTCCAAGTCCAAAAACACGCGATGATCTACTTAGAGCGAAAGCAGACCTACAACGTGTATCGCGCCACTGTGCTAACGAGTACTGGAAAGATCTCTGCAACAACATCCAAGCTTGCGCCAACTCAGGAAACCTAAGTGGTGTTTTCTCGGGTATCAAGCGAGCCCTCGGACCGGTCCCCAAAAAGACTGCCGCATTGAAAGAGGTTGACGGCTCTGTGATCACAGATAGCAAACGACAAATGCAGCGCTGGGTGGAACACTACACCGATCTCTACTCAGAACCAGTTGACATACATCCAGATACCAAGGGGTTAATGCCGAATTTAGAAACTTGGATTGAGCTAGACGAACCACCCACAATAGATGAGTATAATAAAGCTGTCAAACTTCTCAAGCGGGGCAAGAGTCCAGGTGCTGACGGCATTTTTGCGGAGGTAGTTAAGCTGAAGTGTGTTGAACCTCTTCTGTATGGTCTGTTGTTGAAGTGCTGGGCTGCCGGTTACGTACCTCAGGATATGCGCGATGCTAACATAGTCACTATATACAAGGGAAAAGGTGATCGTGGTGACTGTAACTGTTATCGTGGAATCTCCCTTTTGAGCATCGTAGGTAAGTTGTTTGGACGCGTAGTTTCATTCAGGCTCCAACAACTTGCTGATCGTATTTATCCCGAGGCCCAGTGTGGATTCCGTGCTCAGCGTTCTACAACGGATATGATTTTTACACTTCGTCAACTTCAGGAGAAATGTCGAGAGCAAAACACATCTCTATATATCGCCTTTGTGGACCTTAATAAGGCTTTCGACACGATAAGCAGAGAGGGTTTATACATAGCACTCGAAAGCATAGGCTGCCCTCCAAAACTACTAAGCATCATCAAATCATTCCACCAAGGCACGAAAGGATCTGTCCTTTACAATGGCGAAATTTCGAAACCTTTTGAGGTGCGGAGAGGCGTCCGTCAGGGCTGCGTCTTGGCCCCTACCCTGTTTGGCATCTTCTTTTCACTACTATTTAAAGTCGCTTTTGGTGATTGCCAACAGGGTATCCATCTTCACACGAGGTCTGATGGGAAACTTTTTAATACCGCCCTTCTAAAGTACAAACGACATCGTGAAGACCTTTACGTTGACAGCCTTCTGTTCGCCGATGATGCAGCATTTGTCGCAAGCTCAACCCACGAACTGCAATGCATGTTGAACAAATTTTCCATGAGCATCAATATCAAAAAGACAGTCGTGCTGGCGCAGGGATGTGCGATACCACCGAAGATTCAACTGAACGGCAACCTGCTAGAAGTGGTTGAGCAGTTTTGCTATCTAGGTTCCTTCGTATCGAATAACCTTTCCCTTGATTCGGAGATAAATACGCGCATCGGGAAAGCAGCGACCATGTTCGGGAAGCTCAGGAAAAGAGTCTGGGATAACAAATATTTAACTACGAAAACTAAGATAACTGTTTTTCAAACATGTATTTTAAGTACACTCTTGTATGGAGCGGAAACCTGGACATCATACGCAAAACAAGAGCGCCGGCTCAACACCTACTACATGCGCTGTCTTCGTTCCATCCTTGGCATCACATGGAAAGACAGGGTGACAAACGAGAGGGTACTAGAAAGGGCACAATTACCCAGCCTCACCGCTCTACTCAAGCAGAGAAGGTTGAGATGGCACGTGCATCGTATGGCCCCCAATCGTTTACCACGGCGAGTTATGCTCGGAGTCATAGCCGGCGGTAGGAGAAAAGTTGGCAGACCACTACTGCGGTTCAAAGATTGTGTCAAGCGCGACTTGTCTGCATTCAAAATAAGTTGTAAGGATTGGGACCAACTCGCGATGAATAGAGACGTCTGGCGAAAGAATACCATAGAGGGCAGAGACAATCATGATAGGGACTGGTTCAGACTGCTATCCGACAGGAGAGTCAAGAAACAGAATATGGCTTCCAGACCAGCCCACTCTACACTCTCCTGTCGCCACTGCGGTAGAAACTGTCGCTCCCAGCTTGGTCTCTATAGTCACGAAAGGAGGTGCCATCCACAAGATGCTGTTTAAATCGTCTGTTATAGACGGAAAGGCCGTAGATAGAGAGATGCAAACTATCGGAGGTAAGTCGCGGACGTGACCTTGAGGCACCTTGAGGCGTTCGGACGTCCAAGAGCTATCTGACGCGCTGGATGTTTTTGTCATGTGCACATTATCAGTCGCGGCTGTCAGCCGCGTCCGATCGGACGCGGCTTATAGTATGTTTGCAGCTTAACGCTGATAGAAGCTATATATTGAAGGGGGTATAAGGATATTTACAACTGAAATGTAGTTTATAAAGATCCATAATTTTAACGTGGTAGTTTCCAGTGTTGGAACTGTAAAAAACTATTTAATAATAATAATAATAATAACGCTTCACACTCATAGCCCCACACTAGGATTCCCTGTGTCGTGGGTGCCATGGACAACACACTAGACAAGGACATTCACACCCAGACCGAGAACAGAAATTCAAACTCATCATTTAAATTTCCGCCTCGCTGGGAATCGAACCCAGGACCCTCGGTGCGGCGATCCGGCATGGTAACCATTGCGCCATACGGGTCGTCATTCACATCACTATTGACTTATATATTAAGGAAATGGCTAACGAGCGCTCAGAATCTGGCGCCTAATTTGATCCAATGTTTGGTAAGAGAAACAGAGAGATGGTGCTACCACAGTATAAATATATTACATTACTGTGGTGCTACTTTTTGCTTGTACGAAGCAAATTGTGTGTGATATGTTCCGACGACATACACGTATAAATCCTTTTGAAATGGTTGTGAACACAATTTTTTCCTTTTTTTACCCGACTTCAAAAAAGGAGGAGGTATTCAATTCGACTGTATTTTTTTTATGTTTGTTACCTCAGAACTTTCGACTAGGTGAAACGATTTTGATGATCTGACGAGTAGTTTTTAGAGTTATTTTGAAGTCTGTTAATTTTTTCTTGGTAAAATTCAGATTATTAAGAATTCAATTTTATTTAAAACGCAGTTTTGTGGTAAAAACAACTACGACACAGAAAAGAAAATATTGAACCAAATTGAGAATCTCCTACTTTCTTGAAGCTTGTTAAAAAGATACGTACTATCCCAAGCTTTCTGTCCGGTCTTGGCAGCGGTCCAGCTGGGAACCATCGGGGGACAGGTCGGCTTGGCTTTGCGGTTGGCGCTCTCGTAATCATAGTCCTGTGGAACGTACTCGGTCGTTGTTGTCACCCTGAAAGAAGGAAAAAATGTAAGCTACAGTGCCACCAACTTATCTGTGAATTGACGGAGGGCGCTGTCGGACGCATTGAACCAATCATTGGACGCAATTCGAGACGTAGTAAATGTCAATGAATGAACACAAAGAACTTATGAATGGGGCGGCATTACGTACAGTTCCAATTTTCGCCATTTCACATATAAGTTGGTGGCACTGTACATTAAACTTCCTAGCCGTAACCAAGATCCATGCAACTGGCCGATATATCGGCGTACAAAATATAGCGTACGATCCTCGGAACCCTTGGAACGATGATCTGTATGATTTCTGCACCATTTCACAACACATGAAGGCATTTTGAAACCAAATTTTTATATAAATCTTGTTTATGACATTTTAAAGTCAACGACCGTCCGAACGAGTGACACCGAACTGACTGATTCGCGTTTTGGTTGAGTTTATAAGCCCCGCCCACCGCGGTTGAGTTTTCGTTGCGCTATTTTGAGGAATCAAAGATGCTTCCATGCGTATATTAGTTCATTGGAGTCATGGATGTTATAGTGATGTGTTATTTGTTTTGTCCAGAGAATCCTACTGCGAGGACATGAGTGTGTAAGCGTAAACGCTAAATACATTTTAGCGTTTATTCACGGACGTAAAAAAAGAACGGACGTAACCTTGTCTAATCGAGAGTGAAGCATAGCAATGACAGCTCGCTTACCATATGTGCGTAATTTTGTAATTTTTGATTCGCGATGGTGTCAATGTTATAGCAGTATGGTGTCAATGTGTGGGTGTGTGTACTTGTACGAATACAAAGTTGGTATTACTATGGGTGCTTCACTGAATTTGTTCTTGGTATGACGTCCGTCTTTTTTTTACGTCCGTGCGTTTATTATTCAAAATTAAATGTACAAAAATCAACAGAAGCTTAGTCCAGAATAGGCGATAAGTTTGGTGTGAGTATTAACACGTTTGAGAATTGAGACGTTATTATTGAATCATACATACTTCTGTGGTGGTGGTGCGGGGGTTAGAGGACTTGTAGGAGTTGTAGGCTTGTCCACACAACACACGATGGGAACTCTGTCGCCATAAGTGCATATCTGTAACAAAATTACTAATACAGTGCCTCCAACTTATCTGTGAATTGACGGAGGGCGCTGTCGGACGCATTGGACCAATCATTGGACGCAATTCGGGACGTAGTAAATGTCAATGAATGAACACAAAGAACTTATGAATGAGGCGGCATTAGTTCCAATTTTCGCCATTTCACAGATAAGTTGGTCGCACTGTATTTAAGAATCTCCGCCACACCTACTGTGTGTGCGTGCGGTCGTACCGTCTGTACATGCGTGTGTAAGTGTGTGTGTGTGAGAGAGAGAGAGAGAGAGAGAGAGTGCGCATAAGAGGTTGGGTTTGTGTATGTGCGTGTTTTAAGGTGCTCCCTCACCGGGAGCATTCACGTGTAATGTAACATTATAGATTCGTCTTTGAGCATTACATTACAATACTACCTCCCTGACTGACGAGCATTCGCGTGTAATGTAACATTATAGATTCGACTTTGAGCATTACATTACAATACTACCTCCCTGACTGACGAGCATTCACATGTAATGTATAGGTGTACCAGGATCTGATGGCAAAATGGGGTAATTAAAATTGGAGACGCAACACTCCCAAGCGTTGGGGAAATTGGAATAAAACTTGTTGATCGTTGATATTTTTATCATAGTGTTAGTTTAATAATTCACACTATATGTCTGGTTTATTAACTTCAGATGAAAATATATAAAGAAAAATGTTATATTATGCACATATTTTTATATCATAATTATAAATTTCTATCAGTACCTATAGGTATTTTTAATTCATTCGATGAAGAGAATAAATAGATAATAATAATGAGTTGCTTCACAACATTTCAGTTACGTGACTTTGCATGATGTAACTTTTCATGTCATATTTCACAACATGTTTGCAAGCTCGAATTTGTAACAATGTTTGTATTCTTAATTTCATTTATTTTAATATCAAGAAAACATAATTATATTAATTACTACGAAAATATAATCAAGAAAAATAAGTATCAAAACTAGTCAATCCTACGAGATGGATAATATTAATATTGTAGATTGTCTTCTAAATACACCTTTTTTCTCATATGTTTTTCAATAAACATTGAAAATAATATTTTTAGTTACTGATCGTAAAGGTATTGTCGGTATTCAATCGAAAATAATCATAATTTTAGAAAAAGAAAAAAATTGCATACAACTCTTTATTTTACTTGACAATTGCTATAGTTTTAAAAAATTTCATTGCCATATAAAAAACCAATTTTTCTGCTTGTCAAGAATGCCATGAGTTTCTGGTACACCTTTAACATTATAAATTCGACTTTGAGCATTACATTACAATACTACCTCCCTGACTGACGAGCATTCGCGTGTAATGTAACATTATACGGGAAGTGGAGCGCAGTGATGTTACAAGTTGTATCAAGATATTACACATTGTATCATTACAAGGTGCGCATTGTAATGCTCGGTTCTCCTCCTTCACTGATGTAATGCTCAAATCTGTAACGTTACATTACAGGCGAATGCTCCCGGTGAGGGAGCACCTTTAGATTTTATTGAGATGGGAAAACGTTAATTGTCAATATTAGCAAAGATCACAGGAATTCCGTTGGTCCTTGTGGTTGGTTCAGTGTCGTACAGTATGGCCGACGTATCTTGGCGCGTCTGAACATAGGCTCTGCGAACTTTAGCGCATGTAAGACAGAGATAGCGACACGAACATGCTAACGTGTGACTGAGACATAATACGCCGCGTACAAAGCATTGCCGAATTACGTTACTGCGCAGCCTTCAGCGCAAATTTCAGACGCGCCAAGATACGTCGGCCGTACTGTACATATTAAATTACTGTTTTTTTCACGTTTTTTCCTTGCCAGCCAGTGATTTCTGCTACTCTTGACTCTTGGTAATAAGTATTAAGTAACAGCTTAATACTTATTCGGTTGCTTGATCGAATTCATTAAAAAAAATAAGATAAAATATAAAACATTTATAGTAATCAATAGATAATAATTAAAGTTACGAGACGTTAGTAAATTGTACCTATCTTTGTAGATATAAATTATAAGGCTAAAACCCCGTATTCATGGTAAACATTTGTTTAAGAACAGTTGATCAACATTGTTGGTGAGCGGCGAGAATGTTGTTAGCAACTACGACGCTATCAACTCTGCAACATGCATTGTTGCCAGCAACATGTTGACAGCAATTCCGCAACACGTTGATTCAACTTTGTTGCTAAACAAATGTTTCCCATGAATACGGGGCTTAATAATTGTGTATTATGTTATATGTGTTAGTTAAAATTAGCCGTGCTAGGTAAATACCTGTGGCATTATCATTTTGCTGACATCTTCAATGGCGGATTCACAATAATTTATGTCCTTGCAGACGCCTCTGCTGCCTTTGGCTGTACAGCTATCGCCTAAAGTTAAATCACGATTAATATTATATCGTCGTTGAGACTTTAAAACCTCTTAGTGTAAAAAATCAGCTTTTTGAGGGAATCGATAAAAATCGATAAAGTTTTGTTTAGCAAGCACATAGGTGATTTTGAATTTGATGAATAAATTACGATGGAAACGTCGTACACACATGGGAGTTTTTGAATTCGATAGTTCTTCAAAATGTAGAATCATTTGACGTAAAAAAGTGATTTTGCCAAAAGTGGCACATAACACATAAGAGGTCGATATCTAACAACACCATATCGCTTTCCACAGCTGTAAATGAAAAATCAATGAAGTATTGGTATCTTTTTAACCCAAAGACTTCTTTATTGCACGCTTCGGTTTGTTTTACTCTAAATATGCCGCTCTGTGTCGATTTTGTAAGAAAATTTCGTTCTTACATCTTAGGTTATTCATTAAAGGTCGCTGCATACGTAATGTGGACGGGACAGGGACGGGACGTGGACGGGGCATAAATATACGTGCGTGCCCCGTTCCCGTCCCGTCCGTGCCTTCGTGGCGTATACGCTATCGTTTACATTTTCTATGAAACGATGTTTCCAAAACTTCACGTCCCGTCCCGTCCCCGTCCCGTCCATGTTACGTATGCATCGACCTTAAATCAATAAAAAAGGGATGTTTCTGTTACGATTCTGTCTTTTTAATTTTTTTTTAAAGTTAATATTAAGCCACGTTCATCTACTTACCCTCATAAAGCCCTTTAATTTGCACAACCCACGTAATCAAAACAAAAAAATATGTTTCTCGGTACATTTCAATAAACGATCACGAGAGGGAGTCACTAGTTGATAAATAGTTTTTACAAGGTTAATATTTTAAGCAAGGGACCTTCCGTCTATACTTTTACTTCAAGTTATAAAATATGTAGAATGAACAATAACACGGCCATTCATTTTGGTATTGTTATTACTAATCGGCGAGTCATTTAAATACCATTAATTTATGATCAAGTCCAACAACACATTGAGATAAAAAAGCAATTATGTAATAAATTAATGTCGGTAATGGTTTATATATGTTACCGGCAAAACCCGATTTCAGGTCAAACTAGTTTGGCCTAGGCCAAACTAGTTTATCCTACTCGTGTCAGGTTAAACCAGTTTGGCCTAGTCTAAACTAGTTGGGCCTAGGCCAGACTAGTTTGTCCCGACACGTTTAGGCAAAACTAGTTTCTCGTCAGTCTAGTCGTCAGTTAGAGTAATATTTATTTAGTTGTATATTGTTTACCAAATGATGTATTAAGTAACGTTTCGGACCAATTTTATAAAGAAAATGACAAATCATTATAATTACAAAGTTGCATTGTATGCACTTTTAGGGAGAATTTAGGGGTTTTTGATATACAAACAGGCTTCTAAACGTCTCCGGCGCTGCGGGAAATGCAGCCCCTCCGCCCTTGCGTAACAAACTGCAGGCACTCCATGCTCGCCTTTGCAGCTTCGGCTTTTTGATCGCCTGCGGCGACCAGCCTCAGCCGCTTCGGCTCACATGGTGCCTGCAGTTTGTTACAGCGGGCGGGGGCTGCTCTCCCTCCGCGCCTCCGGGGTTTACATTCACTCTAGGGGTAGGGCAGACTAGTACCACGTGGGGTCGGGGTTGACTAAATCGGTTCTGTCACCAATTTTGAAAAATTGATAAAACAATTAATAAAGGAAACCATTACCAACGAGGGGAAATACAAAATATATTAACAGGTGCCCCACCAGAACCCAAGAAAAAAAAGTACTTGGACAAAGAAGAAAGAATCAACAGAACTCTTTTGAACACAAATCTTCATATTCAGAGGAAAAATTATTAATGTGCATTGCTGCGAATTTAATGTGTTAAGGTTTTTTTTTTGTAATTCTTAAATAAAAATTAGTTTATTTTTATCATAATAAAAATGTACGAATAGGGAACTGTTACACAGACGAAACGTTATTCGTCTAAAAGTTGTCTGGCCTAGTGAAGGATTTGGCAAATGATAAGAACTGAACGTGTTGTGTCATTATAATAATCAGCTTAACAATAATTCTACCAAATGAAACGTTGTCATACAAAAATTTGACAATCGTTAGTTGTCAAAGTGAAAAATAGGCGAACCGTTGGTTGGCAAGTGATAATCGGCCAAACAATTTTCGGCGAGAAGGCAGGATCCCGTTTTAAGCACAAAGATTTGTCGAATAAATATAAATCTGTAACAATTCGGTTCTAATCAGTTTTAGACTGACGAGAAACTAGTTTTGCCTAGTCGTGTCGGGACAAACTAGTCTGGCCTAGGCCCAACTAGTTTGGACTAGGTCAAACTAGTTAGACCTGACACGAGTAGGATAAACTAGTTTGGCCTAGGCCAAACTAGTTTAACCTGAAATCGGGTTCTGCCGGTAACATATATACGTAAATAAAGTCAGAATTTATGTATATAAATTCAAATTCAAAATTATTTATTTGCTCGAAAGTGGGTATGTAACAATGTCTTAAAATTAATCATAATATTATGTCCTCCACATTCCACCATATAAGGCATGCAAATTTAATTGTAACAATAATTTACGTTTCTATCCAACAATATTACATTGTTACATTATAATTTATATATTAATTTATTTATACATGTTAACATAATTTAACTTTATTAAGTACACTATTATATTAATTAATTTACAATGTTATATTATTACAATTCAAGAATTCATTAATGTCGTAAAATGCAGATTTTAACAGAAAATGCTTTAATTTAATTTTAACTTTTTAAGCAGCGTAATTATAAGAACGTATAATAAAACCATAATAAAACTCACAAAGTACTTAAACACTTACTATAACGGATCGATGTCTGTAGTGTTAGTTACTTGCAATTTTTTTGTTTAGGGTACCTATGTAGGTACGCAATAAATCTTAAAACAATGATTTTACAATTTTCATCAGATTATCTGTACGTTCGATGATCTAATCTGAGATTTGATTTGCGATCTCATTACGACTTAACCAATTTCTGTGCGGTTTTCACCAATACATTGTTTACTTGTTTGTGTCAATTTAAAGATTCCTGTCTAAAGATATTCTTCGAGTACCTTTATTACCTAAATACGTCTATTTCCCGAAGATGGTTACTAGTCAACAATAAAATAGCATGTGTAAAAACATTTTTTTTTTATTAAACCTTAAATTAAACAGTTTCACATATCACAAAATTTGGTCCTTCGAGCCAAGACCGAATTTCATTACTAACAATAAGTTTAAGAAAGGATAAAAATATAAAACTGCTGAATCACCAATCGGCATTGATATCAAAATCATTCCAGGCAACATTACAATACATAATATTTTATTTATATTTATTTTCCAACTCAACTCAAAGTCAACTAAGTATAATCAATTTTTACACGATCCTTATTTAGAAAACAAATTTACAGGGTCTCTTTGTAATTAAAGTGTAACTTGTAATTCAAAAAATAGAAGCTAATTTCCATTTACTATTAGTTTTTTTTTTTTAATTAATAGTTCAATAAAAAGTACTGCTAAGATTGTTCAAGCGTTTACCAAATAAGCCGCGTCTACAAAACCGGAAAATGTCCGCTCATGCGGTCGGTAATGTGGGCATGTCGTGCTCCAGCCGCGTGTGGCGCTCCCACGCGTCCTTATTCTGAAACAGCTGGAGAAATATAAATCATTAGTCATCAGTCATCAGTGTCATCGCCCATTTGGCGACCCGTGTGGCGCAATGGTTACCATGCCGGATCGCCGCACCGAGGGTCCTGGGTTCGATTCCCAGCGAAGCCGAAATTTGAATGATGAGTTTGAATTTCTGTTATCGGTCTGGGTGTGAATGTCCTTGTCTAGTGTTTTGTCAATAGCACCCACGACACAGGGAATCCTAGTGTGGGGCTATGATTGTGAAGCGTTATTATTTATCTATACCAATATTATAAAGAGGAAAGATTTGATTGTTTGTTTGCATTGAATAGGCTCCGAAACTACTGAACCGATTTGAAAAAATCTTTTACTGCTGGGAAGATACACTATCTCTGAGTAACAGAGGCTATATTATATTTTCAAAAAAAAAATAGGGGTCCTTAATAAAACTCCAATAATAATGTAATCCAAGGTGTAAAAAAAAAGAAAACCGAAGTAAAGCGAGGACGGTTACTCGTCGTATTATAAAAAGAGAAGAGGGCATGGTCGCATGGAGGTGCCCAACATCCACAATCCTCTGATTAACAAATAATAATACTTCGGACTTACTTGAAGATTGTGAAACAAGCCCTTAATGTTCATATTCACACCTAACATTAACAAAACCTAACATTAACAAACAGTTCTATTCAAGGTTTGTGACATATATCCATAGGAGCAAGCTATTGCTATACTCAAAAAAAAATCAGCAACATCGTCATTAAAAACCGTCTCTGCATCGCCTCACTCTGTATAGTCCTTTATACATCTTCACACAATACTAACGCCCCAACTCAGAGTCACTAATGGTTACTTAAATAGCTTCTTAGTACAGAATTTATATGGTGATTCTTTACTAAGAAGCGATTAAAGCAACCATTAGTGACTCTGAGTTGGGGCGCAAAAACACAAGTATAAACAACACAAATCATACTCACATCACTGCAATGTTGACACGGATACAACGGTAACCCATGAGTCGCCACATGAGCTCTAAACTGCTCTGTATCCGCAAGCGCCGCCCCGCACGCGTCGCACACGAGCACGGGCGCGTCGCTGTCGGCGTTCGCGGTGTCGGTGGTAATGTCGGCGTTCGTGTCGACGTTGGTCGTGTCGGCCGAAGTCGACGTCTCCGCTTTGGTTCGTTTCGGCTCGCGCGGCTCGTAGTATGGACACGCTGGAAAGTATGTCACAAATGTATTGTCTTTTTTGTTTCTGCGCTCTCTTGTTTATTTGAAGCCTAGAACAAATATGTACTTCCAGACAGCTGATTGAGAATAGCATTATTTAATGTAATGAGATGGGTAAAAAAGAATGTCTGTCTGTGTGTGCGTGCGTGCGTGCGATTTTGCGTGCGAGAGCGAGAAATTGTGTGTGAGAGAGCGACTGTTAATTTGAGTATGTTTGAGTGAGCATGTAGGAGAGAGACAAGTGTAACAGAGAGAGACATACTGCCGTGTCCGACGTGCGTGGTGTAGAAGGTGAGCAGCACGCGGTCGGCGGTCTCGGTGACGATCATGTGCGCCGGGCACGCGCGCCCCGTCTTGTAGATCTGCCGCTCGGGCGCCGCGCGCTTGCCCTTGCCCTGCCGACACACAAACAAACAAACATCGTTATACTGACAATAGAAATCACCTCATAGCCGGTTTATGTCGATCTTAAGTGTTCGACAAAGTTAAGCAACCGACTCGAAAAGAGGGGTGTTATAAGTTTAACCTGTCTGTATCTTTCTGTGACATAGTAGCTCCCAAACGAATGGACCGATTATGATGCGGTTTTTTTTGTTTGAATACTGACAATGTCAGTGATCATGTCATGATCGAGAATGACATGATCATGAAATGCTTGAACAGAGCTTCATAAATTGTAGCTTAGAACTATCTAAGCTACAATTTATGAAGCTCTGTTCAAGCATTTCAAGGTCATCACCACTTTTTTTGTGAAAAAATAATTATTCCCACACACCCACCTGGTACACATACATGCCGGACTGGCTGCACATGTAGTGCGAGCGCACGCCCTCGATCGTCTGCTTGCTGGCCGTCGTCTTGCGGAACCGGTACTTCGTCTCCTCCTGCACAGCGCTCTTGAACATCATGAAGTCTGAAATTATATCATTATTAATTGTATTTAATAACCGGCTGTAACGAGGTGTACTAATGCCTCGTTCAATACTCCTTGGCTGGCAGATGCATTTTACTTTTAAATTTTTAAATATTGACATTTTGGCTTGAAAATAAAAATCATCTGTCAGCTGGGTTCCCATCGGGAATCATGTAAATATTTTATTTTGGATATTTTTATTACTTTTATTCCGTAACAGTGCTATTTAATGTCATTTATAATTTGATACAGTGTGTTAAGGCTATTGCTTTATCAATATAATACTTTGAAGAGTCGGTGTTGCGCCTCATTAATATATTACCTACCCCGCCCTGAGAACCTTACCTAATACTTGTCGAGGATCTACACCCTCGCACGGCTTCAAAAAAGGAGGAGGTATTCAATTCGACTGCATTTGTTTTTTTATGTTTGTTACCTCAGAACTTTCGACTGGGTGAACGGATTTTGACGATTCTTTTTTTAATCGAAAGCTGGAGCTTGTCATGTGGTCCCATTTAAATTTGAGCTAGATTTGACAAGTAGTTTTTGAGTTATTTTGAAGTCGGTTATTTTTTTCTTGGTAAAATTCTGATTATTGTATTGTCAAAAGTCCATAGACGCGCAGTTCTCCAAGGGTTTTTGAAGTTATACTTCTTATGGGGCGTTTGGAAAAAAATATGGGAGTTAGATATTTTTACGATGCGACAGCCAAAAGCGACATGATGAAGGTACGTGATACTTGGGGGTACTAGGCGCACAACACTCGCTAGGAGTTGTCTTGGATTGCTGGCGCGCGCCGGGTCGTGGGTGCGAGTGAAAGGTACTTATAAGTATGATTTAAGTATAAATTCTTACGTGCGTACATAAGGACACACACATTTTTTTATTTTTAATATTACTACTTATTAACCTAAATAATTCATATTGTTTCCTTTTACTTAATTTAGTCTTGTTGAACACCACGATATAATAATACGAGTATTATACCTACGATCGGGAATGCACTGACCCATAAGATACGGGGCTCGCCTAGTTTAGGGGTCAGTAACCAATGGAATGTTAAACAAGTTGGCCAAAATAAAAATCATTTTATATCAATTCATTTCCCGCTTCTAAACCCCCACTTCCCCCCACTAAACCCGTCAGTAGCCCACAGTACGACACTACTCGCGTGGTGTCAGGTGTCAGGTGTCAGGTGACGGGTGACGGGTGACGGGTGTCTGATGTCAGGTGTCAGGTGTTGTGGTCAGACGGTAGTTACCGTCCATGCAGCGGAAGGCGAGGCGGTGCACGCGCTCGGCCACGCCGTGCCGCGCGCGCAGGTGCGCGCTCAGCTGCGAGCCGTAGCTCACGCGCTCCGAGCACAGCGGGCACAGGAACGCCGCGCGCTTCTCCACCTGCACAGAGTGACACACTCTATCTACATCACTTAGATCACGAACGAAATAAACCTAAAAAGCGAGAAATAAAATATACCATTTGGTATTATAAATTAAAATCCTACTTTATTATATCTTATAAGTTAATGCTTGACCACAATCCTACCTGATGGTAAGTGGCGATGTAGTCATGGGTGGTAAAACGAACTAAATTAGCAAAAGCCTATTCACTCTTGCCTTGAAGATAAGTATATACCTATAATAAAATACGTATGATGAAGAACAAATGAATCTGAATCTGACATACGTAGCGAGTTTCCAATATCCTATATTATTTTCCAATAATTATGTTATTTTTTATGGATTTAAGGTAAACCTTTATTTTACACATCTGTCAACCTTACGAAAATAAATACCGATAAAAGTTTATCGTCAGTCAATCCTTAGCTACAGTGCCGCGCCTCTCACGCACACATAACGACCCTCGTGCGTATTTGTTCATTTTCGTAGTAGTACGCAAATGGAGGGGATCGGAACGGCGACAGCGGTTCTCGTACAAATTACGCGCTATGCCCTTTCTAACTAATTATTAGATGTTCTGTGTGCACCACACACAATATGGTGTATATGATACATTAACGCCCCAACTCAAGAGTCACTAACGGTTACTTAAATCGCTCCTAACTTCTGAATTTGTATGGCGACTCTTTACTAAGGAGTGATTTAATCAACCATTAGTGACTCTGAGTTGGGGAGTGTGACATTGGTTTATAAACCTAGTGCGCCTCACTACGGTAGCGCGACAACATAGATTTTTGATTTTGATAATACATATTTTACAACGCCAAAAAATACGGCTACAAATAAATAAATAAATAAATATAAATAAATGCTTACAAACTCAGACCGCAGTAGGTTATTTCGCCTGTGTCGCGGGTGGCATGGACGACACATATAACACAACACAATAACACCCATGACCCGAGTGCAAATATTTATCTGTCACATAAATATGTGCCCCGGCCGGGAATCAAACCCGAGACCCCTTGCTTCGCGGGCAGGGTCGCTACTCGCTACCAACTAGAAATCGATGGATATTGATGAATATATGGAAGAATATTGTTATTTGACTGTAATGTGGTTACCTCGAGCCCGTGCGCCTTCCACAGGTGGTTGTTCAGTATCTGCTTCTGGCTGAAGTCGCGGCCGCACACGTGGCACGCCGACCGCTCGCGGCGTGCCCTCTGGGGCACGTGCTCGTTGCACAGCTTTACTGCTCACCATGTTACATTTATTTATTTATAGTTAACTAGCGGATATCCGGCGTGTGCTTACTACGTTAAAAATTTTGTATAGAAAGTCGAAAATCGACTTCATGAATGGACTAAATGTGCCTAACGTTGGCCATACAAAGTTTACTTGTCATGTTTACAGTTTGACTTGACGCGGCATCCAGTTTGCATAATCTAGCCATCAGTGGCGTAGCTAGCTCTAAGGAGGCCCCATATCAATATTTGTTGTGGGGACCCGTTACGACCTACGGCCTCTACGGTCGTAGGCCGCTGGCGAGCTTTTTTTGGGAGTGTTAGTGGGGGCCCCGTATAATTGATACGGCTGATACGGCGGTAGCTACGCCCCTGCTAGCCATACACCGTCAAGTTTACTGGATGCGGCATCAACTCCGCTGCAAACTTGACAAGTTAACTTGATCGTGTATGGCCAACTTTATCCTTGTTTTAAAGGTCTAAATCCATTTCCACATTATTACCTTTCTAATGAAACCGGTTTGGGACACATCGATTGGATGGTTTCAAAGTGTATTTGTATGATTTAGAGATCAATTGGTCACCCCAAAAAGGACCCCGCAAAATTTGTATGGGAATTGGCTCTCGGCTTTAGCTGAAATTTTGCACAGAAGTAGCTTTCATCATGCTGATCAAAAGTCTCAATGGGCGCAACCCGCCAAAATCAAACCCAGACCCACCACTCCCCCCCAAACCTCAAAATACTCCCCAAAGCAAATTGGATGAAAATCAGTGCATAAGGGATATATTCATATGAAACTTCGCACAGAGGTAGCTTTCATCATGCTGATCAAAAGTCTCAATGGGCGCAACCTCCCAAAATCAAACCCAGACCCACCACTACCCCCCCCCCCCCCCAAATCTCAAAATGTTCCCCAAAGCACATTGAATGAAAATCAATGCATAAAGGATATACTCATATGAAACTTCGCACAGAGGTAGCTTTAAAAAATAATAAAAAAAAAATAAGAAAAAAAAAAAAAAAAAAAAAAAAAAGACTATTTAGTGAGAAGATTTTCTGCCTTATCCCAACTTACAACTCTTACACATCTATTATTTCTACACCATTTTGTACCTCACGATTTCCAAGGGCAGTGGTGGGTCTGGGTTTGATTTTGGGGGCTTGCGCCCATTGAGACTTTTGATCAGCATGATGAAAGCTACCTCTGTGCGAAGTTTCATATGAATATATCCCTTATGCATTGATTTTCATCCATTCTGCTTTGGGGAGTATTTTGAGATTTGGGGGGGAGTGGTGGGTCTGGGTTTGATTTTGGGGGGTTGCGCCCATTGAGACTTTTGATCAGCATGATGAAAGCTACCTCTGTGCAAAATTTCAGCTAATTTAGCCGAGAGCCAATTCCCATACAAATTTTGCGGGGTCCTTTGTAACATACATTGCCACAACATTTTTTTTAGTTTTTATAGAAATAGATTATGGTATATAATGTCACAATATTAAATTATGGTAGGTACTATTGGCAGTTACATACAGTATAGGTGTACCAGATGTAACGTATTTTACGTTACATGCGTAGCCTAGTGTTTAATAAATCGTTTTTCAAACCTTTTTACACAAAATTATTTCATTCGACATTGTTTACAAACTTAACCTCACACTTTAACTTATAATTTTTAACTTCATTGAATTATCATTTATCTAGGAGGTAATTCTGAATTACTTTTGACAAGGCTGTCAGTATCGATGTTCTGTCGATGTCACTGTCAACTTGTTTGACAAGCTGTCACTTGACGTTTGCCACAGATCTTCAATAATAAATATTAGCTTCGTAAATCAATTATAGGTGTCACTACTGGTGTATCACGTGTTGCAACGCAGTATAGTCCAGTTTAGCGTGGTATCCAGGACTTGGTTCAATAATTCTTGGACGTTGGCTGAATAGTCTGTTGTTCTTTGTCTGACTTTTTCTACGAATTTTTTACGAGATTTGAATGGTGAATGGAAGATTACTTTCCTGCCGGACTGTCAGAACGTCACAAAATGTAATTGTGATTTATTTTGTTTTTTTTTATAAATTTTGTTCCTTTTTGGTTCAAATAATGTGACGAAATTTCAATTTAAGAGCAGCTATGCTGTTATTCATATATTATTCTTCGTTTAATTAACCGATCCGCCAAATAATGGGCGATTAATTTTGCCTCGTGGTAAGTTTGCAAAAACTTTTTGTCTCGAATTAGATTTCGGTTGAAATTCATATTTCATGTAGTGATAATTATTGTCTTACAGGATTCCAATTAAGTACCTTTCTGCATAACTAACGGATTATTTTGTGATAAACACCGGATTAACCGGGTAAGTTTTGACAACTTTTTTGAGATTTCGAATTCGAAAATTTGGTAGATACTTGTTTAGTAGTTGATGTTAACGTGGTTCTTTTCTTTGTCCGCAGTGTTTTATTGGGAGCTTTTTCAATAACGTTTACACAACATGTTTAATTTGGGATGTTTTATTTGGGAGGTTTTTCAAAACTTTGACAACAAGTTTTTTGGATTTTTTCAATAACTTACTTTTTCTTTAATTTCCAACGGTTTTCTACTTGGATTTAAATATTATTTTGGACAATTTCTCGCACGTATCACGGATTCGGCGGTACCTACTTACGACGTGCGCTGGGACACCGTGGCTCGCGTTTTCATCATTCCGGTTTTTATAACTTATAATTTGGATTGCAACGTTCTGGTATGTAATTGCATTTTCTTACAAACTGAAGAACTGGGCATTCAACTTTATTCTACGTATTTACAAATACGATTTATTTTAAGACTAGGTTACCTTAGTTAATCTTAAGTCGGTTTATTTTTGTAAATTATTTGGATTAGAAGTACATTTAAAATTTAACTTTTAGGATGGATTAAGCCATCCAGGCGCCCGAAATTTATTAAAATACAATTTTCTCTTTTAATTTAACAATTCATAAATTTAAAACTAACCCTTTGGCTTACATACGGTCTACAAAATTGTAACTTTAGATAGTAATTTAGATAAATTGATATAAAATATTTGGATAGATAAATATAAGATAATTTAATTAAGATTTTGGCGAAATACAAAATTATAGAATTGTTATATATATCGTAGAAGGCTAGATTGGAGTGTATGCTTTCGTATGTTCAGATCATCTCTGTAAACCATGTATCAAAGAACACTTCAGTACTATGAACATAGATCTCTCTCTGTGGGCGTAGTTATATGTCAGGACTGCCAGGATACTAAATAAAACACACTGTTCGACAGGCACAAGGATACTCTTCGTTTATTGCCTGATAACACCCGGTTTCATGAATTCAACGTTATTTAGATTTTCCTTGGTTTCGCGATCCTATACCTATCTGTCTACCGTAATGTCAATTCTCCTTTTTTCTTAATTTTGATAGATTACTAAGAACTTATTTTACGCCGACACGGCCATTCTGACAAGACACACGTCCTCGTGTGTGAATCGTACGAAATTGCGTCATTTTGAACGAACGTAACATAAAACAAGATCTTCAAAAATCATTACGAATTTGAATTAATTAACCTGAGCCACGTACCATAGTCGTAAACTTCAACTATCAAAAGTAACATAAATTCTGAACGATTTCTGAATTGAGTCCCTCAATCCCCACGACTTTCAAAGCCAACCAATAATCTCCACTGGTGCCATACGCATACCCACCAAGTGAACAACGCCACCTTCACCAGAGCAAAACGCGCATCGCGCACCCACGGACTACTTGTGCTGCCCCAAGAGACACCGATTTCTAACAGGCTACGACTACGTAATTGCCACTGGTGCTGCAAAGTTACTGACTCGAGTTCCCATGTTTTCTTACTTCATCAACAAGCTCATTATTAAAATCAAATTCGACTGGTACATGACCTACAGGCATTCTCATTAACTTTCCTTTACTTTACTGCCAAAAGTTACAACAAAGCTTGTTGTTGCCCGAAATCCCGCAAAAATATCATCAGTTCATTTTTTTAGCACAATCACTGCTTCGCTATGTGTTTTCGCTATGGAGAAGAAGCAGCGGAAGAAACTCCATAACAACACTTTTTTTATCACGGAACTACCAAATTATTATTTGTGCGATTTTAAAATATTCACGTCACGCGTAGGGTCGTTTGGTACGTCGCGGTCGCGGCGTCATCACCGAATCAAAGCATCTCGTTCGTTTGACTCACTGTCGGCCATTGCTGACGACTCACACGTCCTCGTGTGACCATTCTGTAAAGACAATATCAACACAGTATTTCGTTCGGCTATTCTGACTTCATGAAGTAAGGGAAGTGTATGTGTGTGTATGTTTTTGTGTGTGTGCTCATAATCCCAGATAACATTTCACAACTCGAATATCAACTATCTATACTAATATATAAAGAGGAAAGATTTGATTTTTTGTTTGCATTGAATAGGCTCCGAAACTACTGAACCGATTTGAAAAATTCTTACACTGTTAGGAAGCTACACTATCCCCGAGTAACATAGGCTATATTATATTTTGAAAAAAATTAGGGATCCTTAATAAAACTCCAATAACCCAAGGTGTAAAAAAATAAGAAAACCGAAGCAAAGCGAGGGCGGTTACTCGTGTTCAATAAAGAAACAAACTCATTCCTAAGTTAGGAATCCCAACTCATTCCACATTAAATTAATCGAAAGGCGTTATAAATTCTCGTCTCTCATCTATACTGCTCAATTTTCAACGTAAACCACAAGTAACATCACATCAAATCCTAATATTATATCATCATAATTTCTTCAAAATAAACTTCAAAATATTTTAAACCGTTTTTACCAATCAGTATTCAACACTTTTGATATTGTCCAACCAGTATTAAAACAGTTCCAACTACTATCCAACCTGGATTTGTACACGTTATGTCACAGTTCAACACACAGAAAAATGGCTGAAGGTTGATCATCATCATTAAACTCAAAGCTGAGAACATCATCAAATTACTCTTAAGTCCATAAATTAATCACTTTGCTTAGTACACACACAACATCGACCCTCCCTCAAACCTCCAACGTCTCCACTGAGCGTTGTCACATCACACAGGACACGCTTATACCAAGCGTTCCCACCCCATGTGTCACTAAGCATTGTGTTGGCCCAACTGCCTCATCACCATCATGCGAAAGGCCGCATTGATCTCTACTATAAACATTTGACCTTCAGACAATTTAAACAGTCACGGCTGTTACAGATAAAGAGACCTTATTAAGCCACGCTTAATACGAATTCAACTAAGCATACTGGTTAAACAATTTCTCTCATAACATAACAGATTATAACTCTAACCTAGACTTACCTAATCTTTTTCTTTACCTTACCTAACCTACCCTTTTTTAACGTGTGGAAATACCTTCGTCTCATCCATTCGGCCAAGGGAAGCCGGAGAGATATGTAACCTACCCTAACCTATCATCCTAACCTAATTTAAGCTAAGCTAAACTTATTGGTCCGCAGTGGTTTTGAGCACCGCAGTGCTGTTTAGAATCCATACGGATCGATGTGGATGATGTGTATTCCAAGAGACTCGAAAGTGCTCAGAAACGCTTCTCATAGCATCTTACATTCCCATACAATTTGGGCAAAACTATTCCAAGCTACGCAGATAATTAAAGCACTTCAAGATGTCACTATTGAATCGAACACGAATGCTTGACCTCTCGTTTCTTTACAAGCTTGCTAATGGATTATTTGACGCTCCTAATATTTTCTCTCAACTCAACTTTTTCGTTCCATCCAAATTACCTAGATCATCATGGTTCAGAATTCTCAATGACACACAATGTTATTCTAACCTCGAAAAAAGTACCGCTTACTAGAATTATTCGCATAATTAGGAATATTTCTAATAATTATGACATTGACTTATTCACAAGTGAATGTGAAGGCTTTAATTAATTTGATTTCTTCAGATGCACTCTAATTTTCAATTCAATACTATTATCATTTTTGTTATTATCATGACCACCAAGAAACGTCTACACCTATAAAATAATACTTATCTTGCTTCTGTTCTTACCTATTGTTTATTTTCTGTAAATGGTTTGTATCATGTTGGTGTTTACTAAATAAAGTAATAAAATTTAATTTAATTTATTTTAATTAATTAGCATGGGCAATTTGTCGAACGATCCTCAAGAAAACATCATTATTTACATACTCTGCCACTGTAAGTGACGTCCGTTCGGACACAAACTGTACTCACTGAATAACCTCCATCAATTTATATGAAGAATAGGATTTAAGTTCTAAGACCTGGTGTCTATAAATTTTGTAGTAGCGTTGTAGGATATTTGGAGAATTAAACGTTTTTCTTTCTTTCTTTTTACCAACTGATCAATTAGGTAAACATTAAATTTCAATTCAATCAACAAATAATCATCAGTACCACAGAAATTATTCAATTTACTTTTGAATTAATAAAAATAAAGCTTGACGTCGCATTAACAACTCATCTCGTCATCGTACCGACAAATCCTGTTTCATGACGTCGCATCAATAACTCATCTCGTCATCGTACCAACAAATCCTGTTTCAACATTTTACCTTCTTAGAATTTAGGAAACGGCACCGATCATTTCCGAGAAAGTAAGAGAAACACAATGATTTGAAATGGGTATTTGAATTTAGGATCCAGCTTGATCTGATTGCATTCATTATATCTCATCACTCATCAATTTAATCTAACGCTAATTTGATCATATCCTGAATTGTAATAGCAATAATTAAATAGCAACCAATCAAACATAATTTCAAATTCAACTCTATTGAAGTGAGTAAGTCTGTAGAAGAGTGGTCTGTAGTCAACACGACATTTCAAAATTTATTTTTCATCATAATAAAATTGTCATCAGTTGTCACTTCGATAGATTATAATACTTACGTCAAGACGTAATATGTCATAACAAACCTTGATGACAATTTTGCACCAACCCAAGAACTATCAAAATATTATATCAATACATTTGGTTGGTCGTTCTATAGATTCTTTATCAGTTTTAGTCAATCTTTCAAAACAAATTGATGATTTTCATGTTTCTAATAGTAATAAACACTATAATTTTGATAGTAAAGTAAAAAATATTAATATTGTTCAAACTTCATTAACTTCTACTTGCCTTAAGTGTAAAGAAACTGGACACACTTACAAGCATTGTAAAAAGATTCCAGGTATAATTTGCTTTAAATGTGGTAAGCAAAATGTTACTACTAATTCATGCGAAACTTGTAAATCTAGTAAAGAGATTCCAAAAAACGTATAAAGTTCTGTCAGTCACGGATTCTTAACAAAGAAAACAGTGAACTGACATCGTTTAATTCTTCGCGTCCTAACTCATTACAAATTCACAAAGAATTTTCAGATTACTTAAAGGTATTTTTTCAAATAAATAAATTTGCTCCTATTTTGTTTACTAAGAATAACGACTCTCGTCCATTCTTGAAATTCCATGTTTGTGGTAAAACTTTTACAGGTTTATTAGATAGTGGTGCTAATAAGAGTGTTCTAGGTTCTAATAGTCACTTAAAATTTATTGAATTGGGATTTAAACTTAAAACTAATAATTATAATGTAGCTCATACTGCTGATGGTAAACATCAAGATGTTTTAGGAACTATTGATATACCAATTACTTGTGACAACGTTACTCGTATGGTAGAATTCATGGTTATACCTTCTCTTAGACCAGATATTATTCTAGGTTTTGACTTTTGGCTTGTATTTGACCTTGCTAAGGATTTATTTAATAATATAGTTCTTGAAAGTAATTTAAATTCAAGTAATAGTATTAACATTAATTCTGTAACTTCTTCAGTTCAACTTTCTTGTAATGATAAAGATCAATTAGATCAAGTCATTAAACTTTTTGAGGAAATTTCTTATGAAAAGAAAGGTTTGGGTTTAACTCATTTGACGGAGCACAAAATTGTTACTATCGGTGATCCTATTAAACAACGTTATTGGCCTATTAGTCCTGCGAAACAAAAAGAACTTTACGATGAAGTAGAAATTTTACTTAAAGAAGGAATTATTCAACGTTCAAAATCCCCTTGGTCTTCTCCTGTTTTAGCTGTTGAGAAAAAAGATGGTTCGGCTAGATTATGTTTAGATTCTAGAAAATTAAATTCCGTTACCGTTAAAGATGCATATCCTTTACCTTACACATCGCGAATTTTGGACAATTTGCGTGGTGCTAAGTTTATTTCCGCTATCGATTTGTCAAAAGCATTTCTTCAAATTCCTTTAGAAAAATCTTCTTGTGAAAAAACTGCATTTGTAATTCCTGGCAAAGGATTATTCGAATTTGTTCGAATGCCTTTTGGTTTAACTAACGCCCCTGCTGAACTTCAACGTTTAGTAGACAGATTATTTGGTCCTGAATTTGATTCCCAAGTTTTTGTGTATTTAGACGATTTAATAGCTGTTTCTAGCGACTTTTCAAGTCATTTAACTTTGCTACGTAAAATTTATACACGTTTAAAAGAAGCAGGTCTTACTGTTAATTTAAAAAAGTGCGAATTTTGTAAAGATCGTTTACGTTATTTAGGCTATATTGTAGATAGTAAAGGTTTACATACAGATCCTTCTAAGTTATCTGTTATTGAAAATTTTCCCCAACCTAAAACCGTTAAAGAGGTTCGAAGTTTTTTAGGTATGTGTTCTTATTATCGTAGATTCATTAAAGGTTTTGCTGATATTGCTACTCCTTTATCTAAATTAACTGGAGGAAGTAAAAACTCTAAACGTCAAATTGATTGGAATTCTAATTGTGAAAATTCTTTTATTCAACTTAAACAAGCTCTTTTGTCAGCTCCTGTTTTAATTTGCCCTAATTTTGAAAAACCATTTTACTTACATTGTGACGCTAGTTCATTTGCTATTGGTAGTGTTTTATGTCAAAAAGATGAAGATGATAACCAACATCCTATTGCATTTTATTCAAGAACTTTTGGTAAATGTGAAATTAATTATAGCACAACTGAGAAAGAACTTCTTGCAATTTTAGATTCAATTGAACATTTTAGACCATATATTGAAGGTATGAAATTTACTGTTATAACTGACCACGCTAGTTTAAAATGGCTGTTAGGATTAAGTAATCCTAGTGGACGATTGGCTCGTTGGGCGGCTCGTATTTCTCAATTTACATTTGATATAATTCATAAAAAAGGAAATTTACATGTTGTACCTGACACTTTGTCTCGTATTCAAATTAATGTTATTGATATTCCATCAGAAATTGTTCAGCCTGATGATGAAATTACTGATCCTTGGTATAAACGTATTTTCATCGGATGTCAAAAATATCCTTTAAGATATAAAAATTTTAGAGTTGATAATAACGTTCTTTATAGATTCTGTAAACCTAGATTTGAAATTCAGAGTAATTTATCTTGGAAAATTGTTATTCCTAAGGAAAATATATTAGATACTATTCGTAATAATCACGATAATTTAGATTCTGCCCACCAAATTATTTTCAAAACTTTAAATAAATTAAAAATTCATTATTATTGGCCCAGTATGGCTAAAGATGTAAAAGATTATATTTCTAAATGTGAAGTTTGTAAGGCTTATAAACATTCAAATTCTCCTCCATTTGGTTTCATGTCTAATCCTAAAATAGTAAATTCACCTATGATGATGCTATCTATTGATATCATTGGCCCTTTGCCTAGGTCTTATTCTGGTCACCGCTTCATTTGTTCAGTATTAGATGTGTTTTCAAAATATTGCTGGTTATGTCCATTGGGTAATGCCACTACTAAATCTATTTGTAGATTTCTTGAGAGAGATATTTTCCTTAAATTTAGTTGTCCAAAGATTTTTGTATGCGATAATGGAAAACAATTTATTTCAAAAACATTTGTTGAATTTTTGAAAAATTATAATATTGATAAAATATTTTATAACACTTTGTATACGCCACAAAATAATCCTGTTGAGCGTTATCATAAAACTTTAGAAACTTGTCTAGCTTGTTATGTTAAAAGCGATCATCGTACTTGGTCGAAGTTTATCAATCATGTTCAATTAGCTTTGAATAGTAGTGTTAATTTAGCTACGCAATTTACTCCTAACTTTTTAATGTTTGGTAGAGAAGTCATAATTGATGCTTCGCTACATAAATTTAGTAATTCTATTAATAATTTAGATGATATCCAATTAGGGAGCCGCGAAAGGTACTCTACTTCCTTGAACTCTCTTAGTTCAATTTTTGAATTGGTTTCCACTTCTTTATTAAAAGCATATCGTAAAAATGCTTCTTATTATAATAAAGGCAGGAAAGTCATTTCGTATGATTTGGGAGATATTGTTTGGAGACGGAATTTTGTTCAGTCTAATGCATTGCATTATTTTTCGGCTAAACTTGCTCCTAAGTTTGTAAAATCTAAAATAATTAATAAAATCTCAGATAATGTTTACATTTTGAAAGATGTAGGAAAACGTTCTACTGGACGTTACCACGTTAAAGATATCATTAAAATTAATTAATTTTTGGTTATGTACACTTTGTACAAATCTTTTTTGTTGAACTGTCGCTGGTGATAGTTTCTGGGTATTATGTTTGTGGATGGATTAGTTTGAAGTATGACAGGACTTACCCGTGTGAGATGAATGAATGATAGGAATTAACTTGAGCTTACGCAGTCCTACATAATTAGATTACTAAAATTTTACTTAGGACATTTTGGAATATTCAAAATTAAAATCTAAACTTTTCCCCAAAGCATAAGAAATTAGTTAGATTTAAGTTTGTTTATAGGTCTTTTACTATATTTTTAAGGATCTAATTTTTCTTAGTTTACGCCCTTCAACGTAATACTAATTTAGTTTTATTTGCATAATTGTTTGATACAAATATGTAATATTTTTAAGCTTATTTGTTAAGTTTAAGCTTTTAGCTTAATGTTATATACCCGGATTTGACTTCTCGGATATTGACACTTTCTTGTACTCGTCTACTGCGGGGAGAGTATAACCTTTGCTTTGACTTTTGGATATAGTAACCTCTTCGGGAACTTTTCCATTTTTTGTTGATAGCACTCAATTGTGTAGTTGTCTATCACAACTTTTTAGTAATACAGCTCAAGTTTGTAGTTGTTATTACTAATTTTGTTCTGTGCACGGTAAGTCGGTGGAGTAGAGCCGGTCACAGTAACATTTGTTTTGGTTTATTTGGTTATATAGTAGCCATTGTTTGGTGCTACTAGTAACATTTTTCGTTCTGTGCTCGGGAGTTCGGTGGTGTTGGGCCGATCACAGGCAAAGCTTTTGGTGGTTTCGTGTTCGAAAAGCCGATGGTGTAGAGTCGACCACGAAATTCCTTCTTTTGGTATTTTTCCTTTATGTCTTCGTGTTCGGAAAGTCGATGGTGTTGTGTCGATCACGATTACATGCTTTTTCGCGTCTCTCGTTTTGTAGCGATTGCGTTAGTTGTTTTTCAACTCCTTTGAGTGAAAAGTTTAACTTTGAGCTTTTGCTCTACCTTTTTAGACTTTAGTTATAACTCACTTATTTTTCGTTCGAGTTCGAGTTTTTCCCATTGACTTTTGACTCCAATGAAGAGTGTAGAGATAACAAAGTTTTTCTTCTATAATTTTGTAGATATTTGTAGAGATAACATATAGGTTTTCTTTTATGACTTTGTAGAGATAATATAGAGCTTCTCTATTTTGACTTTGTACTTGTAGAGCTAGTATAGAGCTGGTTTTTTGTTTCAATTGGTACTCGTTGATGTAGTCTCTCGGTTAATTCTGAGTCCAATGTAGAGTTTTGAAATTGTAGAGTCACTTGCGACTCGGACAATTCTTCGTTTTAGCGATTATTTCGTTAACCTTTTGGTATTTTGCGCCTTTGAATTCACTTACTTTTGTAGATTCTTATGACTCTATCAAACTTTATTAACTTAGAATTTTCATCTGAAAAGAGTTTCTCCTTTGGAGCTACTCTTTTATTTTTGGCAGGGGGTAATGTAACGTATTTTACGTTACATGCGTAGCCTAGTGTTTAATAAATCGTTTTTCAAACCTTTTTACACAAAATTATTTCATTCGACATTGTTTACAAACTTAACCTCACACTTTAACTTATAATTTTTAACTTCATTGAATTATCATTTATCTAGGAGGTAATTCTGAATTACTTTTGACAAGGCTGTCAGTATCGATGTTCTGTCGATGTCACTGTCAACTTGTTTGACAAGCTGTCACTTGACGTTTGCCACAGATCTTCAATAATAAATATTAGCTTCGTAAATCAATTATAGGTGTCACTACTGGTGTATCACGTGTTGCAACGCAGTATAGTCCAGTTTAGCGTGGTATCCAGGACTTGGTTCAATAATTCTTGGACGTTGGCTGAATAGTCTGTTGTTCTTTGTCTGACTTTTTCTACGAATTTTTTACGAGATTTGAATGGTGAATGGAAGATTACTTTCCTGCTGGACTGTCAGAACGTCACAAAATGTAATTGTGATTTATTTTGTTTTTTTTTATAAATTTTGTTCCTTTTTGGTTCAAATAATGTGACGAAATTTCAATTTAAGAGCAGCTATGCTGTTATTCATATATTATTCTTCGTTTAATTAACCGATCCGCCAAAT
Organism: Thymelicus acteon; assembly: GCA_951805285.1. NCBI lineage: Eukaryota > Metazoa > Arthropoda > Insecta > Lepidoptera > Hesperiidae > Thymelicus > Thymelicus acteon. The sequence goes on along the minus strand of OX638214.1, from coordinate 16,549,240 downwards.
AATGGGCGATTAATTTTGCCTCGTGGTAAGTTTGCAAAAACTTTTTGTCTCGAATTAGATTTCGGTTGAAATTCATATTTCATGTAGTGATTATTGTCTTACAGGATTCCAATTAAGTACCTTTCTGCATAACTAACGGATTATTTTGTGATAAACACCGGATTTACCGGGTAAGTTTTGACAACTTTTTTGAGATTTCGAATTCGAAAATTTGGTAGATACTTGTTTAGTAGTTGATGTTAACGTGGTTCTTTTCTTTGTCCGCAGTGTTTTATTGGGAGCTTTTTCAATAACGTTTACACAACATGTTTAATTTGGGATGTTTTATTTGGGAGATTTTTCAAAACTTTGACAACAAGTTTTTTGGATTTTTTCAATAACTTACTTTTTCTTTAATTTCCAACGGTTTTCTACTTGGATTTAAATATTATTTTGGACAATTTCTCGCACGTATCACGGATTCGGCGGTACCTACTTACGACGTGCGCTGGGACACCGTGGCTCGCGTTTTCATCATTCCGGTTTTTATAACTTATAATTTGGATTGCAACGTTCTGGTATGTAATTGCATTTTCTTACAAACTGAAGAACTGGGCATTCAACTTTATTCTACGTATTTACAAATACGATTTATTTTAAGACTAGGTTACCTTAGTTAATCTTAAGTCGGTTTATTTTTGTAAATTATTTGGATTAGAAGTACATTTAAAATTTAAATTTTAGGATGGATTAAGCCATCCAGGCGCCCGAAATTTATTAAAATACAATTTTCTCTTTTAATTTAACAATTCATAAATTTAAAACTAACCCTTTGGCTTACATACGGTCTACAAAATTGTAACTTTAGATAGTAATTTAGATAAATTGATATAAAATATTTGGATAGATAAATATAAGATAATTTAATTAAGATTTTGGCGAAATACAAAATTATAGAATTGTTATATATTTGTTTTGACAGTAATAAATATTTGTTATTAAAACTTTATGCAGTTTACTTTTTCCAAGCGAACCCCTTGTAATATAAATAAAATTTGGATAGTCCAATGTTCTATTCCGGTGCAACTTTTTGGTGTAGTGTGGCCCTTGGCCTACACATACATTCATTTATTTAACTTGGATTAAAATTATACCCACCCACTAATTTTTATTTTTATTTATATTACACAGAATCTGATGGCAAATGGGGTAATTAAAATTGGAGACGCAACACTCCCAAGCGTTGGGGAAATTGGAATAAAACTTGTTGATCGTTGATATTTTTATCATAGTGTTAGTTTAATAATTCACATTATATGTCTGGTTTATTAACTTCAGATGAAAATATATAAAGAAAAATGTTATATTAAGCACATATTTTTATATTATAAATTTATTTTATTCAACTACAATTTAAAAATTTCTATCAGTATAGGTATTTTTAATTCATTCGATGAAGAGAATAAATAGATAATAATAATGAGTTGCTTCTCTAACATTTCAGTTACGTGACTTGCATGATGTAACTTTTCATGTCATATTTCACAACATGTTTGCAAGCTCGAATTTGTAACAATGTTTGTATTCTTAATTTCATTTATTTTAATATCATTTGCAAATTTATTTACATATTATAAAGAAATCATAATTAGATTAATTACTTATGAAAATATAATCAAGAAAAATAAGTATCAAAACGAGTCAATCCTACGAGATGGATAATATTAATATTGTAGATTGTCTTTTAAATACACCTTTTTTCTCATATGTTTTTCAATAAACATTGAAAATAATATTTTTGGTTACTGATCGTAAGGGTATTGTCGGTATTCAATCGAAAATTATCATAATTTTAGAAAAAGAAAAAATTCCATACAACATTTTTTTTGACTTGACAATTGTTATAGTTTTAAAAAATGTCATTGCCATATAAAAAACCAATTTTTCTGCTTGTCAAGAATGCCATGAGTTTCTGGTACACCTATACTTATTTTACCGAGGCAATAAAAATGGTCGGGACCCTGACCTCAGGCAGCTAGACTCCAGAAGGACTCTTAACTTATGTAACTCTCAGCCCCGGATCTAAGATTTTTCTTTTTTTTTCGAACTGGAGCAGAAACTTGATAATGGCGCTTTTGGCGATGGCGATAACGGAGTTTTGTTTACAATAAGTTAATTACTATTAATTGCAAAATCTGTTAGGCGCTCACTAAAAGAAAGGTCATCTGGCGTCTACCCGACAGCCTTACATAAACGTATAGAAAGCAAAATCGAATCGGTTCAACTCTGTGGAGCAAGTTCTTTTATTTTTAGTCATATTAAAGTATGATTTTGTCGCCCCCCTTCAATTACCGCCCGGGGCGGCTGCCCCGGTTCGCCAAGAGATCCGGCCCTGATAACTATACGTCTGTACTCACGCCCATGCTTCATCCGTAGATGCGTGAAGCAAGCCTTCCTACTCGCGTACACGTTCTCGCAGAAGTGGCACATGAACTGTCGGTTTACACTCTCTGGATCGCTGTGGCACCTGCAAATCATTTGTAAAAATTTAATTTTTATGTTGTAAATTTTGAAAATTGAATTTGAATTGAAATTGTTATACCTACATTATATCTTCAAGAGCACCAACCAACTAGGCTACTGGGTCAGCTTGATTAAAAATTAAAAATCCTTCCATAATGTTTAATATTAAGCATTCTTTTGTAGTTATTAGCAAAGTTAAATCATAATTTACTTAAACAGGTAGCATTTAACAAAAGGTTTTAGAATATTGTCCCGCATACCTAATTCTACAGCTCACTGTACAACAATGGTAGTTGACTAACAACAACACACCTATTCATATGTCGTTCAGCTTGCTCTGCAGTGGACAGCTGAATGTTACAGTACATGCAGGAAGTGTCTTCCAGGCCATCTGGGGAACCTGTAATTAAAATTTAATTTTCATACATTAATTGCTGTGAAAATGTGGGTCTTTCCAATTTGAATGACTAACATTTATACATCAAATACCTATTATTTGTCTATCTATACTATCTATATACTAATATTATAAATAAACAGGAAAGATTTGATTGTTTGTTTGCATTGAATAGGCTCTGAAACTACTGAACCAATTTGAAAAATTCTTTCACTGTTGGGAAGCTACACTATCCCCGGGTGACATATGTTATATTAAACAGTACTGTACCGTTATTCGACCTAATTATGAGAGTGGCATCCGGTTCCGTACGTACTAGTCACTTACATCCGGTCCGCCCGCGCCATCTATACCTCACTTTTCGTAATTTTCTACTTCCGCTTCCGTTGATTTATGACACCAGCGCCATCTTAGGCAGGTTTAGCTATGGATAAACTTTTCACATCATTGGCTGTTCTGTTCCCGCCAGAGGCGGTCACAAGCTTGCTCAACCCTGAGCACTGGTCCGACTCGCTGTTGCTAGTCGTACTTACACGTTCTACTTACATTATTTGCTTTAAATTAGTAAGTGTTTTTTAACGGGACTCCCGTTCGGTGTTTAATAAAATTTCAAAGGTGAGTAATAAATTCTTTCCTTTTACAATAATAATAAATAAAACAATTTTTGTTTCTAAATACATGCATTTTTCATAGAAATATCGTGCATAAAAACAAATATAACAAGGTAATGAATCATTACAGTTGTTTTAAATAATTTGAACGTCTTAATGGATTTTCGGTGTCCATTTCGACGTTTCTCTGAGTTTCAGGGATGAATGAAACCAGTCCGCCTGCACGTGCTTCGTGTGCTGACGTCATCAAGGAGCGAGATTACCCGACCAAACAAGTACTGGCTACTGGCTAAGAAAAGGAAACTCTATAGCTTCTCGAGCTCGGATTCTACACGCAGCTCCGCTTAAAAAAGAAGTTCGACGTCTAGTGAGAACTAGAAGCTTCAAAAAATGTACCAGCGCTAACGCTGTCATTGTGATCGTAAGTTAATTAACTTATTTACACTATCGGTTTATTTCAAAATACAATGACTTATAGCCAGGGATCCCTCAACCGACCTAGTGCTTCAATTGACGAATTAAACCCTGAAATAAGTGTTAAACGGTACGAAGTGGATGTAAGGTCGGTAACAATGCATGGCCGTAGCTAGGGGGGGGCATTGTGGGGCAATGCCCTACCTTGAAATCACAATGCCCTACCTTAAAAATACCAAAAACTAAGATAAATTATTATAATTAAATTGTTTGTTCATAGTTTGAGATAACAAAAAAATGTAGCGATAGATAGGTATCCAAACATACCACAGTTTGTGACATTCATTTCATTTTATAATAATTCTTTGTAACTTCCGCCCTACCTGTAACCTATGCTGCCCTACCTCAAATTCGACTCTAGCTACAGCCCTGTAACAATGGATAACCAATAAAGACCGCATGGTCAAGCAGCCGGATTTGAGCCTAAACA